>LR738715.1:872617762-872699282 GCA_902687465.1 Secale cereale | reverse complement strand
CCCCCCCGGCAAACTTGTGCGCGAGGGAACCTTCTTCTACTTGAGAAAAAAGATAGAAGAGAAAACGCAAATATGGAATCTTGTAGCTCCTCGCTGCTTACCGGGTTTGGTGCTGCACAAAGTGTCAGATAGTACATGCAAGAAAATAAAAAGGGCATGAAATGACAAGTTGTGCGAGGCACATAAGCTTTACTGATGCACGGGGTCTGCGCCTGGCTTTGTACAAAGGATTACATGCAACAGCGGCAAGACTTGTACAAAAGGTGGTTGCCGGAGCGGCTCACGGCAACCGCGCCTTATGGGTAAAACTTGCGAAGATGCTCAATGTTCCAGGAGTTGCTCACAGGTAAGCCATCTTCGGTCTCTAGGCGGACAGCGCCGGGCCTAGTGACTTGTTTCACCCGATAAGGGCCTTCCCACTTCGGCGTCAACTTGTTGGAATTCTTGGCGGACTAAACGCGCCGAAGAACAAGGTCGCCTTCCTCGAGACTTCTGGCTTTAACTTTGCGGCTATGGTAGCGCCGCAAAGCTTGCTGGTATCGAGCAGCTCGTACAGCAGCCTGAAGACGGTCTTCCTCAAGGAGCAGCGCATCGTCTTGTCGCAGCTGCTCTTGCTCAAGCTCATCATAAGCGAGCACTCGAGGTGACCCATATACGAGTTCCGTGGGGAGAACTGCCTCTGCTCCATAGACTAGAGCAAAAGGTTTCTGTCCAGTGACTTGATTTGGCGTCGTCCTGATCGACCAAAGAGCCGCTGGCAGCTCGTCGATCCAGTTTCTTCCGCACTTGTGCAGCCTGTCGAAAGTTCTTGTCTTGAGTCCGCGCAACACTTCAGCGTTTGCCCTCTCCGCTTGACCGTTGCTCCTCGGGTGAGCAACAGAAGCGAAACAGACCTTGGCGCCAAGGTCTTGGACGTACTGCATGAAGGTGCGACTTGTGAACTGCGTGCCGTTGTCGGTGATGATCCTGTTAGGGATTCCGAAACGGCAAACAATCGATCTGAAGAACTTGACTGCTGACTGTGCGGTCACCTTTCTCACTTGTTCCACTTCCAGCCACTTTGTGAACTTGTCGATTGCGACGTACAAGTACTCAAAGCCCCGGCTGCGCGGGGAAAGGGGCCGAGGATGTCGAGCCCCCAGACCGAAAATGGCCAGGATAAAGGGATCGTCTGGAGAGCTTGAGCTGGTTGGTGTATCTGCTTGGAATGGAACTGGCACGCTTCACACTTGGTTACTTGTGCAGTTGCATCCTGGAGGGCTTCTGGCCAAAAGAAACCTTGCCGGAACGCCTTGCCGGCAAGTGCTCTGGCGCCAATGTGGTGGCCACATATGCCTCCGTGTATCTCTACCAACAGCTTTTGTCCATCTTCGCGGGGAATACACTTTAATTTCACACCGTTGAGTCTCCTTCTGTACAATTCGTTTCCGACAAACTGGTACATACTTGACTGCCGGGTTACTCTTTCCGATTCTTCTGGCTCTTCGGGAAGTTCTCCTGTCTGAAGGAAATGGACAATTTGTTGTGCCCACGCTGGAGCCTGCGGATCGACAACGAGGACCAAAGGCGTGTCTGCTGCTGCGGGAACATCCGCTTCTACGGCGAGAACCTGTGTCTCAGTCGGAGCTTGATGTTCCCCAGCAAGCTTGCCGGAGCCAAGCTTGTTGGGAGCCTCTGCTTCGACAGAACAAACCCTGGGGCTTGCTGGAGCAGATTGCTCCTCAGCATTGTTTGTGTTGACTCGAGGGACCTTCTTGGCGGCGGCTTCGGGAAGCTCTGCGGAAAGTAGTCGCCAGAAATCAACTTCCTCTTCTTGTTTTGCCCAGTTGATGGCGTTACGGATGGCTGAGTCAGCTTGAGCACAAAGATCCCTGGTTCCACAGGTAACTTGAGTGCAACGCACATTGACAGGCCATCTGCGATGTCATTCTAAGCTCTTGGAACATGCTCCATCTGTAGGCCGTCAAAGTGTTCTTCAAGCTTTCTCACTTCGTCAACATATGCATCCATCAACGGACTCTGGTAATTCTTGTTTACTTGGCGGGCGACCAACTGTGAGTCACCCCTTACAATCAGCTTCTTAATCCCAAGGTCTGCCGCGATACTGAGACCGGCAAGCAAACCTTCATATTCTGCAGTATTGTTTGTCGCTTGCTCCTTGGTAAAGTGCATCTGGACCACGTACTTGAGGTGCTCTCCGATGGGTGCGACAAGCAGCACGCCGGCACCGGCGCCTTGCAGCGAGAAGGCACCGTCAAAGTACATTATCCATTCTTTGCTCGCTTCCTTGACGGGGATTCTCGTCTCTGGAATCTCTTCGTCTGGCGTTGGCGTCCACTCTGCTTGAATTCTGCCAATGCTCGGCTCTGGATAGTTGAAGTGCTTTCAAACTTGAGGCCAAACCTTGACAGTTCCAGTGCCCACTCAACAATCCTGCCTGTTGCTTCTGGATTTTGCAATATCCTCTTCGGCGGAAAGCGAGTGACAACTGTTATCTCATGTGCTTGGAAGTAGTGGCGCAGCTTTCTCGAGGCCATGAGAAGGCCGAAAAGCAGCTTTTGCACACCAGTGTACCTTGACCTAGCCCCCTGGAGAAGGGAGCTGACAAAGTAGACTGGGCGCTGCACCATCTTCTTCCGTACCTCCTCTTGTATCTGCGCAGTTCCATCCTTGTCAGGACCGGAGCATGTCGGAGAAGCCCCGTGCTTGTCGCTGGACGTGCTTGCCGCGGCCGCTGGCTCATCATCTGCCTCCCTCTCCGCTACTAACACAGCACTAACCACTTGATTGGTTGCCGCTAGATATAGCAACAACTTCTCTTGTGGTTTAGGTGCGACAAGTATAGGAGTGGAGGACATGTACCTCTTCAAGTCTTGCAGCGCTGCCTCCGCTTCCGGAGTCCATTTCATTGGACCTGTCTTTTTCAAAATTTTGAAAAATGGCAGGGCGCGTTCTGCAGACTTAGAGATAAACCTGCTGAGAGCAGCCACGCAGCCGGCAAGTCTTCATACATCCTTGACGCGCTTCGGTGCTTCGATCTGCTCGATGGCCTTGATCTTGTCGGGATTGGCTTCAATCCCCCTCTGAGACACGAAGAACCGGAGAAGCTTGCCGGAAGGGACTCCAAACACGCACTTCTCGAGGTTGAGCTTAAGTTGGATCTTGCGCAGATTCGCAAAGGTTTCGTCTAAATCTTGTATCAGAGTAGCCATGTCCTTGCTCTTGACCACTATATCATCCATATAAGCTTCCACATTTGTGTGTATCTGTGGCTCAAAAGTAGTATGGACTACCCTTGCAAACGTTGAACCGGCATTCTTCAATCCGAAAGGCATGCGTATGAAGCAATAAGTGCCACATGGAGTAATGAATGATGTCTTCTCCTCATCTTCTTCAGCCATGAAGATCTGGTGATATCCCGAGTATGCATCAAGAAATGAAAGCAGGTCACATCCGGCCGTGGAGTCAACAATCTGGTCGATGCGCGGCAAGGGAAATGGATCTTTGGGACAAGCTTTATTCACATCGGTGAAGTCAATACAAAGCCTCCATTTCCCATTTGCTTTACGCACGACAACAGGATTGGCCAACCACGTGGGATGGAGCACACCTCTGACAAGGCCTGCTGCTTCCAACTTCTTGATCTCTTCGGCTATGAACTCTTGGCGCTCCACTGCTTGCTTTCTAACCTTCTACTTGACGGGCCGCGCGTGAGGACAAACGGCAAGCTTGTGCTCAATCACCTTCCTGGGAACACCGGGGATGTCAAACGGTTGCCATGCAAACACGTCGACATTCGCCCGCAGGAAAGCGATGAGCGCGCTTTCCTATTTGGGGTCAAGCGTGGCACTGATGGTGAAAGTACCACCAGTGCCGTCCTCCTTGGCGGACACCTTCTTTGTCTCAGGTGGAGCTGCCATCGTCTTCTTGCACTTGCCGGTGGAGCTCGATGGTGCGTCCTCGACGGCAGCGCAGCACTCCGAAGAGGTGCGTTTGCCGGAGTGGGCCCCAGAGCTCTTGCCGGAATTCGTCTTCCTCCCCCCGGGAGCTTCAGCGGCAAGTGTCTTGCTATCTGTTGCGGCTGCTGCATCCCGGTAAATCTTGTCGACACAGATAAGGGCATCCTTCTTGTCGCCGGGGACAGAGATGACGCTTATCGGGTCTGGCATCTTAAGCATGTTGTAGGCATAATGAGAGGCTGCCATGAACTTGGCGAGCGCTGGACGGCCGAGTATTCCGTTGTAAGGCAAAGGAATATCGGCTACGTCAAAAGTGATCCTCTCAGTCCTGAAGTTCAGCTCTCCGCCAAATGTCACTAGCAGCGTGATCTTCCCCTTCGGCTTGCTCCTTCCCGGGTTAATTCCTTGGAATGTACCAGTTTCTTCGAGCTCGCTGTCGGGGATCTGGAGCTTCCGGACCACAGCGGAGGAGATCAAGTTCAGGCCGGCCCCGCCGTCAACTAACATCTTGGTGACCTTGAGGTTGCGGATGGTTGGTGAAACCAACATCGGCAAGCACCCAGCCGCGGTTGTGCGATCAGGGTGGTCCTCAATATCAAAGATGATAGGCGTGTTGGACCACTTCAGAAGCTTGCGTGACTCGACGGGTGGCTCTGCTGCATTAACTTCCTGCACCCACTGTTTGAGTTGTCGGTGGGAAGTATGCAGAGAAGCTCCACCGTCTACGCACAAAACCTCCGTGGCCTTCTGGAACTCCTGCTCGCTGTTCTCTCCATCATCCATGTCTTCATCGTCGTCTTCGTCTTCATCCTTGTCGCGGCCGCAGGGAGGTCTGTCTCCCTGCCGCTGCTTGGCCTTGCTGCGGCGTCCTCCCCGGCCGTTGAATGGCCACTTCTTGCCGGACCCTCCATCACCTCCTTGGGCCTTCTCCTTGTCGCGTCGCTCGTACTCAGCCTTTTGCTGCTCAACGAGGTATTGGACCCTTTTGCAGTTCTGGAGGTCGTGGCCCTTGGTGCGGTGGATCTTACAGTATTGCTTGTCGGAGTCGTCCTGCTTGTCGGCGGCTGCTACAGTCTGGCAGTTGGTGCACGTGGCAATCTCCTTGCCGGAGCTACCAGCCTGGGCTTTCTTGGCGCCAGCCTCCTTGCCGGACTGCTCAACGACTAGCACTTCTTTGTTCTTCTTCTTCCTGTTGTTCCGCCGCCGGTTCTTCTTTGCTGGGGTGGCATCCTCACTATCTGATCCCCCTGCTCCAGTATCCTCTCCGGGGAGTTTCCTCCCCTCCTCAGTGCGTGCGCACTTGTGAGCCAGGGCGTACAGCTCGCTGACGTCCCTGATCTTGAACATCGCCATTTCCTCCCTCATCCGACGGTTACGCACGTTCTGATGGAACGCGCTAATAACCGCGGTGGGGTGGACGGCTGGGATGTTGTGCTGGACGCGGCTGAACCTCTGGATATACTTACGCAGGGGCTCTCCTTCCTTCTGGGCCAGTATGTGAAGGTCACTCTCCTGGCCATGGGGCTTGTGGCCACCTGTGAAGGCGCCGACAAACTGATGGCACAGGTCCGCCCGAGAAGAAATGAAGTTCTTCGGCAAGTGCATGAGCCAAGATCTGACGTTTGGCTTGAGCACCAGCGGGAAGTAATTGGCGAGTATCTTCTCGTCTCGTCCCCCGGCAGCCTGCACCGCGATGGTGTAGATGCTGAGGAACTCCGACGGATGTGTCTTGCCATCATACTTCTCCGGTACGTCGGGCTTGAAGTTCTTCATGCTGGGCCACTGGACTTGCCGCAGCTCACGAGTGAACGCAGGGCAACCCAACACGTACGGCAAGTCGTCTGGTCCCCCGGGCGCGTGCATGTCAACAGCGGGCCCAGCACGCTGGTCGGATTGACGCCGCGCTTCTCTTCGGCGCTCGATGCGGGTACGAGCGTCTTCTTGTCATCGATCGTCGAGGACTTGGCGCTGATCGCGGCGAGCTCGCGGATCCGACGACGCGGTGGAGTCGTCGTCGATGTTGATCCGGCGAGTCGGCGATTTTGGCCTCCGGGGCGGAGAGTGCATGGTAGTTGCACCCCCACCAGTCTTGTCGCCATCAGCCCGTGCCTGGCTGACCTGCCGCGGCCGCGACGTGCTCGGCTGCTGCGGAGTGTCGCCGTTGGCGAAGGCGGTGAGGCTTTGGATGGTGGCCCTCCAGTCCTCGGCCTTGTCTGCCGCTGGAGGGAAATCGATGAGCAGTTGAGCTCGCGCTAGAGCTTCTGCTGGAGTGGAGGGTAACGGTGGCGAGCGGTGCGAGGAGCGGGATATGCTCGGACTTCTAACTACGTTAGAAGGAGAAGTTTCCCGCCCCGGCGACCGTGCCTTGCTCGTGCCAGCATGTTGATGTGCATGTTGGCCTTGAGCGTCCCGGGACCCGCCAGCTTGACCTTGTCCCAGCAGGCGTATGGTACCTTGAGTACCACGTCGCTGCCAGTCCCGCGCCTCCTGAGACGGGCGCGGTGCATGTACGGACGCCGAGGCCTTGGAGTGCGCTCGGTCGTCTGTCTTGTCCTTGGACTTAGCGGCGCCGTGAGTTTCCTCACCGACGTCCGTCCTTCAGCCAGCGTCTACCCCACCAGCCGTTGGCTTCGGCGGTGGCGGGATTGACGCGGACGGGCCTGCTACCTCCGAAGCTTTCTTCTTCGGCGGCATGCTGATGGAATCGATGAAGTTGATGAAGTTGGTGAAGATCTAGCTCGTGTGACGCCGGATCGGGTTCACACAACCTCGACGCAGCCCCCTACCTGCGCGCCAAAGATGTTGGGGAAACTGATCGCCCACGAACACCTATGGGACCGGAGCCCCTTTTCGGTACGGCAGGGGGCGGAGGATGCACAAAGAGCGGATCGAGGCGAGCACACGAGCAGTTTACCCAGGTTCGGGCCGCACGGATGCGTAAAACCCTACTCCTGCTTTGATTTGTTATTGAGTTCTTGGCTCGGGAGCGAGATGAGCGATAGGATGCTCTAACCGCTAGCAATACCGAGCGCCAGAATGATCGATGTTCGGAACCTCCTCCACGTTGCGCATGGGCCTTCTTTTATAGGTCAAAGGGGTCACCGACAGGTGGCAACACAGACGAGGGTAAAAACGTAAAATGGGTGGTAGATGGAACAGTGTTTGTATAGTGCTCTATACCTAACTCTGACGGCAGGGGACAAGGGCATTAAATTCCCGTAGCCGTCGCCCCAAACAGTGCAAAAAGCGACCGTCAGGGCGCCACCGTCCGCCACGACGGTGGCCTTATCATCGCAGCTTGCCACCGTGTACCCCAGGCTGCACAGCCCTCCGCCACGTGCGCCTGGAAGGGTCCCAGTGCGACACATGGGTGGATGTGCTGGAGCGCGGGTACTTAGTGGAAGTTTGCCGCGGCAAGTACCTTGCCGCGGTCGCTATCTTGTCGCGCCTGGGAGCTTGTCGCTCTCCGGGTCTTGCCGGGACGCGTGGCGCGACGCGGCAAGTCTCTTGAAATTCCACGTTTGGACTTCCCGGCAAGCTCCTCTTGCCAGGGTCTTGCGCCAAAGAAGTGGTCTTGAGCCCTGAGTGGCCTTCCCGGCAAGCTCCTCTTGCCGAGGCCTTGTCTCTTTAATCTTGAATACTTTGTTCTTGAATGTCTCCAAAGGAACCACGGAGGACCTTGGCGGTCGCACGGCAGGCCCTGCCACGGGACGCTACAACTGCCCGTGCACAAGTTCGGGATACTAAGGTACCCCTACTTTAGTACACCGACATCTTGCTAAGGAATTACTTTGTTCTTATGAACTCAATAGACTAGATGCATGCTGGATAGCGGTCGATGTGTGGAGTAATAGTAGTAGATGCAGGCAGGAGTCGGTCTACTTGTCTTGGACGTGATGCCTATATACAATGATCATTCCTAGATAGTCTCATAATTATTCGCTTTTCTATCAATTGCTCGACAGTAATTTGTTTACCCGCCGTAGAATATCGCTATCATGAGAGAAGCCAAGAGAGAACACTATGGCCCCCGGGTCTATTCTCAACATATCAATCTACACTTACTTTACTTTTTCCGCTTTTACTTTCTGTTCTTATAATCAAAAATACCAAAAATATAAACTATCATCTCTATCATATCTCACTTTCGTAAGTGACCGTAAAGGGATTGACAACCCCTTGTCGCATTGGCTGCGAAGTTCTTATTTGTTTGTGCAGGTGCGAGGGACTCGCGCGTGGTCTCCTACTGGATTGATACCTTGGTTCTCAAAAACTGAGGGAAATACTTACGCTACTGTGCTGCATCTTCCTTTCCTCTTCGAGGGAATACAACGCAAGCTCGAGAAGTAGCAGCCATGGACCCGAGGGGAAACCCTTCTCCCACCTAGGGACAAGGTCAAGGAAGAAGAAGAAGGAGGGGGCTCTCTCCCCCTCGCTTCCGGTGGCATCGAAGTGCCGCCGGGGCCATCATCGTGTGACGGCGATCTACACCAACACCTCCGTGATCTTCACCAACAACTCCATCACCTTCCCCCATCTATCTACAGCGGTCCACTCTCCCGCAACCCGATGTACCCTCTACTTTAACATGGTGCTTTATGCTTCATATTATTATCCAATGATGTGTTGCCATCCTATGATGTCTGAGTAGATTATCGTTCTCCTA
This sequence comes from Secale cereale, assembly GCA_902687465.1. NCBI lineage: Eukaryota > Viridiplantae > Streptophyta > Magnoliopsida > Poales > Poaceae > Secale > Secale cereale. Next base: position 872,690,657 of record LR738715.1, on the reverse strand, counting down.
TCGGTGATTGGTGAATTGCTATGATTGGTCTAAATTGCTTGTGGTTATGTTGCTGTCCTTTGGTGCCCATCATATGAGCGCGTACATGGATCACACCATAGGGTTAGTTGTATGTTTATAGGACTACGTATTGGAGGGCAAGAGTGACAGAAGCTACTTATGGATTGCCTTCCAAAGATGGCAATACCTAGATCTATCCATGTATCGTGCCTAGCTAGGGGCGTAAAACGATAGCGCTTGTTGGGAGGCAACCCAATTTTATATTTTTTGTTTTTGCTGCTGTTAGGGAATAAATATTGCATCTAGCTGCTGTTTAGATGTGGTTTTGTGTTTTGTTTAGTGTTTGTGCCAAGTAGAACCTTTGGGAAGACTTGTGTGAAGTTTATTTGATCTTGCTGTGCAAAACAGAATTGTTAGCGCTGGCTAGAATGGTCATCAGATTTTACTGGAGCGTGCTATTTAGTTGATTCTTGTTGAAGATGATTAATAGACAAATTCCTCACGTTTACCAATTTAGTTTGAATTTTTTGGAGTTACAGAAGTATGTGAAACCTGCAGATTACTACGGACTGTTCAGTTTTTTACAGATTCTGTTTTTCGTGTGTTGTTTGCTTGTTTCAATGCATCTATGAGTAGTATTGGGAAGTATGAACCATAGAGAAGTTGGAATACAGTAGGTTTAACACCAATATAAACAAAGAATTAATTCATTGCAGTACCTTTGAGTAGTGGTTTTCTTTCTTACATTAACGGAGCTCACGAGATTTTTGTCTAAGTTTTGTGTTGTGAAGTTTTCAAGTTTTGAGTATTGCTTTGATGGACTATGGAACAAAGAGTAGCAAGGGCCTAAGCTTGGGGATGCCCATGGCACCCCAAGTAAAATTCAAGGACAATCAAAAGCCTAAGCTTGGGGATGCCCCGGGAAGGCATCCCCTCTTTTGTCTTCATCCATCGGTAACTATACTTGGAGCTATATTTTATTCACCACATAATATGTGTTTTGCTTGGAGCGTCTCGTATAATTTGAGTCTTTGCTTGTTAGTTTGCCGCAATTATACTTGCTGGACACACCTATTTGAGAGAGTTAAATATAGCCTAGGAATTGTTAGACCACTCTATGTGCTTCACTTATATCTTTTGAGTTGAATAGTTTTGCTCTAGTGCTTCACTTATATCTTTTAGAGCACGGTGGTGATAATATTTTGAAGAAATTGTTGAAATCTCATGCTTCACTTATATCCTTTTGAGAGTCTATTAAAACAGCATGGTAATGTGTTTAGGCTATAAAACTAGTCTTCACATGATAGACATCCAATATCAATGTAGTAAAAACTTTCACACTAAGTGCATTGAATATGATGAGAAGTTGGATGCTTGATAATTGTTTTGAGATATGAGGATAGTGATATTAGAGTCATGCTAGTGGAGTTATTATGAAATTGAGAAATACTTGTGTTAAGGTTAGTGATTCCCGTAGCATGCACGTATGGTGAACCGCTATGTGACGAAGTTATAGCATGAGGTATTTGTAAAGTGTCAACCTTTGTGTGGAGGTCGGGGGCGCGCGATGGTTAACTCCTACCAACCTCCCCCCTAGGAGCATGCGTTGATTGCTTTGTTTTGATAACTCGTAGATTTTTGCAATAAGTATATGAGTTCTTATGACTAATGTTGAGTCCATGGATCATACGCACTCTCACCCTTCCACCATTGCTAGCCTCTCTTGTATCGCGCAACATTCGCCGGTACCATACACCCACTATATATCCTTCCTCAAAACAGCCACCATATTATTCCTCAAAACAGCCACCATACCTACCTATCATGGCATTTCCATAGCCATTCTGAGATATATTGCACCGTTCCGTTCATATGACACACATCATATTGTCATATTCCCATGCATGATCATGTAGTTGACATCGTATTTGTGGCAAAGCCACCATGCATAATTTTTCATACATGTCACTCTTGATTCATTGCACATCCCGGTACACGGCCGGAGGCATTCATATAGAGTCATACTTGTTCTAGTATCGAGTTGTAATATCGAGTTGTAATGAAAGTGTGATGATCATCATTATTAGAGCATTGTCCCATGGGAGGAAATGCTAAATCAATAAAGCCCCTCCACACCAAAAAAGAAAAAGAAAAAAAGGCCAAAGAAAAAAAGAAAGGCCCAAAAAAAGGGCCAATTGCTACTATCTTTTTTCCACACTTGTGCTTCAAAGTAGCACCATGTTCTTCATGATAGAGAGTCTCATACTTAGTCACTTTCATATACTAGTGGGAATTTTCATTATAGAACTTGGCTTGTATATTCCAACGATGGGCTTCCTCAAATGCCCTAGGTCTTCGTGAGCAAGCAAGTTGGATGCACACCCACTTAGTTTCTTTTGTTGAGCTTTCATACATATTTAGCTCTAGTGCATCCGTTGCATGGCAATCCCTACTCACTCACATTGATATCTATTGATGGGCATCTCCATAGCCCGTTGATACGCCTAATCGATGTGAGACTATCTCCCTCCTTTTTGTCTTCTCCACAACCACCTCTCTATTCCACCCATAGTGCTATGTCCATGGCTCACGCTCATGTATTGCGTGAAAGTTGAAAGGTTTGAAAGAATAGAGTATGAAAACAAGTGCTTGGCTGAAATCGGGGTTGTGCATGATATGAATATTTTGTGTGATGAAGAGGGAGCATAGCCAGACTATATGATTTTGTAGGGATAACTTTCTTTAGCCATAGTATTTTGAGAAGACATGATTGCTTTATTAGTATGCTTGAAGTATTATTATTTCTTATGTCAATATAGATTTTTATCTTGAATCTTTCAGATCTGAACATTCATGCCACAATTAAGAGAATTACATTGAAAAACTATGTTGCTTAGCATTCCACATCAAAAATTCTGTTTTTATCATTTACCTACTCGAGGATGAGCAGGAATTAAGCTTGGGGATGCTTGATACGTCTCCAACGTATCTATAATTTTTTATTGTTCCATGATATTATTTATGATGTTTTGGATGTTTAATGGGCTTTGTCATACACTTTTATATTATTTTTGGGACTAACCTACTAACCCAAACGCCCAGTCCAGATTGCTGTTTTTTTGCCTGTTTCAGGGTTTTGCAGAAAAGGAATATCAAACGGAGTCCAAACGGAATTAAACCTTCGGGAGAGATATTTTTGGAGAAAATCACGCACGGGAGACTTGAGAACCACGGAGTAGGGGCCACGAGGTGCCCACGAGGGTGGGAGGCGCGCCCCCTGCCTCGTGGACCCCTCGTGAGGCCCCTGGTGCCCTTCTTCCTCCTATATAAGCCTACGTACCCCGAAACCAACAGAGCAACAGAGAAAACGCTAGTTTCACCGCCGTAACCTTCTGTTCCTGTGAGATCCCATCTTGGGGCCTGTTCCGAAGCTCCGCCGGAGGGGGGATCTACCACGGAGTGCTTCTACATCATCATCATCGCCTCACCATGAGTTGTGAGTAGTTTACCACAGACCTTCGGGTCCATAGCTAGTATCTAGATGTCTACTTCTCTCTCTTTGGATCTCAATACAAAGTTCTCCTCGGTCTTCGAGGAGATCTATTCGATGTAATCTCTTTTCGAGGTGTGTTTTTCGAGATCCGATGAATTGTGGGTTTATGATCAAGATTTTCTATGAGAAATATTTGGTTATTTTCTGAACTCTTTATGTGTGCTCATAGTATCCTTGCAAGTCTCTTCGAATTATTGGTTTGGTTTGGCCTACTAGATCTATAGTTCTTGCAATGGGAGAAGTGCTTGGCTTTGGGTTCAATCTTGTTGTGTCCTTTCCCAGTAACAGTAGGGGCGGCAAGGCACGTATTATATTGTTGCCATCGAGGATAAAAAGATGGGGTTTACATCATATTGCTTGAGTTTATCCCTCTACATCATGTCATCTTGCTTAAGGCGTTACTCTGTTCTTATGAACTCAATACACTAGATGCATGCTGGATAGCGGTCGATGTGTGGAGTAATAGTAGTAGATGCACGCAGGAGTCGGTCTACTTGTCTTGGACGTGATTCCTATATACAATGATCATGCCTAGATAGTCTCATAATTATTTGCTTTTCTATCAATTGCTCGACAGTAATTTGTTTACCTGCCGTAGAATATCGCTATCATGAGAGAAGCCACGAGAGAACACTATGGCCCCCGGGTCTATTCTCAACATATCAATCTACACTTACTTTACTTTTTCCGCTTTTACTTTCTGTTCTTATAATCAAAAATACTAAAAATATAAATTATTCTATCAGATCTCACTTTCGTAAGTGACCGTAAAGGGATTGACAACCCCTTATCGCGTTAGCTGCGAAGTTCTTATTTGTTTGTGCAGGTGCGAGGGACTCGCGCGTGGTCTCCTATTGGATTGATACCTTGGGTCTCAAAAACCGAGGGAAATACTTACGCTACTATGCTGCATCTCCCTTTCCTCTTCGAGGGAATACAATGCAAGCTAGAGAAGTAGCAGCCATGGACCAGAGGGGAAACCCTTCTCCCACCTAGGGAGAAGGTCAAGGAAGAAGAAGAAGGAGGGGGGCTCTCTCCCTCTCGCTTCCGGTGGCACCGGAGTGCCACCGGGCCATCATCGTGTGACGGTGATCTACACCAACACCTCCGTCATCTTCACCAACATCTCCATCACCTTCCCCCATCTATCTACAGCGGTCCACTCTCCCGCAACCCGCTATACCCTCTACTTGAACATGGTGCTTTATGCTTCATATTATTATCCAAGGATGTGTTTCCATCCTATGATGTCTGAGTAGATTATCGTTGTCCTATCAGGGATTGGTGAATTGCTATAATTGGTTTAAATTGCTTGTGGTCATGTTGTTGTCCTTTGGTGCCCATCATATGAGCGCGCGTGTGGATCACACCATAGGGTTAGTTGTATGTTTATAGGACTACGTATTGGAGGGCAAGAGTGACAGAAGCTTCAACCTAGCGTAGAAATTGATGCATACGACCAATATATCGTAATGCTATGGTTGGGTGTTACCTTAATGAACGTTAGTAGTTGCGGATGCTTGCTAATAATTCCAATCATAAGTGCATAGAATTCCAAGTAAGGGATGACATGCTAGCAGTGGCCTCTCCCAGATAAAACTTGCTATCGGTCTAGTAACGTAGTCAATTGCTTAGGGGCAATTTCGCAACTCCTACCACCACTTTTCAACACTCGCTATATTAACTTTATTGCTTCTTTATCTTAACAGCCCCTAGTTTATATTTACCTGCTCTTTATATTCTTGCAAACCTATCCCACAAAAACTACAAAGTACTTCTAGTTTCATACTTGTTCTAGGTAAAGTAAACGTCAAGCGTGCGTAGAGTTGTATCGGTGATCGATAGAACTTGAGGGAATATTTGTTCTGCCTTTAGCTCCTCGTTGGGTTCGACAATCTTACTTATCGAAAGAGGCTACAATTGATCCCTTACACTTGTGGGTTACCAAATCTTGATAAAGATGGGACTGGAGATGAGTCAACTTTAGTTAAAAGGCGTCCCAATGATTCGGAGTTTTTAGATCTTGATGCAAAAATTAATAAGAGTGGGATTGAAGAGGTCAAAACTTTACGTAGCAATGAACCCACCATTTTGGATTTCAAGGAATTTAATTATGATATTGCTCTTTGATAGATTATATTTCCTTGTTGTAATCTGTGTTAAACTCTCCTCATGCTCATAATCAAAATAAAGCTTTTACTAAACATATCGTTTATGCTTTAATGCAATCCTATGAAGAAAAGCTTGAACTACTCCCTCCATTTCAGTTTACAAGGCGTGCGCGTACCCCTAGGTTGCCAATTTGATCACCGTAGTATAAATTATATAACACAAAAATTATACCTTTTGAAAATAGAACATCTGAAGTTTATAATGGTATAGTTTTTGTAATATATGACTTCTATTAGGTTGTTTAAATTGACGACCTAGGGGTACGCGCATGCCTTATAAACTGTGAGAGAGGGAGTAGAAGTTTCTATCCCTTGAAAAGTTTATGATGAGCGGGAACCTACTATTAAATTTAAGATTAAAGATTATGAATGTTATGCTTTGTGTGATTTGGGTGCTAGTGTTTCCACGATTCCAAAAACCTTGTGTGATGTGCTAGGTTTCCGTGAATTTGATGTTTGTTCTTCAAATTCGCATCTTGCGAATTCCACCATTAAGAATCCTATGGGAATAATTAATGTTGTTCCTATTGTTGCAAATAGGAATTATGTGCCCGTAGATTTCATTATTCTTGATGTAGATTACAATCCTACATGTCATATTATTCTTGGTAGACCTTTCCTTAGAACGATTGGAGCAATTATTGACATGAAAGAAGTAAATATTATATTCCAATTTCCGTCAAGGAAAGGCATGGAACACTTTCTTAGGAAGAAAATTAAATTGCCTTATGAATCTATTATGAGAGCCACTTATGGATTGCATACCAAAGATGGCAATACCTAGATCTATTCTTGTTTTTATGCCTAGCTAGGGGTGTTAAACGATAGCGCTTGTTGGGAGGCAACCCAATTTTATTTTTTTTCTTTGCTTTTTGCTCCTGTTTAGTAATAAATATTTCATCTTGCTTCTGTTTAGATGTGGTTTTATGTTTTAATTAGTGTTTGTGCCAAGTAGAACCTTTGGGAAGACTTGGGTGAAGTCTTTGCGATCTTGCTGTAAAAAAACAAAAACTTTTGCGCTCACGAGATTAGCTGTTAATTTTTAGTTTTACTGGAGAGTGCTTTTAGGTTAATTCTTTTTGCAGATGATTAATAAACAAATTCCTCAAGTCCACAAATTTATTCAGAATTGTTTGAGTTACAGAAGTATTCAAAAGTTACAGGTTGCTACAAACTGTTCTATTTTTGACAAATTTTGTTTTCATTTTGAATTGTTTCTGCAGCAGATTTAGAGCGGGATGTCTTCTCAAGATTCAGAGGGAGAAAGCTATGTTGCTGATTATATTGCAAACCCTAAAGTCTATGGGGAGGTGGACCATTACGGTTGGACAACGGAGGAAGAGGAAGACAACGACATAAAGGTAACAATTGATGATAGCTCTGAGGAAGATGAGGATGCACTACTGCAACCTAGAGATATGCACGTGGAATTCAAGAAGTCAAGCCTCCCCAAAAAAAACCAATCTATCCCTCCTCGTTTTTTGCAGGACAATAAGGCAGCGTTATGCAAGAAGATATTAAAGCTTGAGTTGGAGAACGAAGATCTAAGGGAGGAAAACTTTAATCTGAGATGAAAACTAGAGAAAAGCATTGCAACACCACTTCCGAAGAAAGAGACATAAATACATGGGTATGGGCACGGCATCTGCCAAGCTCGGGGGAGGTGCCCCGGTATCGTATCACCATCACACCTTTACCTTTATCATTTTTCTTAGTTTGATCCTTTTGGTTATATCTTGATCTAGTAGAATAAAGTTTTTAGTATGATTTAGCTTTGAGTTTTGTTTTGATCTCTATCTATGTAATCGAGTCCGTGAGTTATATAATAAAGAGTAGTTTTGTGTGAGGGCTTTATTTCTTGCTATGATCTTAAGGGAATAAATAACACATAACAAATATAATAAAAATATTATATGTTGATCGTATGGAGAGTAATGACTTCACATATAAAGAGTATGTTGAATAAAAGTTGTTGAGAGTTGATAAATATAGTTTCGGTCATTTTTGCAATTAATAGGAAGTAACAAAGAAAGAGAGGTTTCACATATAAATATACTATCTTGGACATCTTTTATGATTGTGAGCACTCATTAAAATATGACATGCTAAAAATTTGAGGTTGGACAAGGAAGACAACATAATGGGTTATGTCTTCTTACATCCGAACAGAAGTTATATTGTCGCGGATCCTCCAACATGTTGAGCTTGCTTTTCCCTCTCATGCTAGCCAAATCATCTGTACTAACTACTAAGTAGAGATACTACTTGTGCATCTGATGACCCACAACCGTAAGGGATCTATTGCAGCGTTTTCGATAAGTAAGAGTGTCGAACCCAACGAGGAGCAGAAGGTATTGATAAGCGATTCTGAGCAAGAAATTACTGCAAGCACTGAAAGATAACTTTTTAGGGTTTTCTCGATATAAGCAACAGGAAGGTAAAAGCAAACAATGTAAAAGGCACTGAGAGTAACAAGTGGCCCAATCCTTTCTTAGCAAAGGAGAGGCCTAGCAACTGAACTTATAAAGGCTAAAGCGTTCCTGAGGACACACGGGAGAAGTAGTCATGTGCTTTCACCATATCCCGTATCGATACTATGTTATGTGTTGATAAGTGTTGAGTGGGTGGATCTATGCTAGTACACTCTCTAGACTAAGATGAGTGCACTCTTATGATTAAACACCTTGCAAGCATCCGCAAATACAAGATAGAATTTAAGGCAAAAGCCTAACCATAGCTATACGATCGAGGATCCATTGTTCCCTTATGCAAAAGCGTGCGAACTGGGGTTCAGGTTTCTGTCACTCCGGCAACCCACCGTAAGCATTCTTTGTACACAATGTATTCTCGTAGGTCCTTAATAAGGCGAAGTGTTGAGTGTTCGACTCACACAACACCACTAGTAGAATGACAACACAACTTAAGTATCAACCAACACATATTACTTCAACAGCATATGACTACTAACAACAAGACTTTCCCCATGTCCTCAAGAACTAAGGTAACTACTCACGAGACATAAAAGAGATCATGATCAGTGGAGATAATTGGGTGATAAACAATCTGGACATAATAATATTTCTCCAACAAAACTCAATAGCATTCACCACAAAGTAGTAATCAACACCGATGAGTAGAGAGGATAGGTAGTACGAGTTACAACACAAGTTGCAATTATGAGATGAGATTTGGATGAAGATGGAGATGGTGCTGGTGTTGGGGATGATGTTGATGATGATCTCAATGATGCCCGTGACGATGGTGATGATGATGGCGACGATCTCCCCTTCCGGGAGGTGATCTCCCCGGCGGAATCTGCCCACCGGAGATGGCTTTTTCTTCTCTGTAGGTTTCCGCCACAGAGCGGCGGCGGAACTCTGTAAAAACTCTCGTTTTTAGGGTTTTTTGATAACGGAGAGTATATAGGCAAAAGGGGGCAGCCGGAGGTGGGCCAGGGGCTCCAGGCGCCCCCCCCCCCCCTCGGCGCGGCCAGGGGGGCGCCCCCAGGGCGCCTGTGCACCCTGTGGCCCCCCTCTGGTTGCCCTTTCGCGTGCCTTCGTGATCCGTCTGAAAAATATCTCCCGTCAATTTTCAGGTAATTTGGAGGTATTCTTCTTCAGCAACTCAGCATCCACTTTTTACTACTGAATCCTGCGTCTGCTGCTTCAGCATCGGAAAGTTGCAAACTGTGTAAAATAGACCAAAACAACATAAGAACATCATCGTAACGTGAAATATATCAATTAATAAGGATAAATTACGATATAAAATAGTGATGCATTTTGGACGTATCAACACCCCCAAGCTTAGACCTCGCTTGTCCCCAAGCGAATACTAAGCTCGGTAAACCTGTCCACAAGTTTAGAGAGTGAAGTGTCGATAAATAGAATACGGACAAGAAGCATCACAGTTTCTTCACCAACTCAAATATCCTCAACAGCAATCTTCAATTCATAAGGCCCTTATAAAAGAGTGGTAACACTTATATTCGGAAGTAGGGCTAAGGAAACTCATTAAATCATGGCAAACATGTCCTTTGGTCAAAGAACAACTAATAGCTTTTACTTTTGCTCTTGCTCTTCATGTTTTGATGAGATTAACTGAAGTTTTTGAAAGAACATGTTATCAGGCAAGAAGTGAAAGTGTTAACACAAAGGAAGATATTCGCCTTAGCTGGGCTTGACAAACAACTTACTTATCAAATGATAATGTCAACAAGGATATGATATGACAAATCTTATTGCAACTTTATATGAATGAATCCTTGTCAACATCAAATGTCTGCTCTCTTTAAGAAATAGAAGGAAGTAGGAATAACTGACTCAACCTAAAATTAAAAGATAGGCCCTGCTCTAGGGTCGTAGGGAAAACTCATGTGCTATCCTTAAATCAAACAGAATGAAAACAAGTTTTGAGAGGTGCATGATTTGTCAACGAATGCTAATAGATAACTCAATTACTTCTTGAGCTGGACAAGTTTCGAGGAACGGCTCCCGCACGAGGACGATCACATCCTCTTATTCTCCTTTGTTTATCACTGCCAAAGTTTTCTGATTTCTCATGAACAAAGCGTGAAGGAGGGTTTGTTTGTTATATTATTTTTGAGCCGGGCGCACTCTTTGCCAGTTCTTTCTCGTATTATGGGTTTGCACATTAGACATGCAATCCCGGGGTGAAGCTTGTCCAACTCAAAAAGACCATGAATTAACTATTACTTCCTCATGAGCTAAAGCAGAGGCACAAAAATAAAAGATTTTGAACATTTAAGGATAACACATAAATTCTGTACTTTAGGAGGTGGTAGTGGAATACCACGAGTAGGAAGGTATGGTGGACTCATATGGAAGGTATTGGTTTAAGGGTATGGATGCACAAGCAGAATTCCGCTTAGTACAGAGTTAGGCTAGCAAAGGTTTTGAGAGAACAGACAATTGATGATGACTAAGATGCAAAACAATATAAAGCATAAACATTGAAATAAGCATAACACATCAAGTTGTCTTCCTTGTCAGCATAACACTTCAAGCATAATAACATAAAGGTTTTGGCTATGTCGATACTTTAAGAAAATCATGCTTGTTGTTATGACCAAAGCTATGTTTGCCAAGATTAAATATAGTTTTCACAGCCATACCTGATATAAGGTCAATACTCACCATAAGAATCATCATATAAGGTCGATTGCGTGAAGAGAATACCGAGTGCAGCAAAAGGAACCAATAAACTTCTCATTAATATTCCATCATAGACGACTCCACACTCACGGATACAATCTCTCCACCGAAGGAGTGATAGACCTCAATGCACACACCTATTTCATATAATAACCTCCCTAGACATGATACGACTCTACTTGACTCTAAAAGACAAAAGGTAAAGATAAATATACTGGGCACTCCCCCAAGCTTGGAACAAGCCAAGGGAATGCCGTTACCGAAGGAGATTTCACTCCTCATCCTTGTTGGCGTTGATCACGTAGTCCTCGGCGAAACGCTTCCATGGAAGGGGTTCTCCAGTCTCATATGAGAAGTTTGTCTCCTGAATCCTGCATGCAGCACCCATACTCATGCGCATAAACCTTAGTTCATACTCACAGTTCTGGCGATGTAGATCATAAATTTGCCCTTGGAGCTCTTCAATTCTTTCTTCAGACGCGGTGATGCTTTTCCACATCTCCTTCATCTCCTTCAGGAAGTAGTTCTTCAGCTCGTTGATGATGTCAAAGTTAGCTTCAACATCACGCTCGATCATCTTCTTGTACTCGAAGACTTCTTGCTCCACTTCTTCCAGCCTGGCCTGGATGCTCCCCTCCTTGATAGGTCCCTTCAGATCTTCTTGATGAAAGACACCGTCCACCATCCGAACAACCTGAGGGTGCTTCTTCACCTCAGCGAGGTAAGGGTTGATGACGTTGACGACGAACTTGTCCTTGGGGGAACTTGGAGAAGCCATGGCACCTAGATTCAGCTGAAAGATTCCCTGGCAGAAACAGATCGAAAAGAAAACACACGAAATCGCAGGATACGTTGCCGGAACAATCCGGGCAAATATACAGCAAAAATTTATGCACAGAAAGGAAGGTAACAGGCTAAAGCGGGGTCGGAGACGGACTCCCGGGTGTCCAGGCGCCCTGGCAGCGGGGCCAGGAGGTAGGGCACGCCAGGGGGGCGCCTGGACCCCCTGGAGCTCGTCTCCGGCTCCACTTAGGCTTCGAATTTTACTAATTTTGCAAAAACTCGTAATACGGAACTTTTATGGCGGTTCGCGATGTTTCCTTACCGTACTACATACCTTTTCTTTATTCCGCTTCTGCTGGCGTCTGAAACAGGGCTGCAACATGTTCTTCGTGAGTTGTCGTGTATATTATATTCACATCAACATTGACTGGGTCTCCTGCTATGTAATGTTTAAGTCTTTGCCCATTCACAACTTGAGGTTTGGTGCCTTCAAAATTGTTAATCTTAATTGCACCAGACCGATAGACGTCTTCAATATGAAATGGCCCTTCCCACCTGGAAAGTAGTTTGCCTGGAGAAAACCTGGAACGAGATCTAAACAACAAAACTTTATCACCAACATTAAATTCACGTTTCAAAATCTTCCTATCATGCCACTTCTTTACCTTTCCTTGAACATTTTAGCGCTCTCGTAAGCTTCACTTCTCCATTCATCTAGAGAAGTCAAGTTCATGAGACGCTTCTCACCAGCTAATTTTGGGTCAGCATTAAGCTCTCTAACAGCCGAGAAAGCTTTGTGCTCTAACTCTAATGGCAAATGGCAAGCCTTGCCATACACCATCTTATAGGGGGACATGCCCATGGGGTTTTTGTAAGCGGTTCTATATGCCCACAAAGCATCTCCTAACTTATTTGACCAGTCCTTTCTATTTTTGTTTACTGTCTTCTGTAAGATCAACTTAATCTCTCTATTGGTGAGCTCAACTTGCCCACTAGTTTGAGGATGATATGGTGAAGCAATTCTATGGTTGACATCGTATTTGGCTAAAGCTTTTCTAAAAGCTCCGTGCGTGAAGTGTGATCCTCCATCAGTCATGAGATACCTTGGTACACCGAACCTAGGAAAAATTACATCTTTAAGTATTTTCAAAGATGTCTTGTGATCAGCACTTTCAGTGGGGATTGCTTCAACCCACTTGGTCACATAATCAACAGCTACTAAAATGTGAGTGTACTTGTGCGAAGAAGGAAAAGGACCCATAAAATCAAAACCCCAACAATCAAAAGGTTCAATCACTAGTGAGTAATTCATAGGCATCTCATTCCTTCTACTAATGTTACCAACTCTCTGACATTTATCACAGGCTAAAACATAATTTCTAGCATCCTTAAAGAGAGTAGGCCAATAAAAACCTGATTGAAGAACCTTATGTGCAGTCCTTTCACCGGCATGATGTCCTCCATAGGGACTATCATGACACCGTATGAGAATGTCCTTCTGCTCATGTTCCGGTATGCATCTTCTCACGATCCCGTCGGGACCTTCTTTGAAAAGATGTGGGTCATCCCAAAAGTAGTGCCTCAAATCATGAAAGAACTTCTTCCTTTGCTGAAATGTTAAACCTGGAGGCAAATACTTTGCAACAATAAAATTAGCATAATCTGCATACCAAGGATCGGAAAGAGATTGTACTTTTACAACGGCAAGTTGCTCGTCTGGAAAACTATCGTTGACTGGGATGGGATCATGCGGTATATCTTCCATCCTTGAAAGATTGTCCGCCACCGGATTGTCTTCTCCTTTCCTATCAACAATCTGCAAATCAAATTCTTGAAGAAGGAGTACCCATCTGATAAGCCTTGGCTTGGCATCCTTCTTTGTCATAAGGTATTTAATGGCAGCATGATCAGTATGAATAATAACTTTGGAATCAACAATATACTGCCTAAACTTATCACAAGCAAATACTACAGCTAAGAATTCCTTCTCAGTAGTATCATAATTCCTTTGAGCACTATCAAGGGTTTTACTAGCATAATGTATAACATTCAATTTCTTATCAACTCTTTCTCCTAAAACAGCTCCAACAGCAAAATCACTTGCATCACACATAATCTCAAAAGGTAAATTCCAGTCAGGTGGTTGTACTATAGGAGCGGTTATTAAAGCTTTCTTAAGGACTTCAAAAGCTTCCTTACAATCCTCATTAAATACAAAAGGGACGTCCTTCTGGAGAAGATTAGTGAGGGGCCTCGAGGTTTTAGAAAAGTCTTTAATAAATCTTCTATAGAAACCAGCATGACCAAGAAAACTGCGAATACCTTTGATGTCCCTTGGATAGGGCATCCTCTCAATAGCTTCGATCTTTGCTTTGTCCACTTCAATTCCCCTTTCGGAAATCTTGTGACCAAGAACAATTCCTTCGTTAACCATGAAGTGGCACTTCTCCCAGTTGAGTACCAAATTCGTCTCCTCACATCTCTGCAAAACTTTATTAAGATTGTGAAGACAATGGTCAAAGGAGGTTCCATAGACGGAGAAATCGTCCATGAAGACTTCCATAATATCCCCACAGAAACCATGAAAGATAGCAGACATACACCTTTGAAAAGTAGCAGGGGCATTACATAAACCAAAAGGCATACGCCTGTAAGCATAAGTACCAAAGGGACAAGTAAAAGTGGTCTTCTCTTGATCAGCAGTGTTAACATGAATTTGAGAGAAGCCAGAATAACCATCGAGATAACAAAAGTGGGTATTTTTGGATAACCTTTCAAGCATTTGGTCGATGAACGGCAAAGGGTAATGATCCTTCCTGGTTGCCTTGTTCAACTTCCTGTAATCAATACACATTCTATATCCAATAATAATTCTCTGAGGTATTAGTTCATTTTTATCATTAGGAACCACAGTTGTACCTCCTTTCTTAGGAACACAATGTACCGGGCTTACCCACTTACTATCAGCTATAGGGTAGATAATACCTGCGGCTAGAAGCTTGAGAATCTCAGTTCTCACAACATCCATCATCTTCGGGTTCAACCGTCGTTGATGATCAACAACTGGTTTAGCATCAGCCTCAAGGTTGATAGTATGTTGACAGATAGATGGACTAATCCCCTTAAGGTCATCAAGGGTATAGCCAATTGCACCTCGATGTTTACGGAGTACTTCCAATAGTCGCTCTTCTTCATATCCTGAAAGGTTAGAATTGATAATAACAGGATATACTTTCTTTTCATCTAAATAAGCATACTTGAGCGTATCTGGAAGAGGTTTAAGATCGAACACTGGGTCTTCTTTTGGTTTTGATAAAATTCCCAAAGGTTCAACCGGAAGGTTGTGCTTCAGGATAGCAGGTTGCCTCAAGAATATTTCATCTAGTTCATTTCTTTTCTGCATATGCAAAACATTCTCATGGTCCTCCATATATTGCTGCAAAGGATCATTAGGGGGAATAGCAATAGAAGCAATACTTTCAATAAGTTTATCATCACTAGGTAAATTGGTACCACGAGGCTGCTTAGAGAACTTAGAAAAACTAAATTCATACGGCTCACCATTGAATTCAACAGAAACTTTACCTTTCTTGCAATCTATTATAGTTCCATAAGTTCTAAGAAAAGGTCTACCAAAAATAATAGGACAAAAATTGTCCCTCTCTGAACCAAGTACTAGAAAGTTGGTAAGGTATTTTACCTTTCCACATAGGACTTCAACGTCCCTCACAATTCCGATAGGAGAGATAGTTGTTCTGTTTGCAAGATGAATGGTAACATCAACTTCTTCAAGTTCACAAGGGGAAATCTCACCGATGATCTCTTCATAAAGTGAATAGGGGATAGCACTTGCACTCGATCCCAAATCGCATAGCCCATAATAATTGTGATCTCCTATTTTAACGGATACCACTGGAGTACCTGAAATTGGGCCTTTATTCTTGGCTGTGACAAGGTTAGTGGAAACAGCACAAAAATTTATATTGGAATCCAAAACATCATTAGTAACAAGGTCTTTAATCAATGCAACTTGAGGATCGACCCTGATCTGGTCCTCAGGCTCATCAACTCTTCTCTCACTTTTATTTATTATGCTTGTCACGAGAGAGTGCTCCCTTATCCTTGCGGGAAAAGGAGGCTGTTCATATATGACTGCAGGCAAAATAGGGTCAGCAACATGAATATCAACAGGTAGCTCTTTAAAAGGTTCATGATGCTGGTCTCTCTTCTTTTTAAAAGAATCAACGTGAGAGGCAAAATTCTTACAGAAATCAATCACTAGATGGGAATCAAGACCAATCTTAGAGCAAAAAGTATTGAAGTAATCAGTTTTCACATAGCTCTCAATATAATCATGTTCATAATTTATAGCTGGTTCAATACCTTTATCAATTTCCCAATATTCGGTATTCCTCTGGATCCTTTCAATGAGATCCCACCTTTCTTCAACACACTTCTTCTGAAATACCCCACTAGAGGAGGCATCCAGCATCTCCTTATCCTGACGAGAAAGCCTGGCATAAAAATTTGTAAGTATAATTTCCTTGGGAAGCTTATGAATAGGGCATTTGAGCATGAGGGACTTCAATCTCCCCCAAGCTTGAGCAATGCTTTCTCCGTCACGAGACCTAAAGTTATAGATATAGTTCCTGTCTCGATGAAGTTCATGAAGAGGATAAAACTTAGTATAAAAGAGAGACATAAGCTCCTGCCAGTCAAGCAAGTGTGAGTTATCGAGAAGCCTATACCAATCTGAAACTTTATCTATAAGTGATACAGCAAACAATTTCCTCATGACAAACTCCCTCGATACACCTGCAAGCTTAAATAATGAACATAGTTGTGACAGATATAGCAAGTGTTCACCGGGATGTCTGTCTCCTGCATAACGATTAGCCAAAACATAATCGATAATACCAGCTGGTATTTTATAGGGCACAATTTCAGTAGGGGGAGGATCAACCACCACAGGTGTGGGGCGCCTTCCCGCAAGCAACGATCCAATAACAAGGTTGTCCATAAGGACAAAGAGCAGCAATAGCAAAAATAAAAACAGAATTATAAAAACTTCCTTACCAGTTTCACTTTACCCATAGCGCTACGCTCCCCGGCAACGGCGCCAGAAAACGGTACTTGATGACCCACAACCCTAAGGGATCTATTGCAGCGTTTTCGATAAGTAAGAGTGTCGAACCCAACGAGGAGCAGAAGGTATTGATAAGCAATTCTGAGCAAGAAATTACTGCAAGCACTGAAAGATAACTTTTTAGGGTTTTCTCGATATAAGCAACAGGAAGGTAAAAGCAAACAATGTAAAAGGCACTGAGAGTAACAAGTGGCCCAATCCTTTCTTAGCAAAGGAGAGGCCTAGAAACTGAACTTATAAAGGCTAAAGCGTTCCTGAGGACACACGGGAGAAGTAGTCATGTGCTTTCACCATATCCCGTATCGATACTATGTTATGTGTTGATAAGTGTTGAGTGGGTGGATCTATGCTAGTACACTCTCTAGACTAAGATGAGTGCACTCTTATGATTAAACACCTTGCAAGCATCCGCAAATACAAGATAGAATTTAAGGCAAAAGCCTAACCATAGCAATACGATCGAGGATCCATTGTTCCCTTATGCAAAAGCGTGCGAACTGGGGTTCAGGTTTCTGTCACTCCGGCAACCCATCGTAAGCATTCTTTGTACATAATGTATTCTCCTAGGTCCTTAATAAGGCTAAGTGTTGAGTGTTCGACTCACACAACACCACTAGTAGAATGACAACACAACTTAAGTATCAACCAACACATATTACTTCAACAGCATATGCCTACTAACAACAAGACTTTCCCCATGTCCTCAAGAACTAACGTAACTACTCACGAGACATAAAAGAGATCATGATCAGTGGAGATAAATGGGTGATAAACAATCTGGACATAATAATATTTCTCCAACAAAACTCAATAGCATTCACCACAAAGTAGTAATCAACACCGGTGGAGTAGAGAGGATAGGTAGTACGAGTTACAACACAAGTTGCAATTAAGAGATGAGATTTGGATGAAGATGGAGATGGTGCTGGTGTTGGGGATGATGTTGATGATGATCTCGATGATGCCCGTGACGATGGTGATGACGATGGCGACGATCTCCCCTTCCGGGAGGTGATCTCCCCGGCGGAATCTGCCCGCCGGAGATGGCTTTTTCTTCTCTGTAGGTTTCCGCCACGGAGCGGCGGCGGAACTCCGTAAAAACTCTCGTTTTTAGGGTTTTTTGATAACGGAGAGTATATAGGCAAAAGGGGGCAGCCGGAGGTGGGCCAGGGGCTCCAGGCGCCCCCCGGCGTGGCCAGGGGGGCGCGCCCCCAGGGCGCCTGGGCACCCTGTGGCCCCCCTCTGGTTGCCCTTTCGCGTGCCTTCGTGATCCGTCTGAAAAATATCTCCCGTCAATTTTCAGGTAATTTGGAGGTATTCTTCTTCAGCAACTCAGCGTCCACTTTTTACTACTGAATCCTGCGTCTGCTGCTTCGGCATCGGAAAGTTGCAAACTGTGTAAAATAGACCAAAACAACATAAGAACATCATCGTAACGTAAAATATATCAATGAATAAGGATAAATTACGATATAAAATAGTGATGCATTTTGGACGTATCAGCATCCAAATATCTCTGAACCCAGTTTTGCCATCAAAGTCCACCATACCTACCTATGGATTGAGTAAGATCCTTCAAGTAAGTTGTCATCAGTGCAAGCAATAAAAATTGCTCCTTAAATATGTATGATCTATTAGTGTGAAAAAAATAAACTTTACACGAACTTGTGATATGGAAGAAATAAAAGCGATGGATTGCATAACAACATGTAGTCTGCTGTAAAACTTCACCGAGTGCGGAACTCGGCAAAGAAACAACATGAAGTCTGCTGTAAAACTTCACCGAGGGCGGAACTCGGCAAATATGTAATTAGTAAGTCGGCGGTTACAATTTCACCGAGTTCATTTTGGTGATACAACTCGGTGACATGTGGACGGCATGCAATGCGGTGATCCCTTACTGGTTGGGATTTGTCGAGTTTCAAACTCGACAAAACTCTTTGCCCAGTTTTATGCTCTAAGAATTGGGCAACGTTTGGCACTGGGTAACAACATTGTGCCACCCGGCACACCCTAATTGGTTACATGTTTTCCGAGTGTGGAACTCGGCAAATAAATTCCCTAGTTCCGTTGTTGAGGGTTCGCGGAGTTTTGGGCAGTAAAACTCGGTGAACGTTTGTGCCACGTGGTAAGTCCGTTAACAGCCCGTTCGTTCGGACGGCGATCTTCGTCGAGTTTTCTGGGGGCAAGAACTCGGCAAACATTGTTGACAAATGCATGGAGTTCTCGATAGAATGCTCTCGACAGTATTAATGATTGCGGGGCCCCATCCAGCCGATTGCGTTGCGCCGAGTTTGGCACTCGGTGAAGATTTTGTCGAGTTTAATAAGTGCTCTGCCGAGTTTCTTTGGAACTCAGCATAAACATCGATTCTAGTAGTGCATGCAATGAGCTGCAACTTCCAGTTTTGAAGTACATATCAGAGGAAAACTGGCAGACATTTTGTAGAACCATGCAATGACCTGCAGCTTCGAGTTTTGATGTCAACTTCACAAATAAAAGTGGCATCGTCATCTAATAGTAGTACACGCCAAAAACAATGCATTGCGTTCAAGTAAATTCGGGGGAACTAAAAACTAATTGAACACAAAATTAAGGCTTGCGCGTTGCTGCGTGATTTTAAAGATTAATTTTGGATACATTCTATATAAATGAAATGACTAAATTGAAATCTATTATTTTGTAAAGTAAATATATGTGAGCAAATAGCATGCATGTACGTTGGACTATTGGAGATGGAACAATTAAATTGGGGTATGCATGTGCTACAAAATAGTTCTAGTGGATAATGACGTGGCACATTTGGTGATGTGGAGGACTGCATGTTAAGAGAATTAGACTTAGTGGGGATCAACTATTTATGTATTATAGATTATAAATTCGGGGGAACTAAAAACTATTTTAACACAAAATTAAGGCTTGCATTACAATGAAGTCTAATTCCTCGAGTGATAACTATTGCATGTCTTCTCATTCATTTTTTCATGAAACTCATGTGATTCATTTCCAAAGCATACAACTTCATTCCACAAGAAGATTCTGGAAAAGAAATTGCATCCAAACATTTTGTAGTAAACACTGATATGGATACAATAACTAATGTTGTAGAAAAATTATACATTGGGCACAGAAAACAGTTCCATCTGTTACCACCATTAGATATCTACAATTGTACAAGTAAGAATTGCCTAATAGAGGTGAAGCAGGAGTTGATGAGGCATATATGTCAGGACCGGTTTTTTAGTAAAATAATTACCGAAAGATCGACCTTTTTATTAAACCAGCGAGGAAGAATACTTTTTGCTGATAGACAATTCCTTGATACAGAATTCCAGAATACTGAATAATTATACAAGGTTGAGCTGAGGTGGCTCAACAATTTTATTACAAGTACGCCAATATAGCACATAAAGGCGGATATGACACAATGGCAGGGTGGCTTACTACTAACTCATAATAAAAAGGTGGTGGATATGTCACAGTGAAGTGGGTGATGTGACTCCAATATAATACAGTTCATCGAGTGTCGGAGTGAGACCCGATGAATTTATTTGGTGGTTGGCGGAAGCGGTTATATAACAGTGAGCAACTCCAGGATCGCAAGAGACTGACTGGGACTCCACTAGACGTCGGACTCGCTATCGAACTCTTCATCCATGAGATCGCCTTCGTCCACATCTGGCCAAATCAACAAGCCAGGTGAGTACTTTGAATGTACTCGCAAGACAGTTCGGACTTAAGATATAATAAATGTCAACATGATGCATGTGAGTATTCTAGCAAAATGCAGCCGGATACATATATTCCTGTGCCGTATGTAAATAATTAGAAGTCGGGCGGTAATCCTTCCGAAATCCATAAGATAAATAAAAGGAAACCAAACGAGTGTCTGAGTGACGCCTCGTGAGGAAATAATAAAATGAGAACATGCCACAGTCGGGCGTCTGAGCGACACCACATAAAGGGCTTATAGCGAAAATAAATAACAAGAATGCCTCAGTCGGACGTCTGAGCGACATCACATAAAGGGCTTATAAATAACAAGAATGCCACAGTCGGACGTCTGAGCGACATCACATAAAGGGCTTATAAATAACAAGAATGCCACAGTCGGACGTCTGAGCGACATCACATAAAGGGCTTATAAATAACAAGAATGCCACAGTCGGACGTCTGAGCGACATCACATAAAGGGCTTATAAATAACAATAGTATAACTATGAAATACTTCAGAAAGTAAATCAATGCAGAGATAATTGGTTAGTTCATCTACCAAATGAACCTGAAAAAAAAAAAAGGTCACTACTCTTGTTACTATCAAGAATATACCAAAAACGGTCACCGGGTTGACACAAAAATTGACCCTAGGCCATAAACATGGCTACTTGAAGGATTTAACTCTGCGGAGCTTGTACTATTAAATCAAAGCCAACGGATTCTACTAGCCACAGGGACTAGTTCCGTCTACGGTGTTTTAGCAGAAACCCAACTGACCAGTACACACCCATTTCACATCCTGCTGTCCGGAATCACCCGTGACAACGTTCACGAAAAACTTTAAGACGGGGAGGCTACAACCTCGAATAGCATGGGATCAAATTTATATATGCGCGCTCTAAGGGGTGCCCCCCCTCTCGGTCCCAACCGGAAACACCCATGCCCTCTGACCGAATGACGGGCTTTAATCCAGGGCCATGGAACCATCATCCCGGCCCCTCTACTTGGTGTGTACTCGGAAAGTGGTTTACAACTGACTAGACCGCAATCACAACAGATGGCATATGACAGTACCAAAAGGAGATGAGCGGGATCATGACTCGATCCACACGGATACTAAGTTAACCAACTACTGGCATGCTTCAACAATACCAGTACTCCACCCATCATGTCACCACATGATCGGAGTGGTCCAATCATTATCATACGGGGCTCACCCGAATCTTGCTTGCATGAAATATAACCATACACAAATGCTTATATAACCATGCTTATGAAAAGAACTACTCGAGCAAACATGCAACACATCCATCATATCAAAGGTTCAAACATGCTTGCCTGGTTCGGAGTAGTCGGAGTCTAATTCGGTGAGGTTCGCGGCTCCGTCACGTCCTTTGGTATCTACGTATTCAAACAAAACGGATACTAACATAAATACCGAGCGTGCAAAGAAAGTTGCTCCAAAAAATTTCACATAAATATGATAAAAAACTAGACAGAAAACTAAAGAGGACAGAAAAAGAATCAACTCAAAATCACCTTTAGTTAAAAAGATATTAGAGTTTCTATCCAGGGACTCATCTGTAATGAAACAGAAAATTTCCAGGGGTTAGAATAGAAAACAGAAAAGCGAACCGGTACGCAGTACGCCAACTGAAGACGAAGACGTACTTTGCCCGAAGGCGCTTCCAGAAAAAATGATTCGGGGGAAAACAAGAGGCTGACGAGGGGCTCCCACTCGTCGGGTTTAAACTCTGAAACAGAGTCGCGTCGGCGCCAGGAGCTGCGGTGGTCGCCGGCGCCGATTCACGGCGAGTTAGGGGAGGGGAGTGGTACGTACAGCTTCCTGGTGTTCTTCCGCGTCGATTGGTGGTGGAGTTGAGCGTCGGCGAGCCCCACGTCGACGGCAACCCTGTCTCCGGCGGACGGCGGCTCGGGTGGTCGTGGGCCTCGTCGGAGAGAGCTCCTGGGGTCAAATTGGAGTGGGGGTTAGGTTTAGGTAGGTGCCAGGGTGCTACGCTCGAGTCCAGGGCGGCGGAGGAGTTCTCACCGGAGAGAACGCTGCTGGAGCCCGAGGCGGACGGAGTTGGCCGGAGTTGGGAAAGAAGGGCCCCTCGAGGCTCTTCCAGAGGCTGGGCACGGTCTAGGGAGATGGTGAAGGTGTGCGGGCTCGAGAACGAGCTCGGGGGCGCTTTATATAGCCGGCCCGAGGCGGTTGCCGTGAATGGGATAAGTCCGGCGAGAGATTATGGCGATGCAGTGGCTGGACGGCGGGTTTAGGGGCTTGAGCATCGACTAGGAGGTGCACTGGTTCCATTCCCGTGCCTAACTCAGCAGGGAAGGGGTGATTACGGGCTGCCCTCGACGGAACGGCCGTGCGGCACGTCGGCGGCAGAGAACGCGCTTTGTACGCGCCAGGCCACGGCGACGGTGTTGCAGGCGTGCGCTGGCAGTGGAGAAGGCCACGCGAAGCTCTGGGGTGACTTGGGCGGCGCCAAAGGACGTCGAGCTGCAGGATCCTCCCTGTCGGCCGCCACGGGAGGTTCTGTTGCCGTGGAAGTCGCCGGCATGGTCAGACCAGGGCGCCACCGACGCCCGGAAGCCGCCAAGCAAGCGTGCGGCGTGCTGGATAAGCAGGAGGTGCAGTGAGCATCGATCCAAGGGGGGCACTGGTGAGATTAACGCTGCGGCTCTGACGAACTGAAAAACTGCACTGTCGACAGTGAATCTTCAGTTAGCAGTTTATGAAACTGACAGCATAGTGTAAGCCAGGTATTCGATGAAATGATTTTGGCATGTTGGAAATGTTTCTGGGGCTGATATTTGGTGGAGTGGCCTCTTGATGCATTTAGAGGCTGCCTGAATTTTCACAGAATTTTTGGAAGAAGATAAATATGAATTTCACCAAATTATGCAAATCTGGTCCAAACTTGCAGCAAGTAAAATTTGAAAATTTTGAACTATGGACCAGTGAAACAAGATGGATTTAGGTTGTGGGTACTAAGGACTATCTAGGGAAGTTAGTTTGGAATCAAATAACAAGATGGATATGGTGGTTCCTTTGTAAATCACCAAGGTCCACTATAAATGACAGAAATAGAATTTGGAGCAAAATAAATAAAGAAAAAATTCCAATAAGGTTGAAACTCACTGGAATTGATGAGAGACTTGTCCTAAGGTGTAGAGGGGGTCTTGGAGAGAAATATTTCCGTTGAAGTCATGGCAAGATGAAGGTTGGAGAGGAAGATAAGCCCAAGGTTAAACATGAGGAGTCTAAATCATGAAGGAAAAGAATCAAACAAATCTCTAAGAAAAAAAACTTGTGTTGAGCTAACACAAGAAGAAGCTTTCAAGACTAAAAACCAAGCTTGAGAAAAACACACAAACTTTGGCCAGAAGAGATTTTAGAAGGGTCTTAAGAGAAGATCAAACAACCCCCTTCCAAAAGACCAAAAGTTTTGGAAGAAAAATCCAACCCAAAAAAATTTGGAGTGTTACAATATAGGAGACTTCCCTTCATCAACAACCATACCTTGGTCCTTGGCGAAGCAGACCAGAAGGCAAAGGGCAATGAATACCACCTCCTCATACTCCTTTTATATGAAACCCCCACGATTAGTGTGTGGTTCTTGCCTTCTTTGCTAGAGATATATTGGGGATACATGTATTTGGTAGTCTAGGATTTGTAATCCGTCTCCTACCTTATCTCTAGGGGAGGCGTCTTGCCCTCCAAGTATTGCACTCAATATATGCTTGACCTCGAGGCTCAATAATAAATCCACCATATTCCACAACAATCCCTCTCTCTCTATCACTTCTAACATTCTTGGGGTGTAGTTTGAGCGGTTGGGGTACCAACTGCTTGCCCACTTTGATGAGTAATTTCTAGACAGTACCTCGGGTGCGGATTTGACATTTGAGTGACGGAATTTTTGAATTTGGGAAGCAGCATGGATGAGGACTTGGAAGGATAGGTAATAGCAAAACATAGTAGCTCCCCATCAACCACTACACCAGATCCAGCCTTCTCTGAGACGGAGTTCCACTAGAAGAGGACGTGGGTGAGGACCATGTAAAGGTCCTCTAGAAACAACTCTTATTTGAAGGGGACAACGTGGAGCGCTTGAGGTGGGTTTAGGGGGAGTAGGAGGCAACGCCACCATCGAGGATGAGCAGCGGAGATTCGCACCGCATGAGACAGGGAAGGGACGGAGGAGGCGCAAGGACAAGCAGTGGTGGGTGCCGAGGATGCTGCAGTGACATGTGAGGCATCGGGAAACAGACGACACCGAGGACGTGCTTGTAGTGGTTGGTGCCAGAGGAAACAGGGGAGGGGCGGAGGAGACGTCGAAGTGGAGAGGCTATAGAGGCGGTGGGGGCGGAGTGCGCCAGCAGCGGAGCTACAGCGGCCATGGCCCACGTCTGATCCACAGGGTTTCGCGCTGGTTGGAGAGGTGGGTTGGATCGGGGCTGGACTGATGTGGCGGAGAGCCTAAGGGGTTTCATGGAGATATGAGGTGGAGTGGAGGGTTCCTTTTGCAAAAAATGTGATTGCTTGCCTCGGAAGCGTTAGATGCAGATCAAATGTCCTAAAACGTGAGATGGCAGGCATACTAATATCACCGAGTGTGGTTTTTATAGGAGTAGAGAAAAATATTCATGAATTTTAAAAATTGTTCCACTAATTTCCAGAAAAATGTTCGTCGATTTTAGAAATGTACGCCCATTCAAGAAATTTGTTTAGAGAAATGTTCACAATTTTATTTGCAAATAGTATAAAATGTTAATGAATTGAACATATGTTCTTGATATTTCAAAATGTTCGAAAATTTGTAAGAGTGTTCATGAATTTGAGAAAAAATCCTATTTCAAATATGGTCACGAGTTAAAGAAAATGGTCTTGATTTCACGAAATTGAGAGTGATAATGTATCTCAGAGATGCAGCAAAATTTTGTCACAGCCATTGGACATTATGATTGTTTTTTCCCGTTGCAACACATGACCCTTTTTTTAGCATGACGAGCCCTTTTGCTAGTCTTTTCTTTAAGAGGAAGAAGAATGTCATTCTTTTGCTGTCCCGTCCGTCCATTTGATAGCCCATAGGCCGCGGCCCTGTTGGCGGCGTGAGAAATAGAACGGGCCTTGAAATGGAGGCGAGGGGCCGAGAGAGATGAGCGGCTCAGATTTCTTGCATCGGACGGCCGCGGAAGCCCTGGATATACAAGCATGGGGTCGGGTCGGGTCGACCCTGTGTTGCGGTACCAATTTTAGGGTTTTTAGTCGTCCCCACACACCACCATGGCCGCCGCCGCCCACCTCCGTCGCGCCGCCGCCGCCGCCGCTGCCGGTGTCCGTTCATCCGGACCGGCCGCCACCAGCCCAGCCCGCCACTACCACTCGGCTGGACAAGCCACCGCCGCCCCCATCTCCTCAAGGCCTCGCGCATTCCTTCGCCACCGCAACCCCGCCCCCATCACCAGCTCCAGCGCCGTGTCGTACACACCTCGCCGCGGCCTCTCCCTCAAGCTCCCCTCGGAGGATGAGGCCCTGCTCCATATTCCCGCTGAGATCAGGCAGGAGCTCTTAAGGGTCGAGCTTGCCGGCATATCATGCCACCGCGAGCAGGGCCGGTCCAATGTATTTTTGGGCCCAGGGCGATGTGAAATAATTGTTTTTTTCATATTAAACTTTTATACTTATTTTAAACTAAGTGTACCATATTACAATTGTAATTCATATTTTTTATTACTTAGCCATATAAAATGTTTTCAAATAACATTTATATTATTAATTGATATGTATCTGTAATGTATATAATTGAAAATTTTAATTTTACAAAATGAAAATTTTATGATGAACCAAAACTTTTCTTTTATTGTTAAGACAATCTTTCATATTTATATTTCTAATATTGCATAAATGATAGTGTATTCACATTTGCATATACATGCGTGTGTCATATATCTTTTAATATTATATTGAATATTATGATAGAGATTTATAAATTATAGACAGACTAACAAATATTTTTATAGCAATTTCTAGTGTATATTAGGTGGTCATATTCATGGAAATTTCTAGGGCACAGAAAATGTGGCTTGCATGATAGGTCCGGTAATTCGAAGAACCGAAAAGGTTGTTGATTATACTTTTACGCATGATTTAATTACCTAATATGCTCGTCCAGATTCACTTGGTTTGGTTTGGTGCAAATGAGATGCCTAGACGTTTATCGAATTAAAAATTGTGCGTTGGTTTAAACATTGAAATCGAGATATCATAATTTTTATTATAATACTAAGACATGCATCGTAAAGAGAGACTAATGTATTTGAACTCAACTCCGCCAGTCAGGTCGGTTTGCTTAAGCGTGGTATAACTTATCAGTATGTGGTATGAACTTATGCTTCTGCACATTGAGGATCTATTTTATCCATTTAATAATCTTTTAGATGTAATGTATACTCAATAGATCTTACTACTGTAAGTTTTAGTTGGGTCCGTCCCCTCTTGGGGCCCGGGGCGGTCACCCCTTTTGCCCGGCCTATGGGCCAGCCCTGACCGCGAGCTCGCCCAGGACGCCACCAACCTCAGCGCGTGAGTCAGCAGGGAGAGGAATGACATGAAGATAAAGCCAGTGGAGGATGTCATACGCGTCGGGACGGTGTCCTGGCGCGTGTGCAGCTCCGTCCTCCTCGCAGTGACCGTTGCCGCCAGTTTTGGGACATACCAGATCGCCATTGCCGGCTGGGAGACCGGCTTTGAAGATGAAGCCTGTAAGGTCGCCAAGGAAAAGATCGAGGAGGAGTCCATACACCTCGAGGCCTCACTCCCGGCATCCGTGAAGGAAAACAAGGCCTTGGCTCGGCAGGAGAAGGAGCGGGTGGCCAACAGGGAGGCGGAGATCGCGGCGAGAGAGGCTGAGCTGGCTGCGTGGGAGGTAGATCTAGCAGCACAGGAGTAGAAGAATATTTCTCCTGGATGTTGTTCATTATCAACTGAATTAAGCTATGCATTTTGAACTGTAAGATGATGTGTTATCTCTGTTGTGGATACTTGGTTGAAACTTGAATGTGCATCTGATCTTTGCTGTGCCTCATTGGTTGATGAATGCTGAATGCTCCTACGTACTTACTTACTCCCTCCGTCCCAAAATAAGTGTCTCAACTTAGCATGTTTTAAATATTGGAACGTCATTTTATTGAATAAGTTTATCAACATCGCATTTATGCAAAAGATTACCTGCTGTAATCTCATGATTTTTGCATAAATTGCAGATGGCCGGAATCGTTAACAAGGATTTTGCTTAGCTGGCCCAGACTGGGATGAACTACCTGTCATGGGCCTCGGACTGTGAGATCTTTCTCCAGGGCAAGAGCCTCCTGAGCGCGATCGGTAAGGGGGCTCAGCTGGCCCCCACTGATCCCAAGTTTGAACCTGAGAATGCACAGGCTCTGCATTTTCTCCGTCATCACCTGTCACCTACTCTGAAAGATGAGTATATGGCTGAGCGGAGTGCTTCTGGCCTTTGGACCGCTCTTCAGCAGCGGTTTGAACGACTGAAGTACACTGTAAAGCCACGTGCAGAGGCAGAGTGGATCCGTCTGAGGTTTGCGGACTTCAAGACGGTTGGGGAGTACAATTCGGCTCTGCACCGGATTTGTACAACTCTTCGGTTGTGTGGTACTGAGATTACCGACACCCAGAAGATTGAGAAAACCCTATCCACTTTCCACCCTGACGCGGTCCAGTCCTCACGGAACTACCGCCAGGGCAACTACACGAGGTATTCAGAGTTGATTGACGTCCTCCAGGTGGCAGAGGCGCAGGACGAGGTTCTCAAAAAGAACTTTGTCGCGCAACCACTAGGGGGGAGTTCTAGCCAGGAGGTCAATGCTCTCAAAGTCCGCAAGCCTCGACAGAAGAAGAGGGGCCGCAAGGGCAAGAAGAAGGGCTCTCAACCATCCGCTCAGGCTAAGCAGCAAAAGCCGGGCAAGGGTGGGCAGAGGCCTCAGGACTGTTTCCGCTGTGGCTCGGTGGAGCATTTCTCCCGCCAGTGTCGCGCACCACAGGAGGTCGTGGATGCATACAAGGCTCGAAAGGCGCGTGAGACGCACCTCGCCATGGTTCAGGGGGGAGCACCACCGGCGCCCATGGCGGCACCCGTGATGATCC
This sequence comes from Secale cereale, assembly GCA_902687465.1. Classification (NCBI taxonomy): domain Eukaryota; kingdom Viridiplantae; phylum Streptophyta; class Magnoliopsida; order Poales; family Poaceae; genus Secale; species Secale cereale. The sequence goes on along the minus strand of LR738715.1, from coordinate 872,661,937 downwards.
CTACGCCGACCACCATGCCCATAGTTGCGACCCCGCATGTGCCCATAGCGGCGGCTTTGGCGGTCTCTAATGACGCCAACGTTGCCATGGAGATTGAGCACATGGTCGCCCCTACGGCGCCGCCACTGGACATTGATGCTGCAGCCAAGATGATCTCTAACGACGATGGGATCGCCAGTATGGAGATCCAGGCTGAGATCAATGGCCTCTTTGCCGAGTCTGCTTAGCTTCCCTTGTTAGTCCTCAGGATTCCGTGATTTGATACAATATATTCGAATAAATTCGATTTGGTTGTAAGCTCTATGAGAGCACAAACTTATTCTTTATTTTGGCGATTGCATGACATTTATCCCATTCATTTATTCCATTATTTATTCATGATAGTATGTTATGTTCTGAAATGTGTGCATTTATTATTAATGTAGCGTCTTCCTCATTACATTAATTAGATGTCATATTTTAGAACGCGTGTGGCGCCCGAATGGAGGAAACATGCCTTGCCGATAGCGCAACCACACATACCATTTTACGAGAAACTAAGTATTTTGAGTCTATTAAAAAATCTCCGGGAAGTATTATGACAATCGCCGGCTGCGGTTCAAACATAGTTGGCTCCAGACGAGCTACTATCATACTTCCCATGGGAACAACTTTGATCATTAAAGAAGCGTTGTTGTTCCCGGAGTCGACTCGTACTCTTTTGAGCTTCAGAGACATCCGCGGCAATGGTCTTCATATTGAGACCGATGACGAGAACGGCAAGGAGTGCCTACTCATCACAAAGCGGGATGTAAATGGTAAACATGTTATCGAAAGGCTTCCTTCATTCGACACAGGGCTATACTACACTAAAATAGTAGCACCGCCCGTGTACACTACCCTCAAGACTGTTTTTAGAAGCTCTGAACTCTTCTGCCTCTGGCACGATAGGTTAGGCCACCCCGGACTTACGATGATGAGAAATATAATTAACAACTCGCATGGTCATAATGTTAATGTCAAGAACTTCCCGAATCCCGATGATTTCGTATGCTCCGCATGCGCCACGGGGAAGTTAGTCATTAGGCCATCGCCCCTCAAGGTGAGGGATGAAATCCCCGCGTTCTTGGAACGTATCCAAGGGGACATATGCGGTCCAATTCAGCCCCTCACGGGGCCGTTTCGGTACTTCATGGTGCTCATTGATGCTTCCTCTAAATGGTCCAATGTTTGCCTGCTGTCAACACGGAACCATGCCTTTGCAAAGTTGATCTCTCAGATCATACAAATGAGGAATAATTTCCCCGATTATCGTATAAAGTCTATTCGAATGGACAACGCCGGAGAATTTACTTCAAAGGCGTTCGATGATTATTGCATGGCAATGGGAATCAAAGTTGAGCACTCAGTACCGCATGTCCATACACAAAATGGGCTTGCCGAGGCATTGATCAAACGAATTAAATTCATTGCTCGACCGCTCCTTCAGGGTTGTAATTTACCAACTACATGTTGGGGCCACGCAGTGTTACACGCGGCCAAACTCATCAACTTTAGACCGTCAGCCTACAACATCCACTCTCCTGTTCAGCTTGCCCAAGGGTCGGCACCGAAAATTTCCCACCTTCATAGGTTCGGTTGCCAGGTATACGTACCAATACCACCACCCCAGCGATCGGCGATGGGCCCGCTCCGTAAGTCGGGATATACATTGGTTATGAGACTGTGTCCATAATCAGGTATCTGGACCCCATGACAGGTGACTGTCACACGGCCCGTTTTGCTGATTGTATCTTTGACGAGGATTTTTTCCCGACTTTAGGGGGAGAGAATCAACCCCTTGATGCTAAAAGTCGAGAAATCACGTGGCAAGCCACGGGGATCCACGCTCATGACCCGCGCACTGCTGAGACAGAGAGAGAAGTCCAAAAGATAATAGATTTGCAGTCGTTAGCAAATCAACTGCCTGACCACTTTAGTGACTTAAAGACTGTGACAAAATCGCATGTGCACGCGCGCAATGCACCGGAAAGGGTTGAAATACCGAAGAAAAATGATGGTATACCTGCTCCCGTCCAAAGGCCTAAAAGGACGCGAAATCCGGCTTCTCAAATCCCAAGTACTCGGGGACGCCCGACGAAAAAGGATAAGAGAGATTTATTACAGCCTGTCGCCAAAGTACCCCAAAGTGAAACGGGGAGCCAGTCGAGACCTGACACAAGTACGGAAAATTCAGTGCACGAAATTCCGGACTTAAACTTTCCCATAGGGGAAACGCCCAGCGGAGATGTGTGCGCACACATTGGCGCGGGAAATCTAAAGGACCTTGCTCCCATAATGGGAAATTTGGTAGAGCAAGTGTTGGCGCCGGATGCGCTCCATGACGAAATGGCCATAAATTATATTTATACGGGGGAGTCCATGAACCGAGCAACGGTGATTGTCGACATTAACTTTGCTACAAAAATTGCCTCAATCATAGATCTTGACCCTGAGCCTAACACGCTCGCCGATTGTAAGAAAAGGTCAGATTGGAAAGATTGGCAGCAGGCAATCACCGCCGAATTATTATCTCTCAACAAAAGGAAGGTGTTCGGACCAGTGTGTCGAACTCCTCCCCACATTCGCCTTGTTGGCCATAGGTGGGTTTTTGTTCGAAAGAGAGATGGGAATAATAAGGTAGTACGGTACAAAGCAAGGCTCGTCGCTCAAGGGTTCACTCAACGACCAGGTGTCGATTTTGAGGAGACTTATTCCCCGGTCATGGATGGAGTTACCTTTAGATACTTGATCTCGATGGCAGTAAACATGGGCTTGAAAATGAAATTAATGGATGTTGTCACTGCTTACCTGTATGGTAACTTGGATTCGAACATATACATGAAGGTTCCTGAAGGTATCCCTGTTCCGAACCATGATAGAGCAAACAGGAGTCTATACAGTGTCCAACTTCAAAAGACACTTTATGGACTTCGGCAGTCAGGTAGAATGTGGTATAATCGCCTAAGCGATTTCCTTCATCGGAAGGGCTACACGAGCAATAAAGATTGCCCATGTGTTTTTATACGGCGATCCCAAGATGGATTCTGTATAATCTCGGTGTACGTGGACGATTTAAACATAATCGGTACACCTGAGGATATTGAGGAAGCGAGTTCCTACCTGATGTCGGAATTCGAGATGAAGGATTTGGGTAAAACCAAGTTCTGTCTAGGTCTGCAACTTGAACATTCCCCTGATGGGATTCTGGTGCACCAGTCGACCTACACCCAGAAGGTGTTGGAAAGATTTGGATTTGATAAGGCATATCCTTCTAAGACCCCAATGGTCAGAAGATCTTTACAGCCAGACAAGGACCCGTTCAGGCCAAAGGAAGAGGGGGAGGAAACTCTGGGACCAGAGGTTCCTTACCTGAGTGCAGTTGGAGCACTTATGTACCTCGCAAACTGCACACGGCCAGACATTGCGTTCGCCGTCAGTTTGCTTGCTAGGTACAGTTCTGAACCTACCAAAAGACATTGGAAAGGTGTCAAGGACGTCTTCCGTTACCTGCAAGGGACCAAAGATCTTGGCCTGTTTTATAAGAGGAATCAAGACCTATCTATTATAGGCTATGCCGATGCCGGGTACCTATCGGACCCGCATGATTGCAAATCGCAGACTGGGTATGTTTTCCTTTGTGGTGGAACTGCGTTTTCCTGGAAATCGTCCAAGCAAACTCTTGTGTCGACTTCCACAAACCACTCGGAAATCATGGCACTATTCGAAGCGTCAAAAGAATGCGTATCGCTTCGGCGGATGATCGGCCACATTCAGCAGACATGTGGACTGAACACCGTACAAACCCCTACCATTATCTATGAAGATAATGCTGCTTGTGTTGCACAAGTTCAGATGGGTTATGTGAAGAGTAACCTCACGAAGCATATTAGTCCCAAGTTCTTCTATGCACATGAGTTGCAGCAGTTGAACGAGGTGAGAGTTTTGCATACTAAGTCCTGTGACAATCTTGCTGATATGTTCACTAAATCATTACCGGCATCAACCTTAGAGAGGTGTGTGCGTGGAATCGGTATGATGAGACTTAGAGAGATGCAAGGTTCAGGGGGAGAAACTTCACAAACTCGTCGTTAAAATCTCAATCCCGATGATCGAGTACTCGACATGATGGTTGAGTGGATTGTACTCTTTTTCCCTTGGGTGAGTTTTCCTGATGTTTCTCACACGAGGTTTTTTACGAGACAATTCGTGCAATACAACAACGTATACTATGTGCTCTTTCTCCATATTTTTCCCACTGGGTTTTCGGAGTTTTGAGTCATGGATATACGGATAATTACCCAAGGGGGAGTGTTGGGAAACCGGGGCCACAGGGCGTGGCGGCTCGCCTCGTGCGTATCGCACGGGGTAGCCCCTCCCGTTCCCTCACTTTACGTTAAGTGGGTACTTATCCCTTTGCCCTGTACCCCTATATAAATAGACGAGGAGCAATCATTGTAACCCCTGATCATTGATTAATAAAGCTGGTCTCCTCATATTTCCCTGTGTCAATCTACTTTCGCTTGTTCGACTACTTCGTCTACGACGCTCGCCCACCGCTCCGCAACCTCGGACCGGACTCGCCGGCGGAGTTGCGGAACAGCTCTCACCCCTCAAACAAAAAAAAAATCTAGCCTTTGCTCTCTCGCGTAATTAGTTGCCCGTGTCGATGAACGGGTGGGTGCCCGTCACCGTTTCACAGCGCTGTTTTTTTTTTTCTTTTTTTGCGAATATTCACAGCGCTCGGTCCACTGATCAAATGAAAAATTGGCCATCTCCGCGAAGCAGCTTATCGGATTTTTCTATACGAGAAATGTAACGACCGAACATTCGGCTTTTGTTAACAGATCCGAACGAGTTTGGATGTCGTTCGATCCTGATTTCGCCGCCGCGATTATCGCTGGTTCATTCTCCATGCCATTTTTTTCCCCAAGGGGCTTGTGCGTGCGATACTGGTTGTTTGGTGAGCAGGGGGCGAATCACGCAGGGCCCACCAAACTGTTTCAATGCCCGAATTTAGCGGCATACACTTACCCCTATAAACATACACACGCACACCCTACCCCTATAAGCATCTCCGAGAGACTGAGCCGGCATATCATCTTGAGATTTATGAAGTCACCGTAGGCGCCTCGTCGTCGATGGGAACGTCTCCTCCCACTGAAAGCGCATCGCTGGAAATCCGGAAATAAATGCAGGAATAATGCGAGTACCAGGATTTTGAACCCTGGTGGATTGGAGATACCATTGTCCACCTTGTTAATAACTTAGGATAGAGTACTATTTGACCGCAAGACTAAATTCTATATTTTAAGAGAGCAGTTACATGTTTGACTAGGCTCTCTTTGTCATTGTTTTATACCTATGTAGCATGGCTAAATTTCATTGATTTTTTTTAAAAAAAATGATATCATGCCTAACATCCAAATTCTGCGATGCCTAACTTGAAGGACACAAAAATTTCTAGTAAGAAATTGTACTCGCGAGTTAGTGTCTCAATTTTTGTCCGCATGGCATTCCAATTGGTGTATACTGGCTTCAATCTTGCGTTTCATAAAGAGAGATCAGTTTTTTCGATAACATGCAGGTGCTTGTGATAACGAAAGTGATGGCTAGTCATCTATAATACCTAAATAGTTCATCCCCACTAACCTATTTCTCTTGACATGCAGCCTGTCCACATCAGCAGTTAGCCACGTCATCGTTCCACTTCTGACTTACATGAGGGGCCCACCGACGGAACAACAGCCATGTCATCGATAGATCATGCCGCTGCCGCGCGCATGTTTTCTCCACTATGTCCGCACGTTTCCTACTGCATGTGCACAGTTAAAGCCTGGGTCGCTGCGTTTTGCATGCTAGCTTCGCGGCCGCATTGTTTATCATCCTAAGGCTGGTCACAATGGACAGGAACATAAGGTAGTAACATACACACTTATCTAGACTATGTTACTACCTCCACAGTGGGTAGGAACATGTAGGTAGTGTCATGCAACGATGCATTTATTAGCTTATAGACTCATTGTTTCTTGAAGTGTGTGATGTTCCGGTAACTTAGCTAGTTACCATAAGCACCTCACACTTCATTAAATATGTGCCACATAAGCAACGTTGTATTGAAATATGTGATGTTACTCCTAAGTTCCACCCCATTGTGACCAGCCTAATGAACTCCAACTCCAATTGATTTCCCCTCAATCTCTCCGTCTTCTAAAACCGGCGCCTTCTCTCCTTCTCCACCGAATTAAATAGAGGAGTAATATAATACAGAGATGTTCTACCCCACAAGGCCAAGACAAACCAGTAGCACTTCTGCCCGAGAGTATTCAGGTTTTGCCCTTGAAGATTAGCGGAAGATGAACGAATTTGAAGCCCACATGTTTGATGCCCGTACCCTACAGTTACAGCCTTACATGTCTTGATGAGGTGATGGAGGCTAGAAACTTCTAGAATTAGCGGGCTGTCCGTGGAAGAAGATGCCGCGCAGCCACAGCCTACGGCGTCACCATCTTCTCGGCCATCTTTGGCAACTCCCTGTTCCTCGCCGTCCTGCGTTCCCCATCACCCAATCCATCACGGTGTTCATCACATGGTACGCTCGCGCCTCGCACGCCCTACCTTGGCATCTGCCGCCGCCTGGATTTGAGCTCTCTATCACAGCGTTTGTGTAGATACAAAGGTGAACCGATGGGAGGCAAAGTAGATGGTGGGGCTCGCCGGGATGCTCGACGTCGTTTTCGACCAACTTAACCATGCTCGCTGACCCCGTCGGCGTACAGGAATGGTTCAGCAGTCCCATGTTTGCCGAAGTTACCGAAGTTACAATCTTCGCCTGTGTGTTAGTGCGGATTCTCTTTAGATTGTTCTAGGCGTTGAATTTTTTTGATCTTTTCATATTCGATCATCGATCAGATGAGCAGTACCCTTTTTGATAAATTTAATAAACGTACCATCAATTAGTTCAATTCTTGGATCACTTTGTTTTAGTAGAGACCTAAAGATAAAGTAAGTACTGTGCATTTGAGAAGAAATAGTGAGCAGCTAACTACTCTCTTATCTCAATCCCTGATTTAAAAGTACTTTACATGTGAGAAGAAACAGTGAGCAGCTAATTACTCTCTGATCTCAATCCCTGATTATCTCTCTCAAAATGATATGCACCCAAATTATTTTTCTTGCTTCAAATGCGTGGTAACTTATTGGTTTACTTCTGTCTTTCGTAGTGCTGGATGTGAAGAATTCATGAGTCACTGATGTTTCCGGTCACAAGTAAAAGGTTCCAGCCGGTGACAAACCAACATATATTACTCAACCCAGATGATGATTAATGATGTGATAATAGCTCTTCTGTGGATAAGTACCCAAGCATTGTGTTATTAATCTCATTAAGAAAAGTGTACATACATTAGCTGAATGTGCCCGTCCAGATCAAGAGATGCATTGCACCCTTTCTCATCCAAAAGAAACTTTTTAAAGTCCAACAAAGGAAATGGAAGAATGGCGTACTATTTTTTTCTCATCCTATTCATTTTACTACTACAGTTTGAATAGTATAGGAACGTTTAGCACAACATATCTTTTTCTTGGTGTGCTTTGTTTTTGCAAAACCTATGAACTATCCTAATTAGACCCAGATCAAGAACAAATTCACAAAATGTCTAAGCTTCTATTTTAACCATTGTCGATGGTACGCACAACATGATTCTCTTATCAATAGTTTGCCAAGAGTTTATATTTCTCACATCTTGGATACGTGTGTTCCTTTGATTTGGTCTGATTACGCAGTGAAAAATGCAATCAAGAGCCAATATTACAACGATGACATAATCTGCTGTTTACATCCACAATTATTATTTGAATGTTCGTCATCAGAAACTAACTTGACTTTATTCTAGGAATAGAAACTAATTCAAATTTACCTTATAACGAGCAAGTTTTATACAACATTGGCCTATACTCTTTTTCTGGTGTAGATTAGTGTCATTCTCCTATGATGCGATGCGGTACAGTATTAATTGGATCGTCTTATGCGTCTGGTTGCATTAGTCAAGTTTTACGGACCTGGTGCTAGAACCATGTAGCAAGTGACTTTCAGCTTCGAGTTAAAAACCCAACTCTGATGAAATAATAGTTGTAGAATGCATTGGCTTTAGATCTACCCGTTTGGGTCGCCGGCTGAGTTAAAGTAGGTATCGTGACTCTCATTGTTCCTTTCTATGACACGTTCTCTTGAAGTATAAATTGATGAGCTAACATCATAATCATCTATCAAGGATGTATGTGTGCCATGTGTTCCATTATACAGATGTAAAGTTGACAGTGAGTGAACAGATTTGTTTCACTTGGGAAGATAAAATATGAACACAACTTTGATATATTTTCCCACTGTTGGGCAACTTCTTTTTGTGTTGCACCCATCATTGTATGGTCCTCATTAATGCTATGTTGGTCTTTGCGGAAATAATTAAGTTCATCTCCTAAAAATGCTAAGAATGAACTCATAAAATAAGTAAAATTGAAATTGAAATATTCAATTTCATGGTAAGTAAATGTTTAAAGTAATTTGTATGTGGATGTTCCCGCAGCAACGCGCGGGGAATCATCTAGTTTTGTGTAAATAGCATGACATGTACCATGAATGTGATAATTTACTCGCAAACATCACGATAACTTTGACACATGGATTCTTAATATTGAAAACACTCTCGATAACTTATATATAAATAGCATGATAATATACGTACCACAGACCTGATAATTTGGATACAAACATCACGATAACTTTGATGGAGGAGAGTTGTTGGAAAACATACCACATATATCTTGTGTGTAAAATAGCATGATAATATACATACCGCGGATCTCATAACTTAGGTACAAACACCGCGTAACTATTTACCCACGAAAAACTTGTTGAAGATGCACCCGTGATAATTGCTATATAAATAGCATAGTAATAAACACACGACATACATGATAACTTAGGTCCAAACATCGTGATAACTTTGACCGATGGAAATAAGGTTGTTGAAACCCTGGTAAAATTTGTGGCAAATATTAACTTAGGTACAAACACCATGATAACTCTTTATCTAGGAGAAAAGTTGTTGAAGACGCACCCATGATAACTTCTACTCCCTCCTTTCATTTATATAGGGTCTAAAGAGTTTTTTGAGGCTAACTTTGATCAAGTGTTAGAGTAACAATATATGACATGCAACTTACACAAAGCATACCATTAAATTCGTATGTGCAATGAGCTTTCAATGATATAATTTTCATATTATACTTCTCATGTACTATTAGTCTTATCAATAGTCAAAAACGGTCTTGAAAAGGGCATTAGGCCCTATATAGATGAAAGAAGGGAGTATATAAATAGAATGGTAATACACACACAACATACCTGATAACTTAGGTATAAACATCGTGATAACTTTGACCTGGGAAAACAAGATTGTTGAAAATATAACCCCAATAAAATTTGTGGCAAATATCAATGCATTATATGCATCGTAGGCGTGATAACTTACATCCAAACAGCACAATAATTAACTTTTTATCGGGGGGAGGGGGGTATTTCTTGAAAAATATATTCCCGATACTTTGTGTGCACATAACACGGTATTATACACACAATAAAGTTGATAACTCACTACAAACCCCACAGTAAATTTTGACCCCGAAATAAAAGTTTGTTGAAAATATACCTTGATAACTTGTGTGTAAATAACATGGTAATATACATACAACAGAGCTGATAATTTACTTAATCCAGACGTAGTAATTTTTTGACCAGGAAAAAATATTGTTAAAAAATACCTTCCAATAACTCATGTGTAAACAACTTGATAATACACACACTTGAGAACTGATAAGACATATACAAATATCGTCGTAATTTTTTGATCGAGGGAATGAAAATTGTTGAAAAATATATCATAATAACTTTTGAGCAACATGGTAATATACACGACAAAGCTGATAACTCACTGCAACATCATAATCACTTTTTGACCTTGGGATAAAGGTTTGTTGAAAATATACATCGAAAACTTCTGTGTAAATGACACGGTAACTTATGTATGACAGACGTGATAACTTACGTTGCCCAGAAGTGATAACTTTTTGTCCGAAAGAAAGTCACCAAAACATATTCAACATGTGATCTAGTTTCGAAGATCTCATCGAGACGATTTTTTTTTGTGAAGACGGTTTTTCAATCAGAGCGACGATTTGAGCTGCAAAACATTTTGAAATTTGAAAAAAAAAATCAAGGATGACATTAGATTTTCTTCCTTTAATGCATAAATACATGTAATTAGAGGGAGGAGTGCACGTAAGAGAAAAGATTAGTCGTTCTAATGCATGCATGCATATAATTAAAATGAAGTAAGAATCATTTTTTACTATTGCTAAAATCCGAACGTTTGGTAGTTACAAAAATCCTTTTCTATATTACACCAAAAAAGACAGATTCATCAGGTACCAAAAGGAAAACGAATTCACCTAAGAGCATCTCCAGCCGCGCCCCCAACAATGCCCCCAGACGATTCTTTTGCCGGCGGCGCCGAAAAATCGACCCAGTCGCGCCCTCAAAGACCATTTTTTTCGCCGGCTCGGGCCAAAATTGGCGCTGACGGACACAGGCCGAACCCGACGCGTTGGGGGGCGCCTGGGGGCGCCGGCTGAATCGTTTTTGGCGCGAAAATCGGCGGACCCTCCTTGGCAGCGACTCGGCTGTTCTTGTCTCTTTGTCGTCCTCATCGGATCGGTTCCCGCGGGGGAATCAATGCCAAAGCTGTCGTGCGCTGCTGCGCCGGTCAGCCTCCACTGATGCCTCTCACGGGCGGCGCAGTGAAGGCACGGCGACGCGCGTCCCTAGCCCGCCATGCGTACACACGGCGATCACGCGGACGCTGCCCGGCCGTGGCTATATAAGCCGCCCCCTCCCGCACCGGTGAGCCACGCACAGGCATCACTCTCCGCCGCCGACGGCCCCCGTTCCTCCTATCTTCTCGTCGTTTCCATTTCACCCAATGGCCGAGAGCTACCCAGGCGATGGTGCGGCAGCGAACGGCTTCGGCCGCTGATAACCCACAAGTGTAGGGGATTACAACAGTTTTCGAGGGTAAAGTATTCAACCCAAATTTGTTGATTCGACACAAGGGGAGCCAAAAAATACTCTTAAGTATTAGCAGCTGAGTTGTCAATTCAACAACACCTGGAAACTTAGTATCTGCAGCAAGATAGTTTGGTAGCAAAGTAATATGATAGTGGCGCTAGCAGCAATAAAAGTAACGATAGTGTTTTTGTAGTTTTTGTGATACAAGCAACGGAAAAGTAAATAAGCGACAAGCAATATAGGTAAAGCTCGTAGGCATTGGATCGGTGATGGGAAATTATGTCGGATGCAATTCATCATGTAGAAGTTATAACCTAGGGTGACACGGAACTAGCTCCAGTTCATCAATGCAATGTAGGCATATATTCCAAATATAGTCGTATGTGCTTATGGAAAAGAACTTGCATGACATCTTTTGTCCTACCCTCCCGTGGCAGCGGGGTCCTATTGGAAACTAAGGGATATTAAGGCCTCCTTTTAATAGAGTACCGGACCAAAGCATTAACACATAGTGAATAGATGAACTCCTCAAACTATGGCCATCACCGGGAGTGGTCCCGATTATTGTCACTTCGGGGTTGCCGGATCATAACACATAGTAGGTGACTATAGACTTGCAAGATAGGATCAAGAACACACATATATTCATGAAAACATAATAGGTTTAGATCTGAAATTATGGCACTCGGGCCCTAGTGACAAGCATTAAGCATAGCAAAGTCATAGCAACATCAATCTCAGAACATAGTGGATACTAGGGATCAAACCCTAACAAAACTAACTCGATTACATGATAGATCCCATCCAACCCATCACCGTCCACCAAGCCTATGATGGAATTACTCACGCACAGCGGTGAGCATCATGGAATTGGTGATGGAGGAAGGTTGATGATGACGATGGCGACGATCTCCACTCTCCGGAGCCCCGAACGGACTCCAGATCAGCCCTCCCGAGAGAGATTAGGGCTTGGCGGCGGCTCCGTCTCGTGAAACGCGATAATTCCTTTTCTCTTATTTTTTTCTCCCCGAAACGGAAGATATAGGATCTTGGGGTACGTCGGTGGAGCATCGGTGGGCCCTCGAGGCAGGGGGCGCGCCCCCCACCCTCGAGGACAGGGTGTGGGCCCCCCGATGAGGATCTTCTTGCAGATATTTTTTATATATTCTAAAATAATTCTCCGTTGATTTTCACGCGATTCCGAGAACTTTTTATTCTGCACAAAAAACAACACCATGGCAGTTCTGCTGAAAACAGCGTCAATCCGGGTTAGTTCCATTCAAATCATGCATGTTAGAGTCCAAAACAAGGTCAAAAGGGTTTGGAAAAGTAGATACGTTGGAGACGTATCAACTCCCCCAAGCTTAAACATTTGCTTGTCCTCGAGCAATTCGCTTGATAAACTGAAAGTGATAAAGAAAAACTTTGGCAAACTCTTTTTGCTCTTTTTGTTGTAAATATGTAGGCTAGCATTCAGGTTTTCAACAAGATTATGAACTAATCACATTCACAATAACTTTCAGGTCTCAAGACTACTCACATCAATGGCATAATCAACTAGCAAGCAATAATAATAAACCTCGGATGCCAACACTTTCTCAAAACAATCATGATATGATATAACAGGATGGTACTCCCTCCGTCCGAAAATACTTGTCATCAAAATGAATAGAAAGAGATGTATCTAGATGTATTTTAGTTTTAGATACGTCCCTTTTCGTCCATTTTGATAACGAGTATTTTCGGACGAAGGGAGTATCTCGCTAGCCCTTTCTGAGACCGCGAAACATAAATGCAGAGTACCTTTAAAGATCAAGGACTGACTAGACATTGTAATTCATGGTAAAATAGATCCGGTCATAATCATACTCAATGCAATTTAATAGTAATACATGCGACGACGGAGGTGCTCTCCTACTGGTGCTCTTTGAAAAGAGGATGATGACTCTGCATAAAAGTAAATAGATAGGCCCTTCGCAGAGGGAAGCAGGATTTGTAGAGGTGCCGGAGCTCGATTTTTAAATAGAGATTGGATAACATTTTGAGCGGTATACTTTCATTGTCAACATAACAACCAGGAATCTCGATATCTCCCATGTTGTGCATATATAGGCGATTTCCAAACAGAATGGTAAATCTTATACTCCCCCAACCACCAACAAGCACACTCCACGGCTAGTCCGAAACAACGTGTACCGTCCAAACCAGCAACAGCCCTGGGGGAGTTTTGTTTAATTATTATGATTTTGAGCATGTGCCTGGGCATCCGGATTACCAGCTATTTTCTCATGAATGATGAGCGGAGTCCACTCATCGTGAGAATAACCCACCTAGCATGGAAGATATAGACAACCCTAGTTGATACATGAGCTGTTCGAGCATACAAAACAAAATTTCATTTGAAGGTTTAGAGTTTGGCACATACAAATTTACTTGGAACGGCAGGTAAATACTGCATATAGGAAGGTATGGTGGACTCATATGGAACAACTTTGGGGTTTATGGAAGTGGATGCACAAGCAGTATTCCTGCTTAGTACAGGTGAAGGCTAGAAAGAGACTGGGAAGCGACCAGCTAGAGAGCAACAACGGTCATGAACATGCATTAAAATTAATCAACAATGAATGCAAGCATGAGTAGGATATAAATCACCATGAACATAAATATCGTGGAGGCTATGTTGATTTGTTTCAACTACATGCGTCAACATGTGCCAAGTCAGATCACTTAAATCGTTCAAAGGAGGATACCACCCATCATACCACATCACAACCATTTTAATATCATGTTGGCATGCAAGATAGACCATTATAAACTCTCAGCTAATTAAGCATGGCATAAGCAGCTATGATCTCTAATTATCATTGCAAACATGTTTTATCCATAACAAGCTGAATCAAGAACGATGAGCAATCATATTTACAAAAACAAGAGAGGTCGAGTTCATACCAGCTTTTCTCATCTCAATTAGTTCATCATATATCATCCTTTTTGCCTTTCACTTGCACGACCGAACGGTGTGGATAATAATAATAGTGCATGTGCATTGGACTAAGCTGGAATCTGCAGATACTTGATACAAGAGAGAAGACAAAGAAATATGGCTCAAGATTAAATCAACAACAAAGCATATGAGAGCCACTAAGCATTTTCAATCATGATCTTCTACTCTTAACCCCTAAAGAAAAGAAAAGAAAACTAATTACACGGGAAAGCTTCCAACAAGCAAAAAAAGAACGGGAAACCTTTTTGGGTTTTCATTTTTAGTTACTACTACAGGCAAAGAAAGTAAACTAGCTAGAAGCTACAACTAATATTTTTTTTATTTTTCTGGGTTTTTCTAGCACACAAGAAAAAGACTAAGAAAAAGAAATTGAAACTAAGCATGGATGGTACAGTGAAAGAGTGTGAGCATCGACAACTAGAATAAGTGTGTGAACATGAATGTAAGTCGGTGAGAAACACGTACTCCCCCAAGTTTAGGCTTTTGGCCTAAGTTGGTCTATGGCCACGGATCGAAGCCACTCCCTCCAGTGTACTGAGATGTGTCCTCTGGGTGTCACTGGTTGGCGAGCTCGTCCAGTTCCCACCCATAAACAGATTGACGGAAAGGATCAAGTGGTGGTTCTGGCTTAGGCTCTGAAGCTTGTGCCTGGCCTTGGTACTTGTAGAAGGCATCTGAGGTGATGAGGAATACGCCTGTAGATAGACCAAACAAAGAAGGTGCAGGCAAGGTAACAATTTTACAGTATATTTCATCAAACCTCAATTTATAATTGAGCTGCATATTCTTGTCTTTAACAATAAAGTCATGAGCTACCATGCTCTTGTAGTGTAGATAAATAGGGGCAAGCAATTTTTCTTCCTTCTCATCATGCCTAATAGGTATATTAAAATATTCAGCAAGGCGAGAAGCAAAGATGCCTCCAAAGACGGGCCCCTTTGAGCGGATCAGACTCAATCGTTTGGCAACGACGGTGCCCAAGCTAAAAGTTGTGTCATGAAACAAAGCATGGCATAAAATGATAATATCAGGGGCACTGAGATTCCCACTGTTCCCGCGACCAATTAAACACCTACTGGCAAATAAAGCAAAGTAGCGCAGAACAGGGAAGTGTATACTAGTGATTCTTGCCCCTGAAACTTCTCTAGTTTCACCTACGGCTATCATATCAATAAACCCTTTGACGTCTTCATGACGTGGTTCATCAAGTCTACCTCCAAAGGGTACTTTGCGTATTTCACAAAAATCTAAAAGTGATATCTCCTTACTCACATCAAATAAGTGAAACTCCATCGTAGGTGGTGTTTTCCTAGAATGAAAATGAAAACTTTGCGTGAAAATATTGGTGAGTAAGACATATTGTTCTTTTTGGTCGTTGAGGAAGTCGGTGAGGCCTGCATTATTCGCCAACCAATAAAAGACTTCGTAAATACCGGCGGACATCATGAAATTATTACACGGCCATTCGCACGGTCGAACTTCCGCCATGCGAGGAAGATTACACTTGGGCTTCTTATTTTCTTCTTTCTTCTTCTCCTCTGAGCTCTTGCTGGAGGAGCCCCTCAATAGTCTTTTTGTAGTTTTTGTGATACAAGCAACGGAAAAGTAAATAAGCGACAAGCTATATAGGTAAAGCTCGTAGGCATTGGATCGATGATGGGAAATTACGTCGGATGCAATTCATCATGTAGAAGTTATAACCTAGGGTGACACAGAACTAGCTCCAATTCATCAATGCAATGTAGTCATACGTGTGCTTATGGAAAAGAACTTGCATGACATCTTTTGTCCTACCCTCCCGTGGCAGCGGGGTCCTATTGGAAACTAAGGGATATTAAGGCCTCTTTTTAATAGAGTACCGGACCAAAGCATTAACACATAGTGAATACATAAACTCCTCAAACTATGGCCATCACTGAGAGTGGTCCCGATTATTGTCACTTCGGGGTTGCCGGATCATAACACATAGTAGGTGACTATAGACTTGCAAGATAGGATCAAGAACGCACATATATTCATGAAAACATAATAGGTTCAAATCTGAAATCATGGCACTCGGGCCCTAGTGACAAGCATTAAGCATAGCAAAGTCATAACAACATCAATCTCAGAACATAGTGGATACTAGGGATCAAACCCTAACAAAACTAACTCGATTACATGATAGATCCCATCCAACCCATCACCGTCCAGCAAGCCTACGATGGAATTACTCACGCACGGCGGTGAGCATCATGGAATTGGTGATGGAGGAAGGTTGATGATGACGATGGCGATGATCTCCACTCTCCGGAGCCCCGAACGGACTCCAGATCAGCCCTCCCGAGAGAGATTAGGGCTTGGCGGCGGCTCCGTCTCGTGAAACGCGATAATTCCTTCTCTCTTATTTTTTTTCTCCCTGAAACGGAAGATATAGGATCTGGGGGTACGTCGGTGGAGCATCGGTGGGCCCTCGAGGCAGGGGGCGCGCCCCCACCCTCGAAGACAGGGTATGGGCCCCCC
Organism: Secale cereale; assembly: GCA_902687465.1. NCBI lineage: Eukaryota > Viridiplantae > Streptophyta > Magnoliopsida > Poales > Poaceae > Secale > Secale cereale. The sequence goes on along the minus strand of LR738715.1, from coordinate 872,645,288 downwards.
GGTGAGGATCTTCTTGCAGATATTTTTTATATTTTCTGAAATAATTCTCCGTTGATTTTCAGGCGATTCCGAGAACTTTTTATTCTATACAAAAAACAACACCATGGCAGTTCTACTGAAAACAACATCAGTCCGGGTTAATTACATTCAAATCATGCAAGTTAGAGTCCAAAACAAGGGTAAAATGGTTTGGAAAAGTAGATACGTTGGAGACGTATCAGCCGCCTTCACCTTCACGAGGACGAAGCTCGGCTTCTCTATGAGGCTGAGTACCCGGTCCCGCCGGACATGCGGGATGTCCGGGACGTGGAGGATAAGCGCCGCCGGGGTCCCCGTGCCACCGCTGCCCACCGGGGTGGCCAAGCGTGCGGAGATCGTCTACATCCGCTCCTCTCTGCCGCGAGCGGCGAGAGAAGGGCCGAGGTACGCATCCGACAGCACGCTGTGGGAGCTGTACTTCCGGCGTCGCCACGCCGAGCAGCTCGAGGCCACCAACGGCATCGTGCCCTCCGGGAACTACAACGTCGACGGGCGCCGCCGATGGTGGGGCGTGCCCGACCGCACACTGGAGGCCGTCCTCGAGTACATCGAGGGCGGCAACACGCCGAGGATGAAGTACCCCGCGCCCCCACCTTCTCCCGCCGGCATGGGAGCTCATGGACGCCGAGACGCATGGACCCGGCGTCCTCCTCCTCATTCGGCCGTTGATCCGGCTCTTCCTCCCTCCTCCCCATCAAGCCGATGCCCCAGGACACGCCGATCAGCCGGTGCACCCACATCGGCGGCGTCCGCATCGCCGAGTCCTCCCCCACCTCTGCCCGGCTCGTCAGGCTGAAGGTGGAGTCCGGCCTCCCCGCGGAGTACGAGGCCATTGCCCGGTTCGGCTTCTCCGACGAGGCCGCCCTACAGTGGGCGCCGGACGACTACCTCCGCGATGAGATGGTCCGGCAGCGCCGAGCCCTGGATGAGATAGCCGCCCGCCGGCGGGGGCGCGAGGGGGAGGACGGCGTGGTCATCCTCGGCAGCGACGAGGACGGGGACGCCCCCGGACCGGCCAACCCGCCACGCCTCGGCAACCCTAGGCAGGGGAGCAACAGGGACGGCTGCGGTGGCGGAGGCGACGACTACACGCAGTTCTACAGGCTCCTCGGCATGTAGAGTTTCAGGGCGGCAGGCGGCGAGGAACGGCGAGGGTGAGGGCGACAACGGGCATAGTAGTGTCTTTTTTTTGTAAATATTTGATAAACTCGCTCAAGTTTGGTTAAATTTGCGCCTTGTTTGTGAGAATGTGGGACCGGATTTTGTTTAAAAAAAACGAAAATGTGCCATGGGGCGACAACTGAAGAGCATCACGTCCCCAACATGCGGTTAGCGCCGGTTCATCCCCAGACAGCGATTTTACGCGCTCCTAGGAGGCCAACAGTTAGAGATGCTCTAATAAACGAAAAAAGAAAAGAAAAGGATTAATCGCCGGCGAGGCGCACAAATGCCAGCGTGCGATTCGTATCGCAGCAGCAACAATGAGACAAGCGTTCGCCGTCGGCGCTGCCATGTTTGGACGGATCCGGGGATGGAGGCGACGTGGAGCGAGATGTTGTTTGTAATTTTTGTTGGTACCTTAGCAAGCTGGCCACTTGTTGTGGGGCCTAGGTCTTGGTTGCCGGGCGGGCTGAAGCTCTGAAGCCGACTGACGCACCGAGTCCAAATCTCACTCCAAAGCACCTATGTCACCGTACAAGCCAAGGCACGGACGCAGCCGGCCAAGCTAATTTAACTGTCACCACTCCTCCGTCAGCACTATACCGGGTTAGCGTGGACTGAACAATGGCGTGCCACTTTCCTTGTCAATACACGTGTCGATGACGAAGCAACTGGGCGTGCGTGCGTTCATTCTATCCGCAGCAGCAGCGTTGGTGCCGCGTGCGCCTCCGCGTTAACGGTTGCTCCTTCTCGTCATGGTTTACCCCTGCGATGGAATTACTGTAGGGGTTTCAGCTCTTCTTTGGACCATATGGAGGTTAAGGAACAAAGTTGTTTTTTTTACTAAAAATAGAAAAAATAACATGATTGCCAGATGGCTTACTGATTCGGTTATTTTGCAGAAAAAAACTGTAAAATCAAGAAAATCTAAGGTGGGGAACAAGAATTTTCGGAATATTATTGCAAATGAGATATTCAAGGTGGTGCATATACTAATTCTCGTTGTAGGCTTTCGTTTAGAAGTGTTGTGGCCTAGTATATGGCAACCGGCTTCATGCCGTGTTTGAGCTCTACGCCGGCACTACCGAGCAGCGTCCGGCTGTCGCCTTCCACCTGCCATGTATGTTATCCATGGATGATGATAGCGGGTGGTGGCGGATCTGGCGAGGGCTCCTCTACTAAGCTTGTGTGGCGGTTGGTTCTGGTGAAGACGGAGACGTTCTCTCCTTGTGCTCTCTACCGCGATGGCGCAGGAAGAGAACTAGTTGGCGAGTATGTCCCCACCGTTCTTAGGTCGATAGTTGCGTCGGAGACGGGTTTCCGGCAAAGGATCTGAAGCAAATTGCAATTGCTCGGATGTGTGCTCATCCTCGACAACGTGTTGCGGCAAGACTGTGGCAACCTTGTTGGCCATCGGCTTCGGTCACTCCGTTGCTGACCGTTCTGGTCGAAGGGCGCCATTGTTGTGATGGCTCCATTTATTCCTCCCAGCTTTGTTGCCTGATGGGAAGCAGTTCAGCCACAACTTGACGACCGTTTCTCTTCTTTCCTGCAAGTGTAGACGGCGGAGCGATAGCGAGATTTTCATGCGAAGTGGTTGTGCCCCCCGTGATGGAGATTTCGGCTCGGCATTGTGGTTTCAAAGAAGAAGGACATCGCATTCTGCAGCTTGTATTCATGGTCTTTTTTGCAAAGTCCTTGGGTTGAGTTGTAATTCTCTTTTCTTTGGTGGTCCTTGGGTTTAGGTCCGGCCACTGTTTTAATGAAAAATGTGTGAATTGTAATGAATGTGCTCCGGTTTAAATGAAAATCAGCAGGTTTGCGTGATTTTCATTCGCTATGTTGAAATGTGGTTTAAATTGTATGCGGGCATAATTGGATGGCTGGCTCCTCCATCTATGTCCGCGGACGGATACAGGAGAAAAATTAGGGCTTAGCTGGTGAGGCCCTAATGCTAGCTAGGGGTGAAAGTGGAACACTATTAATGATGTCGTCGAGTTCTGGCATGAACGTAAGTCAGTTATCAGATGATTACTACTCAGTCACATCCGAGAGAGCCTAAAGCAGTAGATATATACGACTAAACTAGATCATTGATGGCGCGCGTTGCTGCACCCGTCCATTTTTTCAAACGGAGTGATAGGTATTGATGTAAATATATGGATAATCTTTTTATTTATTAATGTCAAGGTATTACAATAGATGATTCATTGCCAACCTACAGGGATTATTTTTTTGTAAAATGAAATATTAAGAGACAAGGTTGTTGTAGGCTTCATAGCATTTGATTTTGTAAAGAGCATGCAACAGTGCTTCAGTTACCTACCAGAAACTCTCGCATAAATAGGTGGAAGAACCAATTACCAGTGTACAACATACATGTCTATAGTCCAAGGAAAAACAATTTTAGTGAATAGATTGTCAAACGCAATTCTACAGTTGAATATAATCAACAAAGCTAATCCATGAACACAAGAATTTTGTAAGAAAAACATATTCGGAAGCATAAAAGTACATCACAACACTTGATGATATTCAGCTACCAAGTGTTTATGAACAGTTTGTACCAAACAACATGGTAAGTCAATGCATATAAGGTTCAGTAATAAGAATTTCCTCCGGCATCCTGCACTTCTTTTGTTTCCCTCTCTAGGAATATCAACACATATGGAGATTTATTTCAGTTCTAGCCTTCATTATGTTGTCAGTTCTACACCTGAGAAGGTCATTAGTACAAAATTATTCTCCTTGTCAAAATGTTCTTAATTAGCAAGTTAATAGATAGTACCATGACCGAGGTTCAGCGACTTGATGGCACATGGTAGCATGAAAGGTCACATAAGAAAGCACAAGCATGAATTGATATGAAGACCAAAATGTAGCATGTAAACCATAATAACCGATAGCAAATTCATTACCGAAGAGAACAAACCCTATGCATGGGCATACTTGATGACACGCTCTTGAGGCTTTATATGAGGTAACTCTACATAGTTGTGCCTCCTAATAAAATAATGGGTAGCCTAAAAAAATAGAGAAAAAAGAGGAATAGATAACATCATTGCCAAAGCACATTGTAAACTGCAGAGTGAAAACAAGGTGCAAACTCTCAAGACTAATGGTTATCAGGTTGCAAATCAATTGTTCATGGAAAGTAGAACAATAGCATGAAAACTTATATGTAGCACATTACCTTCTCTGACAACTGAGAAGTCAAGTAATGGAGACAACAACTGAAATTGTAGAGAGTTAAAAATTTGAAAGCTTGCAAAAAACATTTCAGAAGACACACATTCCAGTTTGTCCATGCCTACCAATTGAAATCTGTGTGACTGTCTTTTCTGCAAAATTAGCAAGGATGACTGTTAAACTATGTAAAAACAAATATAAGAAATGCTCCATACACATTAGGAAAATACGGAGAATCTGGATGGTATTTCATTTGGCCATATGTATAACGTACCTGAGAGATGAAAGGTGATCCTATATTACAGTTGCGTTGAACATCCAACGCGAACAGTATACATAATCAAGTGATGAAACAAACCTCTCCATTCTTCTTTACACGTACAAACGCATGGTACTGTACAATATAAGTTCCGTGATCCAGAATCTGCTAACATGAGAATTCAATTTAGGATGCAGATGGCAACACACCACAATGAACAATCACCAGAAGGTCGGATTTTGGCATCCAAAGTCAATGAATCTGCCATAAAAATCACTAAATGTCTTGTCCATTAGTAAAGAAATTCTTTAACTACATTACACCCATTCACTGAAGGTTAATTAACATGTACATCGGAAAATAAACAACATCAGGAGAGACAGAGACATGGAGGCAAAGAATATAATTAGAATACCTTTGGGTTGGGTGAAATCGCCCGGACGCATGGTGGCTGAACAGGAAGAAGGGGCGCAAGAAGAGATAGTGGGGGAGCTGTCGCATCGTCTCAGGCCTGAGCGTCATGCATCGCCGCATAGGGTTTGGACCTTCATGTATGTGAATCACAAGAGCCGCTGGCGGACCTCGGCCTGATCTGCTCGCAGGCAACCAACATCGTGCGTCGTGGTCTGGCACCGCGCCTACCCATGGAAACGTGGCCGCGACGTGGACAGGAGCAAGCGGAGGAGAGCTCGGGGAGGGGAGAGGGATCCGTGGTGGCGGCGGCTGAGAGAATGAGAGGTCGCCACTCGCTCCTCGCAGCGACGAATCGGTGACCGGTCGGTTAGATATTGGGCTGAGAGAAAAGGCCCAGTTAACCACAATGCTTCGTTTCGGCCTCCAGAGCAGCAGCCCATTAGGACAGCTGGGCCAGTATCTAAGAGATGCGGAAAAGATAGCTCTAGAGACCCGATCGGACGGCCAAAAACGCATGGATCGCTGAAACGAACGGTCAGAAACTCAAATCGCTGAGAGAGCTCGCTTTAGGTGTGGTTATACTGTTCTTAATAAAAGCAATGCGCATGCATAATTAGAGCATGGTTAATAGTATAGCCGGCAAGTATAATAGCCAGATAAAAATAAGTAGTAGTACTTCTTTGATACCTGGCCCACCTCCCTCTCTCACAAAGTGTTTAGGAGCATGTGCTACAGCCGGCTGTTAGTTAGTAGCCCACTTCTCTTCTCTCTCTGCCAACTCAGCAATAATATATTATTTTAAGGCTTACAGCCCGCCCACGTCACCTTATTATACTTGCTCTTAGCCTATCGAGTGCCATCATTCAGCAGAGCACGCATAGTGGTAACAGTACAAGTTGTTTGTTGTAGAAGGGCGAACTGAACTTGATTGGCGGTCAGGTCAAACGTTGCCTGGTGTTGAGAGGGGTTCCGAGGATGGAGGTAGCAGCTAACCAGGTACTGCTGCTGCTTCCCAAATAAAACGCTAGATTTCTAATCGATTCTCCTCAATTATACTACTAGAGTAGTCATAAAAGAAGAGTAGTGTCCCCGAAAGAAAGAATCCAAGAAAATTCCGAATGGGGCCACATGCACCCGCCGCATGCATATACCGTATAGTATAATCCACACGCGGTGGCAGCACAAACGAAAGACACGGGCGCACACCGTCAGAGGCCTTGCAGCTTATTTGGTTGGGGGGAGTTGAAGACAGGGAATGTGAGTTTAAGGTAACTGACACTTTAAATCCTCTGATTGATTCAGGGACATGGGAATTAAGAAGGGAAAGGAAAGGGGAATTAAGAAGCCTAACTCCTTCAAATCTCTTCCCTAGGGGGACCCTGGTAATTTAACCGGGGATTGGGAATTGACAGAGAAACAAACGTTTTGTTAGTTGGGACGTGGTGAGGGGTGGCGTGAAAGTTGGTTATTTTTCTGTCTAATCCCACCAACTAAATAGGGGCAGTTAATTATCTCTTAAATTCCCACCTTTAATTGCCTCCACATGCCAAACAGAGGAATGGGACTTCAAATCAACTTCTCATGTATAATCCCTTGGCAAATTCCCATCGGTAAACTCCCATGCCCTCTCCCTGTCGTTACCAAACACGGTCTCAATCAGTTCGGTTCGGAAGCTTTGCCTACTCCCTCGCCTATTGGTTGCTTAGTTTCTGGAGCGACCTGGCCTGGCGGACGAGTAGCCACGAGCCCACGACCGACCTCTTTCCGGAACGGCGAGCCGGCGAGCAAGCTTCAGGATCTGGCTTCTGACCGTCGAGTCGACGACCTGAACCTGAAGCCTGGAGCGGGGAGGAGCACGGTTCGGATTCAGACACGGGCGCCGTGTGATAGATCATCATCATCCTTTTTCTGCAAACACGGATTACTGCAACAGTGGAACATAGCACGAGTAGAGTAAATTGCTGAAAACCACCACATTTGTGGCACGGATACTCCAAAACCACCACTTTTGCCTAAAGTTTCAAAAAACCACCACTTCTGAGGCAAGTGGATAACAAATCGCACTGATTCGGAGTTGGGTTATGTCTAACAGCAAAACTGACATGTGGGACCCACCCGCCAGGCTGACTTGGCAAAGAAAGCAAGCCACGTGTACAGGTTGACTAGTCTTTCTCTCCCTCTGCTAGTCTTTTCTCACACATTCTGTCGAGCACCTAGGGGGCATGCATGACAAACTCCGGCAGCCGCCGCACACGCGCCACTGAGCAACAAGTCGATAAGCTAGCCAGCCGCCGGCGGTACAGGAATTCACGCGCGTGCGCCCGGGCATGGGGAACTTCCAAGCGGCGGCCGTGGTGATCCAGCACCCGAGCGACGGCAAGTTCGAGCGCTTAAACTGGCCGACGGACGTCATGCGCAGGAACCCCGACCACTACGTCGGCCTGGTGGTCCTCCATCACGACTCTGGCGGCGCTGACTATGAGCACGAGCTCGGTCAGGGGGCTCCACCATGGCGCGCGCTCGGTCGGCCAGGGCGCTCCCACGGCGCGCACTCCCATGGGCTTGGTCAGGGCGCGAGCACGGGTTCCAGGGCGCTCCACCACGGCCAGCGCGCACGCACGGGCACAGCCAGGGCGCTCCACCACACGAACGCGCAGTGGGCCGGAGATAGAAAATCGACGCGGGGAGGCTTGAGGGACGGCGACGAACGCAGATGGGCGCGACGCACCATATTCTGCTGGCGCCAAGCATCGGGGAGGCGTGCGGGGAGGGGCGATGCAAGGCGGCGGGGAGGGATGGTGCCAGGCGCCGTGAGCTCGCGTGCCCCTGCCCGTTCCCGTGCGTTCTGCCCGGATTCAGGCGAGATCCGGCGAGGGGCGACGCTGTAGGTCGATACGGGCGTTGGGCGCTAGGTGCTCCTTGAGGTCGATACGGGGCACGAGCTCACCCTAGAGCTGTTCGAGCTCTGCTTTTGTGCGCTCCTCCATCGTGCAGGAGTAGGGCGTCGGGCGCCGCGAGGGCTCGCCGGGGTCGCCGCAGAGGGGAGGACAGAGAGGGGAATAGAGAAGCGAGGAGGAAGAAGGAGGTGTGGGGATGACATGTGGGACCCTTGGCCACATCAGCATCTTGTCTATGTAGATATGTCACATAGACCCGACAGGTGGGCCAGCCTTGTCAGTTTTTCACTTAGTCGCGGCTTACGGCTTGTTTAGTGCGTTTTGTTATCCACTTGCCGCGGAAGTGGTGGTTTTTTGAAACTTTAGGCAAAAGTGGTGGTTTGGGAGTATCCGTGCCACAAATGTGGTGGTTTTCAGCAATTTACTCGCACGAGTATGGGAATGGGGAGATGCCATTCCTTTGTTTCTGACCATGAATTTAGAAAGCAACCACTAGAGCTAGAGCTACAACTCCTGCTGCCACCTGCGAGACTTGAGCGAGTTGCTCTTACTAGTGTATCCTACATTATCCCCTCACCCACTTGTACGAGATTAATCTTGCTGCTGGTCTTTGGTGGTGGCGCCGATGGGCGGCCTCATAGAGTCCTTGGTGTTAACCTAATTAAGCTTACTTTCTTTTTGAGGGAAGTTAACCTAGGCCTACTTGTTTGTGCTATGTTTCTCTTCTTCGCTTTCATCCAGCTAAACTTGTCGTTTTCACTTCATATAAAAGTCGAGGACTGGACTGGTTCGGATGAGGGGCAGCGAGAGAAGTAAAAAAGAACGGTGGCGCCGCACCATTGGATTTGTATTTTAAGCCATTGGTCCGGGCGAAAGCAGCCGAAATTTTAAACGAACCCGATCTATAGGTGATCGCATGTTCTTTCCAGAGACGTAGTTAATCTTGAATACTCGTAAAGGAGGCGATGTACACAACTCAACTCAGCTTGGCTTACTATTTATTTTCAAGGATCGATGGGTGAACGCAAACTATCTGCACCATGATTTGCCGTGTATTACTTTTGAACCCCCCTCTCTCTCTCTGTCAACATCAAGAACATGGATAACAGATTAACTTGCCAACCAGTCACCGTCGCTATCAGTGGTAGTACAAGTAGTCGAGCAGTGAAAATTCAGGACAATCGACTCGTTCTTTCTGGTAGTCTCTTTTACACACACACACACAGAGCAGACGTTGGCAAGCAAATGTAGATGCCTCCTGGGAGATCTGTTCTATTTAATTTGACACAGTTTATACCTACTCGAAAGCGGTACTTCTGTATTACTCCCTCCGTTCCGATTTACTCGTCGTGGGTTTTAGTTCAAATTTGAACTAAAATCCACGACGAGTAAATCGGAACGGAGGGAGTAATACAGAAGTATCCTCCCCCTCTCTCTCTGCCATTACCACTAGTATAAATACTATGATCTTGGAGTAGTACTACAAGCAAAAATCTTGCGATAAGGTAAAAAGTTTATCTGTAATACATATAAGATGCTTGTTGGAATTTACTAGTATTTACTAGTCCAAATAAATTCAGAAATTCTCATTGACACATTATTATTTTGTTAATTGGGAAAATTAATGAGTCATTGATTAATTAGTAACGGTCGTGTTTATTGGGGCTGTTTCTATTTCATTAACAGACGCGGTTATTACGACCGTTTCTGACTCATTAACAAACACGTTTATTGTTGATGTTTCTATTTCATAAACGGAAGTGTTAAGTACGGCAGTTTCTAAATTATAAACGGACGCGTTTATGGCGGCTGCTTTGACTCCCAACATACACTATATAAACCCGTACCAAGCCAGCCTTGGGAGCAGGTTGTTTTCGTATGGTTTCTCACCATTCCAAAATATTGCGCCGCCACTCAAGCCTTCTCCATCCCTCCTTCCGGCGTGCACCAGAAGAAGGGACAGCAGGCCTCCGGAACCCCGCCTCTTGCGATCCTGTACGGGAGAGGGGCGATCAGGTTTTTGGGGAGAGCTCTCGCTCGACTGCTGACAGCGATCACTTCCCCAACGACGACTTCTTCCCCGACATCGGCAACCTCTTCCTCGACGACGACATGGCCCAGACCGGGGACAACACAGCCGCTACTACAGCTGCTGCAACGTATGCATCTCTCTCTCATCTGTATCGGATCTCGCTACAATTTCTATGTCTAGTACTTGCCGTAGATTGGACATGTTTCCCATTGTACTAGATATTTGCATGCTCGCTTTAGTTGCTTCTGTCATGATTAATTTTATGATATTTCGGATTAAACCATATGATGAATTGCTAATATATTCAACAATCCAAAAACCTGATTAGAGGCAATTTGCTACACCTGCTTTTCTTACGTCGACAAAGCCCGATCGGTTCAAGGGTGTGAACTATAAGAGGTGGCGCACGAGAGCAGTGTTGTGGTTTCAATCCATGAACTGCTATGCGGCCACCAAGGGCATGCCTGAGGGCGATCTTGAACCTGCACAGCGGGAAGCCTTTGAAAGGGCTGATATTATGTTTAAGACAGCCCTCCTCGGTATTATTGATGATTCCATTGTGGATCCTTATATGTCGTTTGATAATGGCAAGGACATGTGGGCCGCGCTCGAGGCCAAGTTTGGGGTCTCGGACGCTGGTAGCGAGTCGTACGTCATGGATCAATTCTATGACTACAAGATGACTGATGAGCGTTCTGCTGTTCAACAGGCTCATGAGATACAGTCACTCGCTAAGGAACTTGAGCACTTTAAGTGTAATTTACCGGACAAATTGGGGCACATTTGCTACTTCTCTGAGACACAAGAGATAGGAGTTTTCCGTTTTGGACCTCATCGGATCTCTTGATGTGGAAGAGAAGGCGAGAGCAAAGGATACACGTGCTCAGGTTGCTGAGGTAGGTTCTGCTGCGCACATGGTGCAGAAGAAAAACTACCAGCCCAACAAGCCTAAATATAACAAGAAGAAATACGAGGGTAAAGGCAAGCCTGACAACAAGTTTAAGCCATCGTCCTCTACCAACTTTAAGAAGAAGAAGGGATCATGCCACGTTTGTGGCGACCTGAGCCATTGGGCTCCGAGATGCCCCAAACGGCATAAGCTGCAGCAGCTGGAGAATAGCGGCAAGACCGCTAATGTTGTCATGGCTGACACCGAGATGAAGGATATTGGGTACGGTATAATTCCTACCATTCTTTCAATTTGTCATTCTCCTAATTGGTTGATTGACACAGGTGCCAATGTACATGTTTGTGCTGATGCCTCCATGTTCTCTTCTTACCAGGTCACAGGGACTTCCCCCGTGCTGATGAGGAACGGGTCACATGCCACTGTTCGTGGTGTTGGTACGGTCGATCTGAAGTTTACTTCGGGGAAGATCGTGCAACTGAAGAACGTGCATCATGTGCCCTCCATCAATAAGAATCTCGTCAGCGGTTCGCGTTTATGTCGAGATGGTTATAAGTTGGTTTTCGAGTCCAATAAAGTTGTAATTTCCAAGTATGGACAATTTGTTGGTAAAGGCTATGAGTGCGGAGGCTTGTTCCGCCTATCTTTGTCAGACTTATGCACTAAAGTTATTAATCATGTTTGCCACGATAATGAATCTGATATTTGGCATTCACGACTTTGTCATATTAACTTTGGTTGCATGACGCGGTTAGCAAATATGAGTTTAATTCCGAAATTTACTACTGTGAAAGGTTCCAAATGTCAAGTGTGTGTTCAAGCTAAGCAACCTCGCAAGTCCCATAAGACTGCGGAGGTAAGAATTTTAGCACCACTGGAGCTTATACATTCTGATCTTTGTGAGATGAATGGCGTGTTGACAAAGGGTGGAAAGAAATACTTTATGACACTCATTGATGACTCCACTAGATATTGTTATGTGTATCTTCTGAAAACAAAAGATGAGGCTTTAACTTACTTCAAAAACTATAAGACCGAAGCAGAGAACCAACTTGATCATAAAATTAAACGGCTTAGGTCTGATCGTGGTGGAGAGTATTTTTCAAATGAATTCAATTCGTTTTGTGTGGAACATGGTATTATCCATGAGAGGACGCCTCCATATTCACCTCAGTCAAATGGGGTGGCTGAAAGAAAGAACCGAACTCTGTCTGATTTGGTTAACGCCATGTTAGACACTTCGGGTCTCTCCAAGGCATGGTGGGGGAAGGCGCTAATGGCTGCATGTCATGTCCTAAACCGAGTTCCCACAAAGAATAAAACCATTACTCCATTTGAGGAATGGGAAAGGAAAAGATTGAAACTCTCTTACTTACGTACTTGGGGTTGTTTGGCGAAAGTCAATATACCAATTCCCAAGAAGCGCAAGCTTGGACCTAAAACCGTAGATTGTGTTCTTCTGGGCTATGCTTTTAATAGCATCGGTTATAGATTTTTGGTAGTAAAATCTGAGGTATCCGACATGCATGTCGGTACGATTATGGAGTCGAATGATGCGACTTTCTTTGAGAACATATTTCCTATGAAGGATATGGCTAGCTCATCAAATCAGGAAATACCTATTTTATCGAGTCAGGAAATAACTGAGATTCCTGAACCCACCATTCCAATAGAACACGTTGAGAATCCCTTGGAGGATGACAATAAAGTTCCTGTTAGGAGCAAGAGACAGAGGATTGCAAAGTCCTTTGGTAATGATTTCATTGTGTACCTCATGGATGACACACCTAGGACTATTTCAGAAGCCTATGCATCTCTTGATGCTGACTACTGGAAAGAGGCTGTCCGTTGCGAGATGGATTCCATCCTGGCTAACGGAACCTGGGAGATCACCGATCGTCTCTATGGGTGTAAACCTGTAGGGTGTAAGCAGGTGTTCAAGAAAAAGCTTAGGCCTGATGGTACAATTGAAAAGTACAAGGCAAGGCTTGTGGCCAAGGGTTATACTCAGAAAGAAGGTGAAGACTTCTTTGATACTTACTCACCTGTGGCTAGATTGACCACTATCCGAGTGCTACTGTCTTTGGCTGCCTCGCATGGTCTTCTCGTTAATCAAATGGACGTTAAGACAGCTTTCCTTAATGGAGAGTTGGATGAGGAAATTTATATGGAGCAGCCAGACGGTTTCGTAGTGCCCGGTCAGGAAGGAAAAGTGTGTAAGTTATTGAAGTCATTATATGGCCTCAAGCAAGCTCCTAAGCAATGGCACGAGAAGTTTGAAAGGACTTTGACTTCTGAAGGCTTTGTTGTAAACGAAGCAGACAAATGTGTGTACTATCGCCATGGTGGGGGCGAGGGAGTTATTCTTTGTCTATATGTCGACGACATACTGATATTTGGAACCAATCTTGATTTAATTAAGGAAGTTAAGGATTTCTTATCTCGTTGTTTTGAGATGAAGGATCTAGGAGTGGCTGATGTTATCTTGAACATCATGCTGTTGAGAGATGATAATGGTGGGATTACACTGCTTCAATCTCACTATGTGGAAAAGGTCTTGAGTCGCTTCGGGTATAGCGACTGTAAGCCTTCTCCAACTCCATATGATCCTAGTGTGTTGCTTCGAAAGAATCGACGGATTGCTAGAGATCAACTGAGATATTCTCAGATTATAGGCTCGCTTATGTATTTGGCGAGTGCCACGAGGCCTGACATCTCTTTTGCTGTGAGCAAATTGAGCCGGTTTGTTTCCAATCCGGGAGATGATCATTGGCGTGCGCTTGAGAGAGTTATGCGCTATTTAAAAGGCACAGCGAGCTATGGAATTCACTATACCGGAAACCCGAGGGTTCTGGAAGGCTATAGTGATTCTAATTGGATATCTGATGCTGATGAGATTAAGGCCACTAGTGGTTATTTATTTACACTTGGTGGTGGCGCTGTTTCTTGGAAGTCTTGCAAGCAGACCATCTTAACGAGGTCAACTATGGAAGCAGAACTCGCAGCATTAGATACATCCACTGTTGAAGCAGAGTGGCTTCGTGAGCTTTTGATGGACTTGCCCGTGGTTGAAAAACCAATACCCGCGATCCTAATGAACTGTGATAATCAAACCGTGATCATCAAAGTGAACAGTTCTAAGGATAATATGAAGTCATCAAGGCATGTGAAGAGGAGATTGAAATCTGTCAGGAAACTGAAAAACTCCGGAGTTATTACAGTGGATTATATCCAAAAGACTATGAACTTGGCAGATCCCTTCACAAAGGGTTTATCACGTAATGTGATAGATAATGCATCGAGGGAGATGGTTTTGAGACCCACGGTATGAGTTGTCCACAGTGATAACCTACTCTATGTGATCGGAGATCCCGTGAATTAGAAGTAAGAGACAAGCTGTTGGTCAGCTGAGAGGAGAGTATTCTTATATTTTATCCCACTCCGTGAAGATGCAATATTCTCCTAATCTGTATGGTAGGTTGACATTTGTCTTAATGTGTTCCAAGTGGTTTACTTATATAAGCGGAGATGTGTCCTACAGAGCATCTCTTGAGGAACTCACCTATATGAGCTTGATTGTTGAACGTCGCAATCTGTGAGAATTGAGTGTTCTCTAATAAACTCATGAAAGGCCTTCGGAGTATGACGTATAAGCTCCAACCGCGGGGAAGCCTTGCGGCAGCCTAGTATCGGTCTAGACGTTGTGTGAAACTGGTATCACAGCAAACTTGTAGTTCAAGGCATAGTCCATTACCCAAGTTGTGAATTAGTGTAACATAACATTCTAGGTGGAAGTTCAACTTAACAGTCTCCACTAAGTACCGGTATATAAACAATGCTTTGGAACTTAAAAATGAGGAGATGTGTCTATGAGATTTTGTGGGGGATTGTTGGAATTTACTAGTATTTACTAGTCCAAATAAATTCAGAAATTCTCATTGACACATTATTATTTTGTTAATTGGGAAAATTAATGAGTCATTGATTAATTAGTAACGGTCGCGTTTATTGGGGCTGTTTCTATTTCATTAATAGACGCGGTTATTACGACCGTTTCTGACTCATTAACAAACACGTTTATTGTTGTTGTTTCTATTTCATAAACGGACGTGTTAAGTACGACAGTTTTTAAATCATAAACGGACGCGTTTATGGCGGCTGCTTTGACTCCCAACATACACTATATAAACCCGTACCAAGCCAGCCTTGGGAGCAGGTTGTTTTCGTATGGTTTCTCACCGTTCCAAAATATTGCGCCACCACTCAAGCCTTCTCCATCCCTCCTTCCGGCGTGCACCAGAAGAAGGGACAGCAGGCCTCCGGAACCCCGCCTCTTGCGATCCTGTATGGGAGAGGGGCGATCGGGTTTTTGGGGAGAGCTCTCGCTCGACTGCTGACAGCGATCACTTCACCAACGACGACTTCTTCCCGGACATCGGCAACCTCTTCCTCGATGACGACATGGCCCAGACCGGGGACAACACAGCCGCTACTACAGCTGCTGCAACGTATGCATCTCTCTCTCATCTGTATCGGATCTCGCTACAATTTCTATGTCTAGTACTTGCCGTAGATTGGATCTGTTTCCCATTGTACTAGATATTTGCATGCTCGCTTTAGTTGCTTCTGTCATGATTAATTTTATGATATTTCGGATTAAACCATATGATGAATTGCTAATATATTCAACAATGCTCCCTCTAAACAAATGTGGGTCGTTTTTGCTGCAATGCCCTACATTTGTTTACAAAGGGAGTACGATAATTCACTATGAATACTACTCCCTCTGTTCACTTTTGTAAGTCCTTTAGAACAGCTGAAATTGAACTTTGTTAGGTGAACGGAGGGAGTAGTAATAATAATTAAAAGTAGGTGATTAACATTCCATACGATTGAGAATTTGCCGAGGAGCCGTTTGTACACCAATCAAACCTTTTTAAACCTTTGCCTTGCAGGAGGAGATTTTCATCTGGCGAGCAGCTAGACACAAGATAGGGTCACATCACATCCGCTGTCACTCTCATCGCTACGGTCGTCAGATTCCAGCCAAAAATTAACAGCACCCACCAACACCTCCCCTCCCCGCGTTCGCTCGCAGTCGCAACCCGCCCCCTCCCCCTTCCCCGGAACTTCTCCGACCGCAAGCAGCGCCCGCGGCGGCCATGCCTGAATTTGTGTACGCCAACCTTTCTTGCATTCCGAATCTCGATTGCGCCTCGGCCCCGCCGCCGCGCCCTTTGTGCGTTTCCGCGGCGGTGTACCTTGCCCTCCACCTCGCCGCGCCTGTGGCCGTCGTCGTCGTCGTCGTCTGGTGGCTCTGGAGGAACCTCCTGCTTCTGCCTCTGCCTCTGCCTCTGGAGGGGTTCGCGGGCGGTGGAGACGGCCGCCGCCTCCCGGAACAGCAGCCGCCCCGCACCCACACCGTTGTGGACGCGGACCGCGTCGCAGTCGCCGCCGCCGCCGCCCGCGGCTTCTTCGAACAGGAAGACAATACCCGTCCAATCCTCCTCCGTCGCAGGGCGCCCCACGCCGGCGCCGACGGGTACTTCCGGTACCCGCAAATCCGCTACCTCGATGAAGTTCCTCAAGTCCGTCACGCCGTTGGCATGCTCAGGCAAGCCGCGATCCACTACGGCGACCCCATCCGCCGCAGGTGTTGCACTCTACCAATTTGTCACCCATCTCTTTCTTTCTTTCTTTCTTTCTTGTTTCAGTCTGTACGATTTTTTTCCATTCTGTACGAAATGTCTCTGTCAGAACACTCTGCCTGTCTGTCCCTGTTGCTTTGTCAGGTTCAGTTAGGAAACATTTTCGATTCTCCTTTCCATTTTCAGTGCGAGGGTTAACAATACTGTTGCTGATGCGTTGCTGTCTTCATTCACTGCTCTCTGCAACGTTCAGCATATTAATTTTCTCAATGGGATTGAACCAACTATGGGTTTCCATTTTAAGGTACTAGTGTACAGGTATTTCTCCCGGCTAAAGATGGGTTTGGCTGTGTGAACTGTTGTTCCACCGATGAAACGGAAAATGGGTTGCCCGATCCAAGGTTTTTTTCTTTTGATGTTACACCGTTCAATCCAACGGCCAATGTTGTAGTGTGTAGTCTAAAATGTTGCATTCAGATGTTATCTGCCATTCATGATGCACGCTTTGTTGCATTCAGATGTTATCTGCCATTCATGATGCACGCTTCATTCACTGCCCCCTACTGTCACTGGGAAAGGACACCGCAAGATTGAACCCAAAGCCAAGCACTTCTCCCATTACAAGAACTATAGATCTAGTAGGCCAAACCAAACCAATAATTCGAAGAGACTTGCAAGGATATTATGAGCACACATAAAAGATTTCAGAAAAGAATCAAATATTGTTCATAGATAATCTTGATCATAAACCCACAATTCAACGGATCTCGATAAACACACCGCAAAAAGATTACATCGGATAGATCTCCTCGAAGATCGAGGAGAACTTTGTATTGAGATCCAAAGAGAGAAGAAGCCATCTAGCTAATAACTATGGACCCAAAGGTCTCTGGTAAACTACTCACAACTCATTGGTGAGGCTATGATGCTGATGTAGAAGCACTTCGTGATCGATCCCCCCTTCGGCGGAGCTCTGGAACAGGCCCCAAGATGGGATCTCACGGGAACAAAAGGTTGCGGCGGTGGAATTAGGGCTTCGTCTGTTGCCTCGATGTTTTCAGGGTACGAGGATATATATAGGAGGAAGAGGGGCACCGGGGGAGCCAGAGGTGGCCCACGAGGGTGGCGGCGCGCCCCTGCCCTCGTGGCCACCTCTTTCGTTCCCTCGCGTGTACTCCAAGTCTTCTGTGTAGATACGGTTCCAAAAATAACTCTCCCGAAGGTTTCATTCCGTTTGGACTCCGTATGACATTCCTTTTCTGCGAAACACTGAAATAGGCAAAAAAAAAAAAAACAGCAATCTGCACTGGGCCTTGGGTTAGTAGGTTAGTCCCAAAAATAATATAAAAGTGTATAATGAAGCCCATTAAACATCCAAAACAGAATATATTACAGCATGGAACAATCAAAAAATTTAGATACGTTGGAGACGTATCAGAGGCTACTTAAAGCGAGATACTATAGATATGTCAATCTAATTGACAGTGTCTTCACACGCAATGTGTCTCCAGTGTAGAGAGTTATTGAGCATGGGTTGGAACTATTGAAGAAAGGCATTATATGGAAATTTGGCAATGGAAAAAATGTCATGGTTTGGAGGTATCCTTGGATAACGCATGGGGGCTCTTGCAAGTTACTTGGGGAACGAGGAACCTGCAGGTAAAACCGGGTGGCTGATTTTATATTACCTGGCGGTTCATGGAATGAAGAACGTCTCGGCCAATACATGCTAGGAGCATGTGTACAAGAGATTACGAAGATCAAGTAGTCTCGTAGAGCGAAAGAAGATTTTCTTGCTTGGAACATGGAGAAAGATGGGAGATTTACAGTCAGGAGTGCCTACTACCTTGCGGTTACTGAGGTCGTTGAGAACTAGGGTGGGATTTTGACAAGTATGAGACCAGATGGGGACCATCCCATTTGGAGAATGTTCTGGAAAATTCAAGTTCCACAAAAAGTGAAGATATGTGCGTGGAGATTGCTAAATAAAGGGCTGCCCACATGCCAGGTGAAGAAGTCTAAACATATGGAGGTGGCGGATGAGTGTCCGAGATGTAGCCAGGGACAGAGGCCAATTTTCATGTTGTTGTAGCATGCCCCACCTCTAGTGTTGTATGGGATGCTATGGAGGAAATATGGAATATCCTAGTGAAGGAGAGGATTGTGAACACCGGTGATGAGTGGCTATTTGACTTGTTAGTAACCCTACCTGACGAGGTTCGTGTAAAAGTTCTGATGATAATATGGAGGAACTGGCACCTACGCAATGATGCCCTGCATGACAAGACTATGCCTCCGATATACCTGGCCATATCTCGGGCTGGGCCGGGCCAAGCAAAGCCCGATGCTGAAAACACAGGCCTGAGCCCGGCCCGGCCCGGTCCGACCACCGGGCCTACTAAATCAGGCCCGAGCCCGTCCCGAACCTGGAAAAGCCCGATATGGCCCGCTCGGCCCGGCCCGACCACGGCTAAAAACCCATTTTTCAGAGGCCCAAGCCCGGCCCGATCTGCCAGTCGGGCTTGATTTTCAGGCCCGAGCCCGGCCCGAACCTGGAAAATCCTGACATGGCCCGCTTGGCCCGGCCCGACCACGGCTAAAATCCCATTTTTCAGAGGCCCGAGCCCGGCCCGATCTGCCAGTCGGGCTTGATTTTCAGGCCCGAGCCCGGCCCGATGGCATGTTCGGGCTCAGCCCGGCCCGGGATTTCCGGGCCGGGTCAGGTCGGGCCGTCCGGGCCGGGCTGCGCATGGCCAGGTCTAGCCTCCGATCGAGGTTATCTCTGGATATTTGCAAAGGTACATGATCTCAGTAGATTGGATAAAACATGAAAAAGGCTATGATATGCTGAAAGGAAAAGGAGACATGAAACCAGAGGGGGGATAAGTTACCACGACAAGAAAAGAGGCTTCAGGAGCCTTTCCCATGGCCACCCCCAGAGGGATGGATTGCAGTGTCGCTAGACGCCTCATTTGATACGGAATCATACATGGCAGGAGCATCTATGGTGGCGAGGAATAGCGGAGGAAAACACATTATGTCGGCATGCTGGTTTATACCACAGTACCACACTGCTCGAGCGCCTTCGAAATGGAGTGTGTGGCTTGCCCGGGAAGGTGCCACTACGGTGATCCTGCTTTCAATATTGCCGCTGGTTATTCAAACGGATTGTGCATCCTTGGTAAAGAGTTTAGAGAGTCCGGGGACAAATATATCGATAGTAGGTCATCTTGTAAATGAGACTAAAGTGTTGTTGAGACAAAGAGAGCTCGTGTGTCAGCACATTGGTCATTTGCATAATAGGACTGCAGAACGCCTTGCTTATATGTCAAGAGTGGAGCACCGCACGGATTTGTGGTTTGAGGGGCCTCCTGATGCTCTTACGTGCTATCTAGCAGATGATTGTACAACTATTCCTTAATTAATAAAGCTCTCTTTCCGGTCGCAAAACAAAAGGAACCAAGGGTGATACATATACAGGCAAAATAACTAGGCATTGTAGTTCAGCTGTCTTTTCAGCTTTCAAAAAACTCCCCAATCTTGTTGTCCAACTGCTCAACAGTATATTCATTTTGACTCCTCTTTTGGGCATGAATCGCTTCAATTAAAGTGCTCTTGGGTGATACATATACAGGAGAAAAATGCACACGAATATTTTAAGGAAATCTTATACAATGTTAAAAAAATGCATACTATTCAAAAAATGCACGCTACATTTAGAAAAATGTTCACGTGTTTCCAACAATTTTTTTGTGATATATATATATTTATTTATTTATTAATGTCTCTCCAATCTAAAAAAATATTTGCACAATTTTTTCCTAAATGTTTCGTATCGTACAAAAATGATTCAACACATGTTTCAAAAATGTACGGTGCATTTAGAAAGTTGTTCACATGTTTAAAAAAATGTTTGTGATATATATTTTTTAAACCTATCCAATGTAAAAAAATGAAGGAGTTTTTATGAAAAATCTTTCATATTGTACAAAAAATATATTTAACACTCATTTGATTAATGTTCAAAACATATATTTTTTAAAAAATCAGATATTTTCAAATTCGGAACATATATAAAAAAATGTTAGATCTATATGAAAAATGTATAATGTACATGAAAAAATGTAGACATCAAAAATACATATTAAAAAAACTATTTATGGATATAGAAAATGTTAAATGTGTATAAAAGGGGTTACTAGTGTATACAAAAAATGTACAATGTGTATGAAAATTAGACCTGTGTTGAAAAAACTAAAGGGGTGAAAGCCAAAGAAAGAAACAAAGAAAATGAAAAAAAGAAGAAAAAACCAAAGAAAACTAAAGAAAATTAGTAGAGAACCGATGCAAAACAGTGGAAAAACTGATAAGGAACAATGAAAAAAGAACTCACATGCATCTACAGTATTGGGCCGAGCAAAAACCTGCCACACGGTAGGCGAACCATAATAGAAATCAGTATAGGCGTCATACATGTTCCGTGTGACCGCGTCCCAACCTTTTCCTATCCCATGTGTTTAAGCAACATTCTGCCACGTCAACCTGAAGGCTTCTATATGTATTTGAAAAGGTTGTCCGTAAACATATGAATATATATGTTCATACAATTTTTAAAAATGTGATCAAACATTTACCCCTAAAAGGAAAATAGAAACAAAAACTCTACCGAAAAAGTAAAATCGTAAAGAAAGACGGGGTAGAAGACGAAAAAAAAACCGGAAAAAATGAGCGAAAGAAAATGGGTAATAGTGCAAGAAAAATAAAATAAAATAAAAGGGTGAAACTCAAACAATGGGTCGGCCCATATTGGGAACGTTGAGCCGATTGGCCGGCAGAACGTTGCTCACGGCGTAGAATAGAATAGTTGACAACATTAACGTGATGCTGAGAGGAGGCGTAGTTGAGGCGGCAGGTTGTGTACGGGAGTTTTGGCATCGACAGCCACCGGGGCTGTTCATTCGCGAAGAGCAACTTTTCCCCTGCAGCAAATGGAGGCCACTGTGGAAGGTGCGGCTTATTAGGAGACACAAGACCATATATGAGAGCTGAAACAAAACTGGTGAGTTTATGTTTAATCGATGTAGAGCACATGAAAAGAGAATCAAGATATTCTGTGCACTTGGTGAACTCTTCCAACGCAATGTTTTTGTACACTCAACACAGCCTCTGTTAGAGAATAGACTTACTTCCTGTGCCGCTATCGCCTAATGGGGGCATATACACAACAAATACAAGGTGATACATATATATATATACTAGGCATTGTAGTTTAGCTGTCTTTTCAGCTTTCAAAAAACTCCCCAATCTTGTTTTCCAACTGCTCAGCAGTATACTCATTTTGACTCCTCTTTCGTGCCATCAATCGCTTCAATGAAAGTCCTCTTCGATTTGCCTGAAGTGCATCCAAGAAGGCCTTGTACGGCGTAACAACTAGATTCTTTATCTCGTCTCGCAATTCGTACTTAAGACTAGGTACAACCTTCCAGGTCATCTGGCGATGGCAGATACTGACAAATCCTTGAGTAAATTCAGCCAAGGATGAACGGCGCGGGTTCTTCAGATTATCTTCCTTGAGTAATGACAGTACAAGTGGAACCCAACATTCCTCAAAGTAGCCCCTTCTGTATCTCTGGATCATACAAATGAGCCTGCTCACCAGTTGTACATTCCAAAAGGATGCTCCTGGACGGCGCATCATCTGCCAAACTTCACATGCATTATTCAAGAGGATTATGTATTCTCGATCCTTTTCAGCTTGGCACATCTTTTTTGCATCTTCCTCCAGCTTGGATACCCAGCAATCAAACACGTGAGAGTAAGGATCAACGGTGCAATCTCCAGTGGCAAGAGGATTAAAGGGTGACAAATTGGTAGAGTGCAACACCTGCGGCGGATGGGGTCGTCGTAGTGGATCGCGGCTTGCCTCAGCATGCCGACGGCGTGACGCGCGCCCCGCGTCATCTCCTCCATGAATTCGGGGTCGATGAGGCGGACTTCAGGAACTTCATCGAGGTAGCGGATTTGCGGGTAGCGGAAGTACCCGTCGGCGCCGGCGTGGGGCGCCCTGCGACGGAGGAGGATTGGACGGGTGGTGTCTTCCTGTTCGAAGAAGCCGCGGGCGGCGGCGGCGGCGACTGCGACGCGGTCCGCGTCCACAACGGTGTGGGTGCGGGGCGGCTGCTGCTGCGGGAGGCGGCGGCCGTCTCCACCGCCCGCGAACCCCTCCAGAGGCAGAGGCAGAGGCAGAAGCAGGAGGTTCCTCCAGAGCCACCAGACGACGACGACGACGACGGCCACAGGCGCGGCGAGGTGGAGGGCAAGGTACACCGCCGCGGAGGCGCACAAAGGGCGCGGCGGCGGGGCCGAGGCGCAATCGAGATTCGGAATGCAAGAAAGGTTGGCGTACACAAATTCAGGCATGGCCGCCGCCGGCGCTGCTTGGGGTCGGAGAAGTTCCGGGGAAAGGGGCGAGTTGCCACGGCGAGCGAACGCGGGGAGGGGAGAAAGCCTTTGGCCGTTTTCGCAAAGGAGTTGGTGGGTGCTGCTAATTTTTGGCTGCAATTTGACGACTGTAGCGATGAGAGCGACAGCCCCTATCTTGTGTCTAGCTGCTCGCCAAATGAAAATCTCCTCCTGTGAAGCAAAGGTTTAAAAAGGTTTGATTGGTGTACAAACGCCTCCTCCGCAAATTCTCAATAGTATGGAATGTTTTAACCACCTACTTTTTTTTTATATGTTGTATTTTTTTTACATAGCTTACCACGTATAGATGTGAATTACCGTGGTGTTAATCACCTACTTTTAATTGTTACTACTAGTAGTCATAGTGAATTACCGTACTCCCTTTGTAAACAAATGTGGGGTTGCAAGCAAAAACGACCCACATTTGTTTACAAAGGGAGCATCTTATATGTACTACAGATAAACTTTTTACCTTATGGCAAGATTTTTGCTTACTACTCCAATATTTATGGTACTGGAACAGAGAGAGAGAGAGGGGAGGGTACTTTTGTATTAGTACCGCATTCGAGTAGGTATAAAATGTGTCAAATTAAATAGAACAGGTCTCCCACGAGGCATCTTTATTTGGCGGTTAAAGTGGCCTGCCAGTGTCTGCTGTGTGCTTGTGTGTGAAAGAGACTACCAGAAAGAACGCGTCGACTGTCCTGAATTTTCACCACTCGACTACTTGTACCCACTGATAGCGACTGTGACTGGTTGGCAAGTTAATCTGTTATCCATGTTCTTGATGTTGAGAGAGAGAGAGAGAGGGTTCAAAAGTAATACACGGCAAATCATACTGCAGATAGTTTGCGTTCACCCATCGATCCTCGAAAATAAATAGTAAGTGTGCACGTGCAACGCACGTCTCAAGCCTTAACCAATTTCATAATAAGCATATAATTGAAACATGATTTTTTTTCAAAATATATATGAATTAGAAAATACACAATGTTTCAACACCATATAAGTTGTGTTTCCAATAGTGAGAAATCATTGTGAATTTGTGGTCAATAACGTCTGTTGTTTCACTTATTCAATGTTCTCATAGGTTGTAAAAAAGAAGAAGATAAAATCTACTAACCCTTCCATCATAAAATGTGTCAATCTTGCACACGCATTTTCCTTTCGTGGAATCCTAGCATTCCACGATTCAATCATCAGCCACATCAAGAATTATATAGACAAGACAGTCTGTGAGCTACATAGAATGGCGTCCGTGTGCATCACCCATACCCAAATTGGCTAGCACAAATCTTCAAGAAAAAAATGACTAGCACAAGTGAGGTAAAAATTGCAGCCGTTGCACCGCCTTCTACCTCCTTCAAGTGAATAATTGTTTTCAAACAGAGCATTGCCTTGCCATCCAGTGTTGGAACTGGCATGGCAGATTTATTTTATCTCTCTGCCCCCCAAGAGCCAAATGAGGCATACTATTTGTAACTATAGTTTGTCCAGCAGAAAATCTCAGTAGGTACCACGTGCTTTTTAAAAGTGGCCAAGACCGCTAATTTATAGATAACCTGAAAGTGTTCAGAAGTTTCATACATCCTCATGCTCTATGCCCAAATGTACATTGATTATTCAACCAGTTTGCACTATCAAATCGAGTTATTATTACAAGATAAACACCTTCTCAGCCTTGAAAATAAGACTTATAAAGAGTGCTCTTACAATAAAACCAAATATATGTATGCATGCACTGGGTCAATAACTTCGTTGATATGCAAGACAGCTTATCAACATGTAAAACTTGCAGTGCATGACAAGCTTCCAAAATCCAAACGTTATGGAACCAATTTCTCTATCTTCTAATCTTACCTGAATAGTCATTCTACTAAAAAATGTGAACAAAATGAAAATGGATAAAATTTTGATGACACTCACCACATCCAGTTTTCATCAATAATAGTGGAGCCAAATATGTTGGTCTGCATCTGCATCCAAAATGATGCACGCACATGCATGAAACAAAAGAATTAGTATTTTGCTATTTCATACATCATACTCCCTCCGTTCCAAAATAGATGACCCAACTTTATACTAACTTTAGTACAAAGTTGGGTCATCTATTTTGGAACGGAGGGAGTAGTAAGCAGAGCAAGGAGTTGACTAAGTATGTCTTCTTCGCCGGCCAAGGTTATCCCTTCTCGTCATGAGGTTACCGACTTTGTACATTCCACTCCATTGTTCTGTAAAGCATGAAGGTTGAATATTCCATCAGCCTGAATAATTGGTATGAAAGACTTTGTACACTCCATTCCGTTGTTCCGCTAGTAGTAAGTAAATGTATCTTAACTTCTTAAGTGATATGAATTTGTTTATGTTTTTTCATAATGCACAACGTCATGGTGAATCCTAGAATGTACATCGTCATGGTGAATTCCAGTTTTTCTTCACTTCTATCCATGCAAGTTATACAAATATAAAATGGCACGGGATTATATAAAAAAGAGGGGTGTGGAACAAACTGAAGATATACTCATACACATATCTGTAGTAAAGTTATAGAAAACAAATAAATGTTGTGTTACCTGTATCTATATAGTTAGACATATAAGAGATTAAGTTGCTCACTCTGTTTTGTTGTACGAGTTGTCTGCTTAGGCTGGACTCATGGACCTGTGTGAGGAAGGCAAAGTATAAATACAACCTTTCATTACATATACATGGCAATAAGAAGCAGTCAATGGCAATGATTCACTCAGAAAACATTTCTGACACTCAAATAAGAAATTATTGATTGACATTACACACCTGCACTCAAGCAAGGTTTGGATCAACATCTATTCTTTCAGAACCCGTACCTCTATTCTTTTAGAGCACCTAAATAATTCTCACAAAATAATGCAAACATCATCTATACACATGTTCACTTGTAAATTATTAATCTGATAAGAAATCAACTTTTCCTAACCTGCAAATTAAACCCGTGAATGATGATGCCTTGATGACTTTGGAGCAGTTATTTATCCTACTATCGAATACAAATGAAAATGGTTTTGGATGTTCAGGTTCAGGTTTGACAGCAAATATTGGAGATAACATGGGAGGAAGAAAATTCGGAGCATGATTTCAAAACTATATATCAGCAAGCGCGTTTTGTGCCTCATACTAAACAATATATATAAATAGAACATTCTTGATACTTCAGATTTCCAAACAGTCATAAAGGGAAGATTTTTAAACACCCATACGATATTTATTCTAAGTGCACACTGAATTTATTCTACTTACCCTTGATCATTTTCTTTCTTTTTTTGCCTCATATCTTCTATGCTTCCTTGCACATGAACCCTTCTTTGTTGCACAAATCTCTTGCACATCCATATAACAAGCAAGACACATGTTATAGCAAATATATGTACAGAAGATAGAAAAACAAGATGCATTTACTTTAGAACAGAGATGTGAGAAGTAACCTTAAATAAATTCAGAGATAGTAGTTCAAAAGACAACATAGTAAGACAAGAACTCCGGCTAACTCCGACGACATCATCTTGGACGTGTTGCCGGCGACATTGACGAAGCCGGGGTTGCCGAGGTTCATCCACACGGCCAGCATGTGCTTCACCACCTCGATCAGCCGGTGCACGGGAAGAACCTGAACCGACAAGAATTCAGAGGGATTTGATGATCCTGGGTGTGACCCTGCTATTGCTGTTGTTGATGCAAATTCAGAAAAAAAGCCCGTGGCTGCTGCTAGTACCGCCTGTGCAGCACGCACACAGCCAGCAGATAGCCCGTGCGTACCACACGCAAACCCCCGGCCGCCGCCCCCACTCGCCTTTGACGTATGGCCATCGACCCCACGCCCCTCGGCCCATCAGGCTGCGCACACGCCACAACAGCCATCGCCTGTCGCTATGCCTCCGCCACTCGGAGAGACACCATAGATGGGAGGGGTGCAGCGAGAGCAAGATGAGGCGCAGAGGGGGTATGGGGAGGAACCCTAGCGCGAGGCAGCTCCCGGTCGGTCCGCCAATGCGTCGCTGCTCCGCATCTCTCCGGACGACCCCACAACCACCATCGGAGGAGTAGTGGAGTCACCGGCGTCCCCTTGAAGACCACTCAATGGCAAGGACAAAATCAGGTGAGGAGGGGAAGGAGGATCACACCAATGGAGGTCTTGTGATGGCAAGCCAGAGGCGCAGCGATTGGTTGAGGGTGAGGCGATCCGATTGGAGTCTATTTCTCGTTTTCGGGCGTGATTGTAGGGGTCCACTAGTAGATAAAGGGTCTTTAGCCCCGGTTCATTTGGGCCTTTTAGCCCCGGTTCTGGAACCGGGACAAGAGGGTCGGTACTAATGCTCTGACCCTTTAGTCCCGGTTCAATCCAGAACCGGGGCAAAAGGGTGTCCACGTGGCCTGTGCACCGAGTCCAGGCAGGAGGGGCTTTAGTCCCGGTTGGTGGTACCAACCGGGACCAAAAGGCATCCACGCGTCAGCATTTCTGTGGCTGTGGTTTTTGTTTTTTTT
>LR738715.1:872587472-872611353 GCA_902687465.1 Secale cereale | reverse complement strand
GAGTCCCCGGATAAGATAATTCGTAACAAAAGACGGATTATCCTATCAGGGACTTCGTTCCAGAACAACTTTGCATAACTTTGTACCAAAATGCCCCGGTTACTTCTGGCAAATGATGAAGTCATGGAATTCTTCAATACTTTGACACTAGCTAGGCAACCTCTCTCGACCCCTCGACCCCCGACTGCTCGACGATCCACAACCCTAGACCCCCTCATGTCACATTTTGTCGAGTGTCAAAGGATTCAACAAAACCAATACTTCATCATTAGGCAAAAGTAACAGTAGCATGATGGTACGAAGCTCTCCAAAGTTGTTTTGGAACGGAGTCCCAGATAAGATAATCCGTAACAAAAGACGGATTATCCTATCAGGAACTCCGTTGCAAAATAACTTTGCATAACTTTGTACCAAAATGCCCCGGTTACTTCTGGCAAATGATGAAGTCATGGAATTCTTCAATACTTTGACCCCCGACTGCTCGGCGATCCACAACAACCCTACACCCCCGACTGCTAGGCAACCTCTCGACCCCTCGACCCCGGCCCCCCTAATGTCGAAGTTATCGGGGAGGGTGTATATCGACATAGACATATCCGATAAAAAAAGAGGAAGAAGAAGAAAAAAGGAAACGTTAGAGGAGAAGATCGAAGAAAAAAAAGAAAAAAAAAGGAGAAGAAGAAAGGAATAGAGGAGAAGAAGAGAAAATTTCTCTTCTTCTCCTCTATTCCTTTCTTCTTCTCCTCTTTTTTTCTTTTTTTTCTTCTTCTTATTTATTTCTCCTCTTCTTCCTCTCCTCTTCTTCTTTCTTTTCTCTTTCTTATTTTCTTCTTTCCTATCCTTCTTTTTCTAAATTTGTAACTTTTGCATATATAAAACTTTATTCTATATATATTTAGCATATATAAACAAAAAACTATATAGCCACATACACATATATATACATCACATACACACATCACATATATATATACAGCAACTTCCTAAGAAAAAATATATTTATATACACATGCATACATATATATATACAACAATATATATTAATAAACATAAAAAAAGGTAGCCCCTCACATCGCGCGGCGGGGCTGGGCGGCGCGACGGCGGTGGGGCGGGGCGGCGACGAGGCGGCGTCCGGTCGCGGCGGCACGACGGCGGCGGGGCAGGGCGCGTGGCGCGACGGCGGCGGCGCGGGGCGCGCGGCGCGACGGCGACGGGCCGGGCGGGGCGCGGCGACGGCGCGGGGCGGGGCGGGGCGACGGCGACGAGGCGGTGTCGGGGCGGCGTCGGGGGCGACGGGGGCGACGGCGACGGCGACGGGGCGACGGGGAAGGAGAGGGAGGCGTCGGGGGCGGGGAAGGAGAGGAAGAAGGAAACTGCCCAAATTTTTGCAAGTGTTGGTTATATAGGAGGGGCATTATTCCCGGTTGGTGGCTGAAACCGGGACTAAAGGGGGGTATTAGTCCCTGTTTCAGCCACCAACCGGGACTAATGCCACCCTTTAGTCCCGGTTGCTGCCACCAACCGGGACTAAAAGCCTTGCCACGGTGCGGTGGGAAGTTTAGTCCCACCTCGCTAGTTGAGAGAGATCAGCACCAGTTTATAAGCCCCGCTGCCTCTCTCCTCTCGAACTCATCTGAACTGCAGGCCTAAGGGCCTAAACTGACACTGCTTTGCCTGTGGGCTTGCTGGGCTTTCTACGGGCCTGAATCCTGGCCCATAGTTGGGTTTCTAGTCGTATTCAGGCCGTGTGGGCCCAGCAGGTGGCATATTTTTTATTTTTTTTCTTTGTTGCTTTATTTTTTAGTTTTATTTCTACTTTCAACAAAATACTTACAGTTGCTATTTTTATTTATTTGTTTTCTTTGTTGCTTTATTTATTTGATTTTGTTTCTACTTACAAAAAAATACTTATTGTTGCTATTTTTTTTCAAGTTTTTTTGTTTTGTTTTCTGCATTATTTATTTTCTCCTGTTTTTTGCTTTAGTTTTTAATTCTTTCTGGTAAAACCAATTACAAACTTTCTGTTAGTGCAAGTAGTATTCAAATTTGAATCGTTTAAATTTGAAATTATTTGTTTTCTTTGTTGCTTTATTTATTTTATTTTGTTTCTACTTACAATGAAATACTTATTGTTGCTATTTTTTATTTTTTTGCAATTTTTTTTTGTTTTCTGCATTATTTATTTTCTTTTGTTTTTTGTTTTATTTTTTAATTCTTTCTGGTAAAACCAATTACAAACTTTCTGTTAGTGCAAATTTGAATAGTACAAACTGACAATGATATCATACTCGTTTGTTACAAAGTTGGCATGGTATCATCATAATAGTTGCGGAAAAAACTCTTCACTTTTTCTTCGCTTGTGTCATTTGCTTACTGCGCCGTAACCATGGATAATCTTCATCGTTTATCAGGATGCTTGGGTCAGCCTTGACTTTGAAGGGAGGAATTTCATGAAACTTTTCATAATCTTCAGACATGTCTGTCTTGCCCTCCACTCCCAGGATGTCCCTTTTTCCTGAAAGAACTATGTGGCGCTTTGGCTCATCGTATGATGTATTCGCTTCCTTATCTTTTCTTTTTCTCGGTCTGGTAGACATGTCCTTCACATAGATAACCTGTGCCACATCATTAGCTAGGACGAACGGTTCGTCAGTGTATCCAAGATTTTTCAGATCCACTGTTGTCATTCCGTACTGTGGGTCTACCTGTACCCCGCCTCCTGACAGATTGACCCATTTACACTTAAACAAAGGGACCTTAAAATCATGTCCGTAGTCAAGTTCCCATATGTCCACTATGTAACCATAATATGTGTCCTTTCCCCTCTCAGTTGTTGCATCAAAGCGGACACCGCTGTTTTGGTTGGTGCTCTTTTGATCTTGGACAATCGTGTAAAATGTATTCCCATTTATCTCGTATCCTTTGTAAATCAATACAGTCGAAGATGGTCCCCTGGACAACAAGTACAACTCATCACAAACAGTGTTGTCACCTCTGAGACGTGTTTCCAACCAACTGCTGAAAGTCCTGATGTGTTCACGTGTAATCCAGTCGTCGCACTGCTCCGGGTGTTTGGAGCGCAGACTGTTCTTGTGTTCATCGACATACGGGGTCACCAATGTAGAGTTCTGTAGAACTGTGTAGTGTGCTTGAGACCAAGAATAACCGTCCCTGCATATTATTGAGTCCCTTCCAAGCGTGCCTTTTCCAGTCAGTCTCCCCTCGTACCGCGATTTAGGGAGACCTATCTTATTAAGGCCAGGAATGAAGTCAACACAAAACCCGATGACATCCTTTGTTTGATGGCCCATGGAGATGCTTCCTTCTGGCCTTGCGCGGTTACGGACATATTTCTTGAGGACTCCCATGAACCTCTCAAAGGGGAACATATTGTGTAGAAATACGGGCCCCAGAATGACAATCTCGTCGACTAGATGAACTAGGACGTGTGTCATGATATTGATGAAGGATGGTGGGAACACAAGCTCGAAACTGACAAGACATTGCGCCACATCACTCCTTAGCCTTGGTACGATTTTTGGATGGCTCACCTTCTGAGAGATTGCATTGAGGAATGCACATAGTTTCACAATGGCTAATCGGACGTTTTCCGGTAGAAGCCCCCTCAATGCAACCGGAAGCAGTTGCGTCATAATCACATGGCAGTCATGAGACTTTAGGTTCTGGAACTTTTTCTCTGCCATATTTATTATTCCCTTTATATTCGACGAGAAGCCAGTCGGGACCTTCATACTGAGAAGGCATTCAAAGAAGATTTCTTTCTCTTCTTTCGTAAGAGCATAGCTGGCAGGACCTTCATACTGCTTCGGAGGGATGGCGTCTTTTTCGTGCAAACGTTGCAGGTCCTCCCGTGCCTCAGCTGTATCTTTTGTCTTTCCATACACGCCCAAGAAGCCTAGCAGGTTCACGCAAAGGTTCTTCGTCACGTGCATCATGTCGATTGAAGAGCGGACCTCTAGGTCTTTCCAGTAGGGTAGGTCCCAAAATATAGATTTCTTCTTCCACATGGGTGCGTGTCCCTCATCGTCATTCGGAACAGCTAGTGCGCCGGGGCCCTTTCCGAAGATTACATGTAAATCATTGACCATAGCAAGTACGTGATCACCGGTACGCATGGCGGGCTTCTTCCGGTGATCTGCCTCGCCTTTGAAATGCTTGCCTTTCTTTCGACATTGATGGTTGGTCGGAAGAAATCGACGATGGCCCAGGTACACATTCTTCCTGCACTTGTCCAGGTATATACTTTCAGTGTCATCTAAACAGTGCGTGCATGCGTGGTATCCTTTGTTTGTCTGTCCTGAAAGGTTACTGAGAGCGGGCCAATCGTTGATGGTCACGAACAGCAACGCCTTTAGGTCAAATTTCTCCTGTTTGTGCTCATCCCACGCACGTACACCGTTTCCATTCCACAGCTGTAAAAGTTCTTCAACTAATGGCCTTAGGTACACATCAATGTCGTTGCCGGGTTGCTTAGGGCCTTGGATGAGAACTGGCATCATAATGAACTTCCGCTTCATGCACATCCAAGGAGGAAGGTTATACATACATAGAGTCACGGGCCAGGTGCTGTGATTGCTGCTCTGCTCCCCGAAAGGATTAATGCCATCCGCACTTAAAGCAAACCATACGTTCCTTGCGTCCTTTGCAAACTCCTCCCACTACTTTCTCTCGATTTTCTCCATTGCGACCCGTCAGCGGGTGCTCTCAACTTCCCGTCTTTCTTACGGTCCTCACTGTGCCATCGCATCAACTTGGCATGCTCTCTGTTTCTAAACAAACGTTTCAACCGTGGTATTATAGGAGCATACCACATCACCTTCGCAGGAACCCTCTTCCTGGCGGGCTCGCCATCAACATCACCAGGGTCATCTCGTCTGATCTTATACCGCAATGCACCGCATACCGGGCATGCGTTCAGATCGTTGTATGCACCGCGGTAGAGGATGCAGTCATTAGGGCATGCATGTATCTTCTGCACCTCCAATCCTAGAGGGCATACGACCTTCTTTGCTGCGTATGTACTGTCGGGCAATTCGTTATCCTTCGGAAGCTTCTTCTTCAATATTTTCAGTAGCTTCTCAAATCCTTTGTCAGCCACAGCATTCTCTGCCTTCCACTGCAGCAATTCCAGTACGGTACCGAGCTTTGTGTTGCCATCTTCGCAATTGGGGTACAACCCTTTTTTGTGATCCTCTAACATGCGATCGAACTTCAGCTTCTCCTTTTGACTTTCGCATTGTGTCCTTGCATCGACAATGACCCGGCGAAGATCATCATTTGGTTCCTCTTGATCTTCAGCTGCTTCACCCTTTGCAGCATCATTGGGCACATCGTCTGGTTCCTCTTGATCTTCACCAGCTCCCCCCATTGCAGCATCACCGTATTCAGGGGGCACATAGTTGTCATCGTACTCTTCTTCTTCGCCGTCTTCCATCATAACCCCTATTTCTCCGTGCCTCGTCCAAACATTATAGTGTGGCATGAAACCCTTGTAAAGCAGGTGGGAGTGAAGGATTTTTCAGTTAGAGTAAGACATCGTATTCACACATTTAGTGCATGGACAACACATAAAACCATTCTGCTTGTTTGCCTCTGCCGCATTTAGAAACTCACGCACGCCCTTAATGTACTCGGAGGTGTGTCTGTCACCGTACATCCATTGGCGGTTCATCTGCGTGCATTTATATATAATTAAGTGTGTCAAAAACCATTACAGAACATCATAAATAGATAATTAAGTGACCAAATGGATAAAAGTTCATCATCACATTAAAACCAAAGTACATACATATATAGTTCTCATCTAACAACATATAGCTCTCCATACACATCGAAACTATGTAAAACATTTCAACGCGAAAACAAATGCTATCATAATCGCAACAAGGTAACAATTGATCCAACGTCATAATGATACCAAGTCTCGGTATTAATGGCATATTTTCTAATCTTTTTAATCTTCAACCGCATTGCATCCATCTTGATCTTGTTATCATCGACGACATCCGCAACATGCAACTCCAATATCATCTTCTCGTCCACAATTTTTTTTATTTTTTCCTTCAAGAATTTGTTTTCTTCTTCAACTAAATTTAACCTCTCGACAATAGGGTCCATCTTGATCTTGTGATCATCGATAACTTCCGCAACATGCAACTCCAATTCCATCTTCTCCTTCTCCATTTTTTCCAATTTTTTCTTTAACGAAATGTTTTCCTCTTCAACTAAATTTAACCTCTCCACAAGAGGGTCGGTTGGAATTTCCGGTTCAACTATCTCCTAGACATAATAAAACATCTATGCATGTCAGGTTGGTCGGCATAACTATCATAAGCACTAAAACAAATAGTTATAAATTAAAGATAATATACCACATCCGAATCGTAGACCGGACGAGGGCCCACGTGGGCGGATATCAAAACCATCGCACTATATAATAACAAGCAATAATAAACGTAAGAAAATTAGACAAATATCTATCTAAAGCAATAATAAAAGTAAGAAAAGCATGGACATAACAAGAGGCTCACCACGGTGGTGCCGGTGACGAGATCGGCGGGGGCGATCGACGGCGGCGAAGACGGGGACGGGACGTGACGGACCGCTAAACCTAGACAAATCTCGGAGAAAATAGAGCTTCGAGAGGAGAAAAGCTTAACTAGTGTGGCTCGGGCATTCCACCGACCACGTTGTGTGCATAGGAGGTGAGCTAGAGCACCACTAACCCCTCTCCCCCTCGGCCAGAAAAAAAAACAGAGCAGTGAGCTCTGCTCTTGAGTGAGGGGGTTTATATAGGCAACTCACTGGTCCCGGTTGGTGCTACAAACCGGGGCTAAAGAGGTGCCTTTGGTCCCGGTTCATAAAACAAACCGGGACCAATAGTGGTGGGCCAGGAGCAAGAGCCATTGGTCCCGGTTTTTAGCTCCAACCGGGACCAATAGGTCCAGACGAACCGGGACCAATGGCCCACGTGGCCCGGCCGGCCCTCTGGGCTAACGAACCGGGTCCAGTACCCCCATTGGTCCCGGTTCTAGATTGAACCGGGGCTAATGGGCTGGACCAATGCCCTGTTTTCTACTAGTGGTCACCTCCGATTGGGATACTTTTCTACTTTTCGTGTCTGATCAGGTGGCTCTAATTGTTGCGGGTTGT
Organism: Secale cereale; assembly: GCA_902687465.1. Taxonomy (NCBI): domain Eukaryota; kingdom Viridiplantae; phylum Streptophyta; class Magnoliopsida; order Poales; family Poaceae; genus Secale; species Secale cereale. The sequence continues at coordinate 872,604,180 of LR738715.1, read as the reverse complement.
TGTGTGTACGTTAGATGGGATGCGTTTAGAGAAGAATATGTTTCCTTGTTTAATAGTAGTAGAGATAGAGAATAGTATTTTATGAGTATTCATTATTCAAGATTAAGTACGTCTCTGGAAAGAAAATGCGATCACCTAGATCGGGTTCGTTTAAAATTTCGGTTGCTTTCGCCCGGACCAATGGCTTAAAATACAAATCCAATGATGCGGCGCCCCCGTTCGTTTTTACTTCTCTCGCTGCCCCTCATCCGAACCAGTCCAGTCCTTGACTTTTATATGAAGTGAAAACAACAAGTTTAGCTGGATGAAGGCGAAGAAGAGAAACATAGCACAAACAAGTAAGCCTAGGTTAACTTCCCTCAAAAAGAAAGTAAGCTTAATTAGCCACCACCAAAGACCAGCAGCAAGATTAATCTCGTACAAGTGGAAGTGGGTGAGGGGATAATGTAGGATACACTAGTAAGAGCAACTCGCTCAAGTCTCGCAGGTGGTTGCTTTCTAAATTCAGTGTCAGAAACAAAGGAATGGCATCTCCCCATTCCCATATTCGTGCTATGTTCCACTGTTTGCAGTAATCCGTGTTTGCAGAAAAGGGATGATGATGACCTATCACACAGCGCCCGTGTCTGAATCGTGCTCCTCCCCGCTCCAGGCTTCAGGTTCAGGTCGTCGACTCGACGGTCAGAAGCCAGATCCTGAAGCTTGCTCGCCGGCTCGCCGTTCCGGAAAGAGGTCGGTCGTGGGCTCGTGGCCAGGTCGCTCCAGAAACTAAGCAACCAATAGGCGAGGGAGTAGGCAAAGCTTCCGAACCGAACTGATCGAGACGCCAAGGCCTCTTGACGGTGTGGTGCGCCCGTGTCTTATTTGGGAGGAGAATCGATTAGAAATCTAGCGTTTTATTTGGGAGGCAGCAGCAGTACCTAGTTAGCTGCTGCCTCATCCTCGGAACCCCTATCAACACCAGGCAACGTTTGACCTAACCGCCAATCGAGAGTTCAGTTCGCCCTTCTACAACAAACAACTTGTACTGTTACCACTATATTATGCGTGCTCTGCTGAATGATGGCATTCGATAGGCTAAGAGCAAATATAATAAGGTGACCTGGGCGGGCTATAAGCCTTAAAATAATACATTATTGCTGAGTTGACAGAGAGAGAAGATGAGAGAGAAGAGAAGCGGCTACTAACTAACAGCCGGCTTCCCATTAGGCAACGAAGCTGGGAGGAATAAATGGAGCCGTGACACCAATGGCGCCCTTCGACCAGAACGGTCAGCAACGGAGTGACCGAAGCCGATGGCCAACAAGGGTGCCACAGTCTTGTCGCAACACGTTGTCGAGGATGAGCACACATCCGAGCAATTGCAATTGCTCCAGATCCTTTGCCGGAAACCCGTCTCCGACGCAACTATCGACCTAAGAACGGTGGGGACATACTCACCGACTAGTTCTCTTCCTGCGCCATCGCGGTAGAGAGCACAAGGAGAGAACGTCTCCGTCTTCACCAGAACCAACCGCCACACAAGCTTAGTAGAGGAGCCCTCGCCAGATCCGCCACCACCCGCTATCATCATCCATGGATAACAAACCTGCGAGGTGAAAGGCGACAGCTGGACGCTGCTCGGTAGCACCGGCGTAGGGCTCAGACACGGCATGAAGCCCGTTGACATATAGGCCACAACAGTTCTAAACGAAAGCCTACAACTAGAACTAGTATATGCAGCACCTTGAATATCTCATTTGCAATAATATTTCGAACATTCTTGTTCCCCGCCTTAGATTTTCTTGATTTTACAGTTTTTTTCTGCAAAATAACCGAATCAGTAAGCCATCTGGCAATCATGTTAATTTTTCTATTTTTAGTATATAAAAAACAACATTGTTCCTTAACCTCCATATGGTCCAAAGAAGAGCTGAAACCCCTACAGTAATTTCATCGCAGGGGTAAACCATGACGACAAGGAGCAACCGTCACCGTGGACCTAGCCTGCGCGCTCCATCGAGAAGGCCGGGCCGTGTGGCGCGCACGCGGCACCAACGCTGCTACTGCGGATAGAATGAACGCACGCACGCCCGGTTGCTTCGTCATCGACACGTGTATTGACAAGGAAAGTGGCACGCCATTGTTCAGCGTCGCCAACCAATTATGTCCACGTTAACCCGGTATAGTGCTGACGGAGGAGTGGTGATAGTTAAATTAGCTTGGCCGGCTGCGTCCGTGCTTTGGCGTGTACGGTGACATAGGTGCTTTGGACTGAGATTTGGACTAGGTGCGTCAGTCGGCTTCAGAGCTTCAGCCCGCCCCGGCAACCAACACCTAGGCCCCACAACAAGTGGCCAGCTTGCTAAGGTACCAACAAAAATTAGAAACAACACCCGAGAGCATCTTCAACAGCCGCGCTATACTAGCGCCACGCCGCAAAAAACGCCATTTTAGCGCGCGCAACGCGTCGGACAGCTCCAGTGGGCGCGCAAAAAACGCGCGCGCGCTAAAACGAGTTGGACGCGCTGGTGAAAGCCCCATCCCGCGCTGTTGATTTGGTGCGTCCACTTCCGCGCGCGGCACACTCTCTCGCGCGCGCGAACTGTCCTTTCTTCTTTCTTCCACCCCGCGCGCCGGCTCTTCCGCGCTCGTTCCTCTTCCGTGCTCGCTCGCCCCCATCAGGCCGCGCCGCCGCCGCCGCTCGCGCCCCCGGCGACCTCTTCCCCGGCCTATCCCGGCGCCGCCCCCGGGCCCGCCGGCGACTCGCGCTTCTCGGTCTGCCTCCGCTGGCGCCCGCCTCCCGCAACGCACAATGATCTTCAGAAGGATCTGATTGAAGAGTGGTGGGCATGGCATGGACGACAACGAGCATGATTTCATTGCATTTTATGTATTGTATTGTTCATGAACTATTGGTTGTGTTTATTTATTGCATTATTTGTTGTAATGAACGATAAAACTATTTGTTTCAGTTGTAATAACTATTTATTGTTGATTTATTTTGTTTGTTTGATCGTTTTTCTTCTATTTGTTGAACTGTATATGTGGTTTGCGCGCGCTGCATTTTTGCGCACCGCTGGAGCGGCGCGCGCGCGCTGCATTATAGCGCTGCTGCTGGAGCCAGCGCTGCGCCGCGCGGCAAATGCGTTTTTTGGGCGCGGCGCGTAGCGCGGCTGTTGGAGATGCTCTGAGCCCCACGTCGCCTCCATCCCCGGACCCGTCCAAACATGGCAGCGCCGACGGCGAACGCTCGTCTCATTGTTGCTGCTGCGATACGATCGCACGCTGGCATTTGTGCGCCTCGCCGGCGATTCATCTTTTTTTTGTTCGTTTATTAGGTGAATTCGTTTTCCTTTTGGTTCCTGATGAATTCGCGGAGATGGCCAATTTTTCATTTGATCAGTGAACCGAGAGCTGTGAACATTCGAAAAAAAAAAAGAAAAAAAACCAGCGCTGTGAAGCGGTGACGGGCACCTACCCGTTCATCGACACGGGCAACTAATTACGCGAGAGAGCAAAGGCTAGATGGCGAGGCAAACCAAACACACGGTCCGGCCCGGCTTAACCGCGGAGCGGCTCGCTTGACCTGCTGCTGGGTTGCAAACTTGCAATGCAAGCTGCTGCTGACCACCCGTCAGGGGCGGAGCCAGGAAATTTGGCCAATGGGTTCGCTCATTAGCTAGTTATGAGGACTTTATATAATTTAATTGAGTGTAAAGTCTATTTTCATGTTGTCTTATAACATGAGTACATCAACCAAATGACAACAAGTAGAAACATGATATCAGTTTATCAAACATAATGGTTACATTGAAAACTGGAGAGTGTAAGACATACCTGTTAGATGAAATTGGAAAATTGTGTGCTTACTTATTATAAATAGAGTCGTGCAAAATAACTTCATAGCTTCAGATGCCAATTCTCATCTTGCCGGTAACATTGAAAATGAATGACAAGTTAGTTTGACAAGTACCATAAAAGCGTAAGTAGCATGTAAAGTCACTTCCATTCAGAGTGTCCCCATTTTATATTTCGCCATCTTAAAATGATCAAAGAAAACACCATTACTGATGATAGAAAACATATCTTTCTTCACACAATTATTCATGAACTACTCACTCATTTTATTGTGCAACTTTTTTTGGACAACATTCATAGTTGGAAATCATCTGTCCACTGATTTTGTGGGAAGTAACAACTTTTTATTGCTAAACTAAAGCTATTAACTTTACTGTTACCCAAATGGGTATCTGGTCTGCTTTTCTTGTTTCAACCGTTCTAGCCATTAACTGCAAATGCATCACTATGCACCTTGTCACTCTACTCAAGCCAGCCACCATATTCTTTAAAACTGTTGTGTATTAAATGTATGTTGATCACCTTCAATGTCCCTCTGTGGTAATAAAAAACATGTTGTTACTTTGATTTTTGTTGTACTCTGAAATTCTCTTCTAATCGGTCGGATCATACAGACACATCATCTAAATTAATTTATCTCTGAATAGAAGGCCTTAGGAGATTACTTGCAGAGAACATAATTACATGCACTTTGTTGACATCTAACCGGCAGATGGTTCTGAAGTGACATTTGAAGCATCATTATCTGAATCTGGTTATCAACTCCTTTTTCAGAAATATCGCTCCATAACTTAGGTCAGTGAAAGTACAGGAAAAAACAATTCGAAAACTAGGGCAGAAGTTAATACCATACGTGCACAGGGATGATTTGATCTTATTGCCTTCAATTTGCACTTCAATTACCGGACGTTCTTGAGGACTTGTTGCCTTGCCGCTGGGCGCCGGCGATCAGGCGCCGTCATGGGTGAAGAGAGAGAGACGAGAGACCGAGGCAGTTGCCGAGTTGGGGAAACAACTTGGGAAATCAGAGGCGTGTGGCGTACATGGCGTGGAATCGACGGTCGCAGTCGAGTCTGCTGCGTAGATGGCATCACATTTATTTGTGGGCTCCTTTTATTTTTACGAAATAGCTGTGGCCTTTTTGTAGGGCTACTAATTATTAAAAAAAATTAATGGGCTGAGATGCTTGTGGCTCGCTTCGATGGGTTCATACGTGAATTCGTATTGGGTTCATACAAGTGACTATGCGTATATATGTACGTAGGGTAAGAAAATCATTGGGTTCACTTGAACCCAATGGCTATACGTTGGCTCCGCCACTGCCACCCGTCCGTCCTCGCCTGGGTGCGCAGCTCCGTCCGGCGCCACCCTTGCTTGCCTCCAACGCGCGAGTCAACCAGCATTACCGTCGTGAGCAACTCCTCGACCCACATCCATCATTAGCGACAGAGCATATACTCCCTCCGTTCCTAAATATAAGTCTTTTTAGACATTTTAAATAGACTACAACATACGGATGTATGTAGACATATTTTAGAGCGTAGATTCACTCATTTGATTCCGTATGTAGTCACTTGTTGAAATCTCTAGAAAGATTTATATTTGGGTATGGAGGGAATATATTATATTAACGGCAGTATATCTGTTAAGGGGGATCCAACGGTGACGCGTTATGAATCTGACAGGGCACATGCGCCCGATCGAGCGATCCATTCCAAGCTCAGGGATAAACATCTAATTTCATCGGAACTCTCTAAAAAAATCTATTTTCATCGGAACAGCCTTGGCCTAACTCATACAGTTTAAGCAACTTTGTAAACTATCCGTATCGTTGTTTTGTCATTCTTGCTTCGGGCTACGGTTTGAAATCGATTCCACGGTTTTTTTGTTTGTAGTTAAACAAAGTAAGTAGGTGCCATGTTCACGTCCGGTCACCTCGGGACAGGATACGCCGATCTAATGACGGGTCGCCGTCCTCCTCGCGTCTGCTTCAGCTACATCCTACTCCCTCCGTTCCTATTTAAGACATTTCAAATGGACTATAACATACGGATGTATGTAGACATATTTTGAAGTGTAGATTCACTCATTTTGCTCTGTATGTAGTTACTTGTTGGAATCTCTAAAAAGACTTATATTTCGGAACGGAGGGAGTAGTATAAATCAGAACGCGCGCGACATGAATCCCATCAAGGAAATTCTTCCAGCCAGTTTCGAAAGCCCGCCGCCGCTCCGTCCCTCTCGCTCGCGCCCTGCCACGACGGCGGCGACGACGGCGACTCGAGCCGGCGGAACTGAACCAATGGGAGCGGGAGGGGATGGCTCCGTGGACGTGTTTCGAGGATCGCTTGATGCCGCCGCCACCGCCGCTACCATCGTCAGGTATAAAAGCTTCGATCACGAGTCCTCCCGTTTCAGTTCGGTACCTCCCGTGCTTTCGCCCCCGCGGCCGGCCCACTCGTCGGGGCGTCGCCCCTTACGCAGCTGCGTTGCTTGACGCGCCACGCCGCTCAACTCATCGGTTGCCGCCCCACGGTCCAGCAGGCCGCTCGCCCAGCAGGCCATATGCGCGCGTCCACGACGGCCGCGGCATGCCGGGTCGCTCCTCGCCCAGCATGGCACAGGTGCGCGTCTGCGACTGCCGCAGCTCGCCCGGCATGCCGTAGGTGTGCGTCGGCGACGACCACGACATGCCGGGTAGCTGCTTGCCCAGCATGTCGTAGGTGTGCGTCGGCGACGACCACGACATGCCGGGTAGCTGCTTGCCCAGCATGCCGTAGGTGTGCGTCGGCGACGACCACGACATGCCGGGTAGCTGCTTGCCCAGCATGCCGTAGGTGTGCGTCCGCGACGACCATGACATGCCGGGTAGCTGCTTGCCCAGCATGCCGTAGGTGTGCGTCGGCGACGACCACGACATGCCGGGTAGCTGCTTGACCGCGGCATGCGGCATGCCATGGGTGTGCGTCCGCGGCATGCCATGGGCGTGCCCGCGGCGGCCGCGGCATGCCATAGGTGCGCGTCGGCGACGGCTGCAGCTCCGCATGTCGCAGCTGGCTGCGCCGGGCAACTAGGCCACCGCTCCACGCGTACAGCGTACCCGCCTTGCTGTACCGCCCGTATCTTGTCGCGCGTGTGCGCCTCCCGCCTCCCGGCGCTAGGATCAGTAGCTGCGGCCTGTGGGGGGGAGTAGCCATCGGCGAAGTACTTAGGGCCTGTTTGGGACTGTTCTACTCCTTAAAATTTAGCTCTGCTCCAGAAAACACAACCCAAACAGGGGTAGCTCCACGATATGCTGCTCCGCAAAAAAATAGAATCTGTGGTACAACTCCTAGTTTTTTATGAAGCTCTTGAAGGGGTGCTCCAAAAAACTCTAGAAGCTGGAGTTTGGTGGAAATTACCCACCACTACCATCAGTAAGTGTATACCCCTTCGTTTCTCCGCCCTCAACCAATCAAATAGATTCTTTCCACCAAATTTCACATTCGTGAAGCTGGAGCCAGTGTTGGAAATATGCCCTAGAGGCAATAATAAATTGGTTATTATTATATTTCCTTGTTCACGATAATCGTTTATTATCCATGCTAGAATTGTATTGAAAGGAAACTCAGATACATGTGTGGATACATAGACAAACACCATGTCCCTAGTAAGCCTCTAGACGACTAGCTCGTTGATCAATAGATGGTTACGGTTTCCTAACCATGGACATTGGATGTCGTTGATAACGGGATCACATCATTAGGAGAATGATGTGATGGACAAGACCCAATCCTAAGCCTAGCACAGATCGTGTAGTTCGTATGCTAAAGCTTTTCTATATGTCAAGTATCTTTTCCTTAGACCATGAGATTGTGCAACTCCCGGATACCGTAGGAATGCTTTGGGTGTACCAAACGTCACAACGTAACTGGGTGGCTATAAAGGTGCACTACAGGTATCTCCGAAAGTGTCTGTTGGGTTGGCACGAATCGAGACTGGGATTTGTCACTCCGTATGACGTAGAGGTATCTCTGGGCCCACTCGGTAGGACATCATCATAATGTGCACAATATGTGATCAAGGAGTTGATCACGGGATGATGTGTTACGGAACGAGTAAAGAGACTTGCCGGTAACGAGATTGAGCAAGGTATCGGTATACCGACGATCGAATCTCGGGCAAGTGCTATACCGATAGACAAAGGGAATCGTATACGGGATTGATTGAATCCTTGACATCGTGGTTCATCCGATGAGATCATCGTGGAACATGTGGGAGCCAACATGGGTATCCAGATCCCGCTGTTGGTTATTGGTCGGAGAGTTGTCTCGGTCATGTCTACATGGTTCCCGAGCCCGTAGGGTCTACACACTTAAGGTTCGATGACGCTAGGGTTATAGGGAAAGTATGTACGCGGTTACCGAATGTTGTTCGGAGTCCCGGATGAGATCCCGGACGTCACGAGGAGTTCCGGAATAGTCCGGAGGTAAAGATTCATATATGGTAAGTCCTGTTTTGGTCACCGGAAAAGTTTCGGGCGATATCGGTAATGTACCGGGACCACCGGGAGGGTCCCGGGGGTCCACCAGGTGGGTCCACCAGGTGGGGCCACCAGCCCCACAAAGTATATTTACTTAATGAAGCAAAAGTCTGAAACGTTTGAAAGGTTCAAAAATTTCAGAGTGAAGATTAAGAATCATCATAACAAGAAGATCATGTTTCTACGATCTGATCAAGGGGATATTATCTGAATTATGAGTTTGGCAATCACTTAAGACATTGTGGAATTGTTTCGCAGTTGAAGTCCCCTGGAACACCACAGCGTAATGGTGTGTCCGGACATCGTAATCGAACCTTATGAGATATGGTGCGATCTATGGTGTGTCTTACCGATCTACCGCTATTATTTTGAGGTTATGCATTAGAGACAGCTGCATTCACTTTATATAGGGCACCATCTAAGTTCGTTGAGACGACGTCGTATGGTTTGGCAAGAAACCAAAGTTGTCGTTTTCTTAAATGTTTGGGGCTGCGATGCTTATGGCTTCAGCCAGGAAAAGCTCGAACCCAAAGCGGACAAATACATCTTCATGGAATACCCACTGGTAACGGTTGGGTATACCTTCTATCTCAGATCCAAGGACAAAAATGTTTGTCGCTAAGAATGGGTCCTTTCTCGAGAAGGAGTTTCTCTCGAAAGAATTGAGTGGGAGGAAGATAGAACTTGATGAGGTTGTCGAACCCTCACTTCCACCGGAGAGTAGTGCAACACAGAAAGATGTTTCTGTGGAACCTACGACAGTTGAAGAGGATACTAATGATAGTGATCATGAAGCTCCAGATCAAGTTGCTATCGAACCTCGTGGGTCGACAAGGATGTGTACTACTCCTGAGTGGTACGGTGATCCTGTCTTAGAGGTCATGTTGTTGGACAACGATGAACCTACGAACTATGGAGAAGCGATGGTGGGCCCATATTCCGACAAATGGTTAGAAGCCGATAAATCCGAGATAGGATCCATGTATCAAAACAAAGTATGGACTTTGGTGGACTTACCCTATGATCGGCAAGCCATTGAGACAAATGGATCTTTAAGACTAAGACGGACGTGGACGGTAATGTCACCGTCTATGAAGCTCGACTTGTGGCGAAGAGTTTTCCACAAGTTCAAGGAGTTGACTACGATGAGATTTTCTCACCCGTAGCGATGCTTAAGTCCGTCGGAATCATGATTAGCATTAGCTGCATTTATGAAATCTGGCAGATGGATGACAAAACAAGTTTCCTTACCAGTTTTCGTAAGGAAAGGTTGTATATGATAAAATCAGAAAGGTTTTGTCGATCCTAAGGATGCTAAAAGATATGCTAGCTCCAGCGATCCTTCCATGGACTAGAGCAAGCATCTCGGAGTCGGAATATATGCTTTGATGGAGTGATCAAAGTTTTTGGGTATACAAAGTTTGTTAGAAACTTGTATTTATAATAAAGTGAGTGGGAGCACTACAACATTTCTGATAAGTGTATGTGAATGACATATGATTGATCCGAAATGATGTAGAATTTCTGGAAAGCATAAAGGGTTGTTTGAAATGAGTTTTTCAAAGGAAGACCTAGATAAAGCTGCTTACATATTGGGCATCAAGATCTATACCGATAGATCAAGACGCCTGATGATACTTTCAAAAGAACACACACCTTGGCATGATTTTGAAGGAGTTCAAAATAGATCAGTCAAAGAAGGAGTTCTTACCTGAGTTGTAAGGTGTGAAGTTGAGTAAGACTCAAAGCTTGACCACGGCAGAAGAAAGAGGAAGGACAAGGTCGTCCCCTATGCTTTTGTCATAGGCTCTATACGGTATGCCATGCTAAGTACCGCACCTGATGTGTGCCTTGCCACATGTCTGGCAAGAGGGTACAAAGGTGATCTAGGAGTGGATCACTAGATAGTGGTCAAAATTATCCTTAGAGGAATAAGGAAATGTTTCTCGGTTATGGAGGTGATAAAGAGTTCGACGTAAAGAGTTACGTCGATGCAAGCTTAACACCTATCCGGATAACTCTAAGTGGAGATACCGGATACGTATAATGGAGCAACAGTTTGGAATAGCTCCAAGTGGAACGTGGTAGCAGCATCTACGATATGACATAAAGTTTTGCGAAGTACATAGGGATCTGAATATTGCAGACCCGTTGACTACAACCTCTCTCACGAGCATAACATGATTAAACCCAGAACTCATTGAGTGGTAATCACATATTGATGTGAACTAGATTACTGACTCTAGTGAACTCTTTGGATGTTAGTCACATAGCGATGTGACCTATGAGTGTTAATCACATGGCGATGTGAACTAGATTATTAACTCTAGTGCAAGTGGGAGACTGTTGGAAATATGCCCTAGAGGCAATAATAAATTGGTTATTATTATATTTCCTTGTTCACGATAATCGTTTATTATCCATGCTAGAATTGTATTGAAAGGAAACTCAGATACATGTGTGGATACATAGACAAACACCATGTCCCTAGTAAGCCTCTAGACGACTAGCTCGTTGATCAATAGATGGTTACGGTTTCCTAACCATGGACATTGGATGTCGTTGATAACGGGATCACATCATTAGGAGAATGATGTGATGGACAAGACCCAATCCTAAGCCTAGCACAGATCGTGTAGTTCGTATGCTAAAGCTTTTCTATATGTCAAGTATCTTTTCCTTAGACCATGAGATTGTGCAACTCCCGGATACCGTAGGAATGCTTTGGGTGTACCAAACGTCACAACGTAACTGGGTGGCTATAAAGGTGCACTACAGGTATCTCCGAAAGTGTCTGTTGGGTTGGCGCGAATCGAGACTGGGATTTGTCACTCCGTATGACGGAGAGGTATCTCTGGGCCCACTCGGTAGGACATCATCATAATGTGCACAATATGTGATCAAGGAGTTGATCACGGGATGATGTGTTACGGAACGAGTAAAGAGACTTGCCGGTAACGAGATTGAGCAAGGTATCGATATACCGACGATCGAATCTCGGGCAAGTGCTATACCGATAGACAAAGGGAATCGTATACGGGATTGATTGAATCCTTGACATCGTGGTTCATCCGATGAGATCATCGTGGAACATGTGGGAGCCAACATGGGTATCCAGATCCCGCTGTTGGTTATTGGTCGGAGAGTTGTCTCGGTCATGTCTACATGGTTCCCGAGCCCGTAGGGTCTACACACTTAAGGTTCGATGACGCTAGGGTTATAGGGAAAGTATGTACGCGGTTACCGAATGTTGTTCGGAGTCCCGGATGAGATCCCGGACGTCACGAGGAGTTCCGGAATAGTCCGGAGGTAAAGATTCATATATGGGAAGTCCTGTTTTGGTCACCGGAAAAGTTTCGGGCGATATCGGTAATGTACCGGGACCACCGGGAGGGTCCCGGGGGTCCACCAGGTGGGGCCACCAGCCCCTGAAGGCTGCGTGGGCTAAGTGCGGGAGGGGACCAGCCCCAAGGGGGCTGGTGCGCCCCCCCACCAAGTCCCTAGGCGCATGGAGAGTGGAGGGGGGCAAACCCTAGGTCCAGATGGGCCTTAAGGCCCACCCTAGGGTGCCCCCTCTCTCTCCCCCCTTGGCCGCACCCTAGATGGGTTTTTGGGGGCTGCCGCACCCCTAGGGGTGGGAAACCCTAAAGGGGGCGCAGCCCCCCCTTCCCCCTATATATATGTGAGGTTTTGGGGCTGCTAGAGACATGAGAACGTCTCCCTCTTGGCGCAGCCCTACCCCTCTCCCTCCTCGTCTCTTGCAGCGCTTGGCGAAGCCCTGCTGGAGTCCCGCGCTCCTCCACCACCACCACGCCGTCGTGCTGCTGTTGGATGGAGTCTTCCCCAACCTCTCCCTCTCTCCTTGCTGGATCAAGGCGTGGGAGACGTCACCGGGCTGCACGTGTGTTGAACGCGGAGGCGCCGTTGTTCGGCGCTTAGATCGGAATCAACCGCGATCTGAATCGCAGCGAGTACGACTCCTTCATCCGCGTTCTTGCAACGCTTCCGCATCGCGATCTACAAGGGTATGTGGATCCGACTCTTCCCTCGTAGATGCATCTCCTAGATTGATCTTGGTGAGCGTAGGAAAATTTTTGTTTCCCATGCAACGTTCCCCAACAGCCAGATGGAAGCCAAACATTTTCTTTGGTAGTGCTACAACTTCTAGTTGGAACTGCTTCAAAGTGAATTTAGTGAAGCGAAACTGATTTTTGTGAAGCAGAGCAGTCCCAAACAAGCCCACTGTACTAATTAATTTGGAGCACAATCTTATAATAAGAGCATGGTTAATACTTAATAGTACAACCAGCAGCTGGCTATATGATGTTGCCACATTATCTATAGCCAACCTTATAGCCGGCAAGTGCAATAGATGGATATATATATATGTACTACTTTGTTGATCCATGGCCCACCTCACTCTCTCACAAAGTCTCTAGAAACACGTGCTGCAGCCGGCTGTTAACTAGTACCCCGCTTCTCTTCTCTCTCCTCTTCTCTCTTTTCCACCTCAGCATAAATATAATATTTAAAGGCTTGCAGTCTGTCTACGTCACCTTATTGTACTTGCTCTAAGAGCAAAATGATCATTCCCCGGCCACAATCAATTATCTGTTATGGTTCGTAACAATGCGACCTACCTGCTTTTGGACAGATCTGATGAGGTCGCCGGTATTCTTGACAAGATGTTGGATGATCTGGGCGAAATGGTCCTGGACATTCGTAGCAGCGACGAATCTACCGTTCACCCAGCAAATGATGTTCTCGTACAAATCCTGGCTATTTTCGGTGGTGGTAACACCATTTACCCTTGCTCCCACTTGGTTGATTACTGGATATCCAAGCTCGAGAAAGATGCAGAATTGATACGCCAAGGTGAGCACGGTGGAAAATACATATTCCTGCTGAATAACACATTTGATGTTCGCCAAATGGTGCAGCGTCAAAGAGCATCTTTTGCGTGTGACCAAATGGCGAATAGGCTCAGTTCAATGATCGAGGGGTACAAGAAGAGCTACTTGGACGAGTGTTGGGCTCCTCTGAACCGTTTAAACTTGGAGGATTTTGCTGCCCAATTTCTTGCCATCTGTAATCGCCAGATGATATGGAAGGTTACAGCTGAGCTCAGGTACCGTCTGCGGCAGGAGATCGTGGATTCCATTGTTCCACCGTATGAGGTGTCCTTGTCCGCACTGCGGGGAAACAAGAAACAGAAGAAGTATACTGGCGAGGAACTGGAAGAGGAGATAAGAGGATTATTTGAAGGGTGAACGGCTAAGCTAACGGGTGAGGAGAGGACATTGGAGAGATGTACACGGTCGTGGCATTTAGCATATCTCAAATAAAATGGCCTCCTGCCATGATACCCACTCTGCCCTCCCGATTTCCTTCCTTCTTTAGTTTTCCCTCACGTCCTTCCAATTTTATCACGCGCACCCACAGATGCCTCCCAAAAATAATGGGAGGATTGGGATTTGATCTCCGGTCTGCAAGTAATAAACTAGGGGAGCTGACCACCTCACCTATGACTCATTGTTGGACAAGATAAGGAAAATACGGTTTTAGACATGTTTGCCTTTAATATGTTAGCACAGAAAATCTTTTTGTTTCACCTATCAAACCTGGCACATAAACTTTTTCCGTGGTAAATTCTCCATCACCACCAGGATAATTAACGCACCACCAACATGATAACTTCTGTATATCACATGTTACATTATGTGTAAGTAGCATGGTCATATAAGCATCGGAGGCGTGATAACTTTGTTGAAAGCATCGTGATAACTTTGGTCTTGGTAATTTCTGTAAATAGCACGATAACATTCACGTCATAGACCTGATAATTTAGATACAAACATCATGATATCTTTAACCATTGGGGAAGAAAAATGTGAAAATACACCTGATAATTTATGTGTAAATAGATGATAATATACGCAGCGCACATCTGATAAATGAGGTAGAAACACCATGGTAACTTCGACCATCGGGAAGAAAAATATTGAAAAGGTACTCCGGTAACTTATGTGTAAATAGCGCGGTAGCATACCTCCCTCCCCTGATTTTTTACGTGTAATAGCATGAAAACATATGCACTGCGATAACTAAACACAATGATAAGCTTTTGACCCGTGGGGGAGGTAATTTTTGCTAAAGCATTCCCCTGATAAATTTTGTGTAAATAGCATGATATTTTAAGCACGGCGGGCTTGATAGGTTACCTAGAATCACCTTGATAAGTTTTTGACCCGGAAAAAAGTTGTTCGAAACATCCCCGATAATTTTTTGTGTAAATAACATGATAATACAAGCACCCATAACCGATAACTTACATATAAACACCATGGTAACTTTTTACCAAAGAAAAAAAGTTGTTAAAAACATACACTCGCCTCGCGGGGCCTCTTGGATGAACACAACACATGACGTGTCACGAGAAAGTCACATAATAACACGTGCTCGTGGGTTGGCCAAAAAACGGTCCGCTTTGACCCGCTATAGGCATGATAAATTACACAAAAATATTGTGGTAATTTTTACCTATGGAAAAAGCTACTGAAACACACCCGGGTTTTTAGGTGTAAGTACCATGATAATATACAAATTGTAGAACCGGTAAGTCATGTACAATCTCCCATGGTAACTTTGGCCAGGGGGAGGTTGATGTAAACATACCCTGATAACTTATGTATTAGTACCACGGTATTTTACGCATGGAGAACCTGATAACTTGTGTAAAAAACACATCACTAACATTGAAAGGGGGTGTAGTTGTTGAAACATAGCACCTGGTAAGTTCTATATAAATAGCATGGTAACTTAGGCAACATAGACCTGATAAATTACGTACGAATACCATGGTAACTTTGACCCGAGGGGAAATCGTGGTAATTTTCTGTAGTAACATGATTGTAAAAAAAGGGTAAAAACGAATAGTTTTCTTTAGTTCAGCAACAAATCCCTGAGGGTGAGTTGGTTGTGGTGGTGCGCTTTGGTGCCAGGGAGTTGTGGGTTCGAATCCGACATGCATAATTTTTTTATTACGTGGGAGATGTGAAGAAGTGGCAGTTTCCCCGACGCGGGGGGGGAGGGGGGTGAGGGCGCGAGATGTGCGGGAGAAGAAAGTTTCTCGGGCGAACCTACGGGGTCATTCGGGAGAAGGAGGGATCGAAGGGAGGGAGATCGTTCTGTACTTAGAGAGGAAGGAATAAGATGTGTGTGGTAGTTTTAGCTATGTGGCACACGTGTGCCAAATAGCACAGTCCATAAATTAAACATAATTATACTTTAAAACAGCCGCTGGTCCATCGCCCGGCCAAAGTCCACTTAAATGTTAACAAAAAATTCAAAATTCGGCACCTCCCAGCCGACCCAGTCCGCAGCGCTAGGCGTCGTCCTTGTCGTCATAGCCGGTGAGGTCGAAGAAGGGTGGCAGCGGCGCAACCCACGGGAGCCGTCTGCTCCGCCGACGGCTCTGCTGCGTGACGCACACTCCTCCTTACGCTCCCGCTCCTCCTCCTCCCGTGCCCAGCGTTGCCGGTGCTCCTTCTCCTCGCACTCCAGCTGCATGTGCCACTCCACATCGGCCTGCTCCTCCACAGCGCACGTGCTTTCCACTGCTGGAGATATGCCCGCCTCATGCTACTCCCACTACTAGGAAAAGGCCTATTAATGGCGCACCTAGTTTGGCCATTAATGGCGCATTGGTGGTGCGCCATTACTAGCACGCCATTAGTATACTTTACTAATGGCGCACCTCTGGTGCGCCATTAGTATCTGGTATACTAATGGCGCACCACTGATGCGCCATCAGTATGCACAGTGGTGCGCCATTAGTATGCCTCCCAGGGGCCAGGTGCTTTGGCATACTAATGGCGCACTCTGCTGTGATGCGCCATTAGTATGAATATTTTTTTTTCCTGTTTTTTGCACAGGTTATGCATATATATAAATATAATTTCTCGTGGAGCCAACATATATGGTACGCACATCGAAACTATTAGAATCTACTCCCTCCGTTCCGATTTACTCGTCGTGGTTTTAGTTCAAATTTGAACTAAAACCACGACGAGTAAATCGGAACGGAGGGAGTATATAATAGCTCATAGAACAACTTAGCATCATGCATCATCGATCATAATAATAATAAAAACTCAACATAGGTATTAAATAATAAGTCTTACACATCATTATCGACCATACAACTTCTACTACGTAGCAATTTTCTAAGATAAAATGGCATAAAACAAGATGGCGTTTGTCTCTAAATCAATTAGATTTAAAGGGCCATTATGAAGAACGCAGATTATCTTGTCTCCATTTCTTGCCCTTCTCACTCTATTGCTT
>LR738715.1:872550584-872568002 GCA_902687465.1 Secale cereale | reverse complement strand
GGGTGGGGTTCTATGTCTGGCTATATAGATGCTCTAAAGCTACCAATTTATGATGAATTTTGCTACTATTTTGGAGGGTGCGATGCCATGTCTGGTTGGGTCTCCTTTGTGATCCTGTGTCTTTATATTATTGAGAATGATCCATAAAGATTTTTTTAAGTTGATCAACAATGTTTAGCGAAGTTTGTACAATTTTTTTTAATACAGCCTCAGGTTAATGGGGAAGCTATAAGGGCATGTACAATGGTTCTATCTTAAGAGTGCCACATACGATAAATGATGAGGTGAAGGAAAGAGAAATCATAAGAGAAGGCTTGTCTTCCCTTATTTAAGAGAAAACAAGAGATGATCTCTTAGCACAATTTGTCTCATCATGTTTGTAGGAACAACTAATTTTTGAAGATAGGACTAAGAGATGACCCATTATAGACATGTTTTTTTGTCATCTCTAATTTACATGCAAAACTTAAGATAAGACTATCTTATCAACCATTGTACATGCCCTAAGTAAACATGGACTCTCCTCCACCTCAACCTCTCCATCAAACCAATCCCGACCTGGACTCTCCTCCAGGGTTATTGGGGAAGCTATAATAATTAAGTAAACCTAGACTCTCCTCCACCTCAAGCGCTCCATCAAACCACCATCAAACCAATCTCGACCACGTCGCCTCCGTCGAATCAACCAAACTCGAACGACGCAGCGCGCCTCGCCTCGCCTCGTCTCGTCGATGAAGACACCACCGGCCACCGCTCCAAAAGATTGTGGTGACAGAGGACGGGAGGAAGATGGAGCTGGTAAGCGACAAGACCATCCACATCTTCCAGTCGCGGCCGCCTCGTCCTCCCATCGGCACCTACAGCGCCGAGTTCCTGTGCGGGAAGGGGCTCGACGACGAGGGCGTCGCCACCTGGCCATGGCCAGCCCAGCCCGGCCCGAAAAAGCCCGACCCGGCCCGGCCCGACGCTGCTCCCGGGCCGGGCTCGGGCCTAGATATTCAGCCTGTTGGCCGGGCCGGGCCGGGCCCGGGCCCATCAAATTTGTGTTTTCCTGAAGAGGCCCAGCCCGAGGCCCGTCGGGCTTTTGCGTGTTCGGGTCGGGCTCGGGCCCAAAAAACAGGCCCGACGGCCGGGCCGGGCTTGGGCCTGGGTTTTTTGCACCGGGCTTTGGTAGGCCCGGCCCGGCCCGAGGTTTGGCCAGGTCTAGCGTCGCCGCCATGCTCCGGGCGTACGAGGCGGCGCAGGACGTCCGGGACATCCACAGGGACGTGCTCCAGCAGTACCACGAGAGGGGATACGCCTACATCGAGATCCCCAGGGACTACCCCGGCGCGGACGTCGTTGACGAGGAGCTCCGGGTCATGGCCGTGGAGCTCGACCAACCAACTAATTAATTAGCTCCCCGCCTAGCCCCCGTTCCGGTGATGCGTCTAGCATCGTCGGTGGGCGTGTGGAGGTGTGTCTCCGGTGGATCTGTCTTTGGTGGATTTGCTCGGATCGGTTCGTCGTTCGTCTTTGTTCGTGTGTCTTCAGATTGGATCATTCTTATCTACAATCTTCATCGACGGCGGTTGCTGTTCTGAGGCGTTGGTTCTATGGGGCCTTAGCACGACGACTTCCCGACTGTCTACTACAACAGGGTTTGCTCGGCTCCGGCGAGGGAGGGGCGATGACAGCGGCGCGCCTTCGGCTCGCTTCAGTGCTTGTAGTCGTCGCTAGGTGGTCTATGGATCTGGGTGTAATTTTTATTATTTCTAGTGTTCGTTGTACTACCATGATTGAAGATGAATAGGTCGGAGTTTTATCCCGCAAAAAAAACTAATTAATTAGCTCCATCACCTACCTATTTGTTAATGCATCGATCAAGAAATTAACTAAATCTGCTGCTCCGGTGACTTTTAGATACTCTATGCTAATAGTTTGATTTAGTTTTTTCATTAGCTCAACAAAACATGCATATTACTATTTTTTTTATCAGTTTTGCTAAGTCTCAGTCGCTTAAGACTTCATTATATCTCTGTCGATGTTATATTCCTTTGATCTTACTTGGAGATGCGTACATTTTTTTTTCCAGTTTTTTCTTTTCTTTTTTCTTGTCATATACTAGATCACTGGACTGAGACTTAAGTCCCAGTCAACTGAGATCTAGGCACGCCCTTTTTTGATTGTAAAATTGTGTATTGCAGTGTGTTGTCGAACAACTTGCTTCTTGGCTCGTTTGCCATGAACTTGTGCCTTGGCCTTGGCAGCATGGGTTACGAGTTGGGCACAAGTGCATGGGCTCCGGCGAGCCGGTGCAGTGGAGGTCTCGAGGTGGACATCGCCAGCACGGCAGCTCGATCGAACATGCTGAGAATACTGTCATCGCAGCAGCAGGAAGGGTGATGTTCAACGCCCGCGCAGTAATTAGTACTACGTGGTGACCATGTGTCTAGGAGGTGGGGAAAGATTGTAAAGATTTTTCAGGAGACAAAGATTAGAAAGTTGAAGTAGAGCATCTGCGTGCGTCGGATGTGGATCTGTTTTTGCCCCTCTAACAAAAATTACTATACGGTTTTAGCAAAAAATACTACACAGTTTGAGCACTAGTGGATGGATAAAATGGTTGGCTCATATTAATTTGATGTACTGTAAAAGGTTTCTCGAAATAAGATACTTCAATTTTTAAGAGTAGAAAAGGACCCTTGTCGAGAAATTACCCTGGTTGAATTATGTTTTTTTTGGCGTTGTAAAACCTATGATAGTGCGTATCCATGTTTTTTTTTTGCGAGAAACTTCCAATCTATTCATCTTCAATCATGGCAGTACAACGAACACAAGAAATAAAAATTACATCTAGATTCGTAGACCACATAGCGACGACTACAAGCACTGAAGCGAGTCGAAGGCGCGCCGCCGTCATCACCCCTCCATCGCCGGAGTCGGGCACACCTTGTTGTAGTAGACAGTCGGGAAGTCGTCGTGCTAAGGCCCCATAGGACCAGCACCCCAGAACAGCAACCGTCGCCGATGAAAAATAACGTAGATCGGAAGGATCCAAACCGAAGACACACGAACGTAGACGAACAACGACGAGATCCAAACAAATCCACCAAAGATAGATCTGTCGGAGACACACCTCCACACGCCCACCAACGATGCTAGACGCGTCGCCGGAACGGGGGCTAGACGGGGAGACCTTTATTCCATCTTCAGGGAGCCGCCACCGTCTCGTCTTCCTGAGCAGGACACAAACCCTAGCAAGATTGAAAAAATCGACTAAAAGCGGAGCCCTCCCGTCGGCCCTTGTTTCATATTGCATGTTTTATGGGCTATTTATTTTGTTTCAAGAATGTTAAGGCACTTCTCACTAATATGACTTGTTTTAGAGGATCACTGGAATCTTGGGGATTTACGGTCGCTTTTCTAGCACCTAAAAAAAATTAGTTGGCTTTCTAGTAGGGTTAGTGTCAAGGTTGTCACTTCCAGGGCCGGGCCGGCAAAATCCGGGCCCTGTGCGAAACAAAAAAATGGGGCCCTATCTCACTAGAAAAAATGAATTATCAAGTAATTATAAAGTATGTGATATAATGTCTAACATAACAACTCTGTAGTAAAGAAACACAAGATACAAAAGATGAATAAAAATAAAATAGAAGTGATACGGCAGCAGATATCAATTGAAGATTATGTGTCAACATTTGGCAATTAAATGGACTGTCTTGCTCACCTAGTCTCGTCTTCTGTCAATTGAAGATCATGTGTCAATATTTGGCAATTAAACAGACTGTCTTACTCACCTAGTCTCGTGTTCTGTCCGATTGAACTGCTATACTGTGTTCTTTAATCGAGGAGGCATCATGCAGGAACCTATCTCTCTAATGATCCCTGCGAAAAGTTAACTAGAAAATACTCCCTCCCTCCCAAAATAAGTGACTCAAAAGTGACTCAACTTTGTACTAACTTAGTACAAAGTTGAGTCACATTTTTTGGGACGGGGGGAGTAGAAATTAAGATAATAGGAGTTGAATTAGGAGTAGAAGCTAGCAGTATCCTCTCTGACTCTCTGAGAACCCGAGATCACCTGAGGAAAATCGATGGATGCGAAGTGAAGGACTTTACTGTATTTGCAATGCCAAAACTATCGTGCTACGGTCTCTTCATCCTACCTCTGCCTTTCGCCCTGTCGGCCGTGGCGGCGTCGCTGGATCTAGAAGTCTCGAGGATGCGCGTGCGCCGGATGCGATCGATCTAGCAGAACTGAACACCGTCGCGTCGTTCGGTTTCCGATCGAGCAGATTAGCTTTTTAATTTTTATTTATGAGGAGAGGTCGAGGTATCGAGCCGATCAGCATGCCTGGCGGCTGGCATCGAAGCATCGAGCAGCGGCCTTTTTGTTTTTGAGGGAAAAAGGCCTTTTATTACTCAAACTCCACAGAATGTGGGATACAAATAGGGTCATGTGGCTGGCCTAACCACACATGACGCCCAAGAAGTAAAGCTAATGAATGTTTAGCT
The DNA here is from genome assembly GCA_902687465.1 of Secale cereale. Taxonomy (NCBI): domain Eukaryota; kingdom Viridiplantae; phylum Streptophyta; class Magnoliopsida; order Poales; family Poaceae; genus Secale; species Secale cereale. The sequence goes on along the minus strand of LR738715.1, from coordinate 872,563,505 downwards.
AATTTATGAGCTTCTACATTAGCCCCACGTCTTTCAAAAGTAAAACTACTGGTAGAGGATGGTGCCCTTGATCTAATCTCATTGATGATTACTCCATAATTTCCTTGGCTGCCTTTGGAGATATCATCGATCACCTGCTTGCAGTCAGATGCGACAATGTAGTGGTGTAGCTCCAGGTCTTCCGCCAACGCGATGGCTTCGCGGCATGCTATAGCTTCCAGAGTTGCTGGATCGCTCACTCCCATTAGCACTAGAGCTGAGCTGCCCAAGAAAACTCCTTGGCTATCTCTACATATGGCCACTGCTGAACCACCTCTCATTGGTCGAACGCCAGCATCAACATGAATTTTCGAGTACCCTGATGGAGGGGCCTTCGGACGAGTTACCGCAGCCGTGTGTCTCGTCGTTGATTGATTCAATCTCCTCGGCTTTTTGAGTACTTCCAGCTCTTGCAGATAGCGTGTTATAAAGCCCCTTATCGCATGTGGTGTCTGGAATATGGACTCGTGAATGGCCTTACGCCGAGATGTCCAGATGGCCCACAGTGTAACCACCAGCTCGGTGAATTGTTCATGCGATAACGACCCCATCATATTGAAGAGCCAGCTCTTGGCGCAATCTTCCGTGGTAGCTAGCAGGGTACAGCAGAGATCCTCGTTAACCAGCGCCCATGTGCACCTAGAGATGGTGCACTCGAGGAGAGAGTGGCGCCATGAGTCAGGTGCGCCACAGAAGCTGCAGCTGTTCGTCGTTGTCATATTCCGGTGCTCCCTGATATCTTCTGTCGGCAGCGACTGCTTCGAGAGCCTCCACAAGAACATGCGAACTTTCGATGGTACTTCTGTCTTCCAGAGAGATTTCCATGAGGACGGCTTCGATGTTGTAGATGAGGCCCCAGAGCCCTCAAGCCAAGCCTCTCTCCTTTGTCTTGTCGCTACAAGCATGTTGTAGGCCGAACGAACCGTGAACTTTCCTGTTCTTTCATGCGCCCAGCTCCAGTAATCCTGCATAGGACATGTGCATAATGGAATGCTAAGTACTACCTTCGCGTCAAAGGCCAGAAAAGTTGCATCGACCTTGTGTTTAATCCATGCGGCATTGGTATGATCTATTAGCTCCGCCACTGTAACCGGCGGATTACTCGCCAGACAGCCATATGGTCTCATCATCTCCGGACGGGGTAGCCAGTTGTCATTCCAAATGTCAATACTTTCTCCGTTCCCAATTCGCTTGATAAGGCCCAGTTTCAGAGTGTCTCTCCCTTCGACTAGTGCTCGCCAGATCTGACTAGGGTGATTCCCCAGTGCAGCATCCAGAATGTTGGTGTTTGGAAAGTAAATGCTCTTCATAATGCGCGCGCTTAGAGAAGTAGGATCCTGAAGCATGCGCCAAACCTGCTTGGCTAGCATAGCAAGGTTGAATAGTTCAAAGTCTTTAAACCCCAAACCTCCCATACTCTTCGGCTGTGTCATTGCTTTCCATGATACCCAATGCGGTTTTCGTTGGCCATTCTTACTACCCCACCAGAATTTCCTTATCAACATGTTCAGATGCTCGCAAAGGCCCCTTGGCAGTTTGAAACAGGACATAGAGAAGACTGGAATGGCCTGAGCTACTGACTTTACTAGCACTTCCTTGCCTGCGGAGGACATAGTTCTTTCAACCCAACCTTGAATTTTACTCCACAATCTGTCCTTTAAGTATTTGAACGCCCCATTCTTTGAGGATCCCACATCTGTAGGCATTCCCAGGTATTTATCATTCAAAGTTTCATTCGGGACGTTCAAGATACTCTTAATATTATTACGGACAGCCTCAGGAACACCCTTGCTAAAGAATATGGATGATTTATCAAAGTTGATCCGCTGACCTGTTGCATTCCAGTATGTTTCCAACAGTTGGTTCACCTCGGTAGCTCCCACACTGTTTGCCTTGAAGAACAGCAGGCTGTCATCAGCAAATGGTAGGTGGTTTATCGGTGGCGCCGTAGGTGCCACTTCAATACCCCCTAGATTGGATGACTCTCTTTGTGATTTTAACAGGCACGACAGGCCCTCTGCTGCTAACAAAAACAAGTATGGAGATATCGGGTCCCCTTGTCGGATACCACGTGATGGACAAAATTCCTCTAACTTCTTGCCATTGAAAAGTACTGAAAATCTGACTGTGGATACCATGCTCATAACTATGTCAACCCACCTTTCCATGAACCCCAGCTTAAGCATTATTGCCCGGAGATAAGCCCACTCAACTCTATCGTAGGCCTTCATCATGTCCAGCTTGAGGGCACATGACTGATGCTTCTTTGCCTTGTTCCTCTTCATAAAATGCAAGCACTCATAGGCCGTTATTATGTTATCAGTGATTAATCTACCTGGAACAAAAGCTGACTGCTCTGGAGAGATAATATCTGGGAGAATTTGTTTGAGTCTGTTGGAAATTACCTTGGATGCTATTTTGTAAAGCACATTACAGAGACTGATTGGCCTGAACTGTTTGAGGAGAGTGGGGTTTTTCACCTTTGGGATGAGTACCAAAACTGTATCGTTGATGCAAGCTGCTGACTCGGTTCCCTCAACAATCTTAAGGACTACACTGGTGATCTCTCCTCCACATACCTCCCAATGGCGCTGGAAAAAGTGAGCTGGGTATCCATCCGGCCCAGGTGCTTTGATCGGGAACATTTGGAACAAGGCAATTTTTACCTCCTCTTGAGTGTAAGGGGCGTTCAAAAGGTCGTTCATCTGGGATGTTACCTTAGTTGGTACTGTCCTCAATACTTCCTCCATATCATTCACCCCTTCTGATGTGTACAGATTTTTGTAAAAAGCCGTTGTCATCTCTTCCATCTCCGTTTGGTCCTCAACCACCCCTCCATGTTCATCTTGCAGCGATTTGATCTGATTTTTGCGCCGTCTCCTGCTTGCCCTCAAGTGGAAGAAATACGTATTTTTGTCTCCGTGAACTAGCCATTCCACCCGCGCCCTTTGACGCCAGAGCATTTCCTCGCGGTGGAACAATTCAACCAAACGGTCTGATACCTTTGTTTCTTCATATGTCGGTCCTGATCGTCCTGGGACGGCGCGCAGTGTTTGGAGAAGTGTTTTTAGCTGGGCAATCTCCTTCCGTACAGAGCCAAAAGTGTTCCGATCCCAAGAGGCCAAATCTCCTGCTAGGTGGCCCAGCTTGGCGCGCATAGCCTCCACTGTCTCCCCTCCTTGCATGCTCCAGCTTTCAGCTACTATTGTGAACAAAGAATCCTCCCGTTCCCACATGGTTTCGTACTTGAAAGGCCTCGGTCCAGCCCTGCATGGCTGAAGTTCACGCAACACAAGCTGGATTGGGATATGGTCAGAGCCCGCGGCGCTCTTATGTAGCAATTCGGTTGCTGGTAATGCCATGAGCCACTCCGTATTCACCAGGCATCTATCGAGCCTTACACGGGTAAATGTGCCTCCCGCGACACGTTTTTCAAAAGTCCAGTTTGTGCCTGTATATCCAATATCTGCCAGACCGCATATGTCCACTGCCTCTCTGAAACCATCGATCTGTGCTTGGCTTCGACTTCCTATCCCATCGTGCTCGTCTAGATTTAGCACCTCGTTGAAATCTCCAATGACTGCCCACGGCCTATGTTGCATCTCTGCTATGTTTTTCAAAGTGTTCCAAGTATTGTATCTCTCTGGTACTTGGGCTTCTCCATAGATAAAGGTAATTCTGACCTGCATATCCACCATGCTATCTGCTAGAACATCTATATGGTACTTCGAGTAACCGATAACTTCAACATTTATTTCATCATTCCAAAAAATACATAGGCCACCACTCCTACCAGAACTACTGACCGCAAAACTTTTATTGAACCCTAACCCTTCTGCCAAATTCTCTACTCTAGAGCCCTCTAATTGTGTTTCCAAGATACAGAGAATAGAGGGGGCAAACTGCCTCGCTAGGTCGCGAAGCTCCCGAACTGTCGCGGCTTTGCCAATTCCGCGGCAGTTCCAGCATAGAAGACTCATTATGCCAGGCGAACCCCTCCCTGGGGGCTCGCCAATCGTGTCTCTGAGGACTTGTGAGGAGTTGCAGTCTTAGCAGTGCTTGTCTCTGAAGAAGAGGAACTCAGTTTGTTTCTCTTAGACTCCTGTTTCGATGAAGGGCTTGGAGGGATCGGTGGAGGTAGCATGAGAGGAGCCTTGCTGGATTGTACCTGAGGGGGTGCGTGTGATGCCTTCTGGTCTAAGGCGCTTCTCTTTCTGTTGCGCTCTATTTCTTCCATAGTGACATCATTGCTCATATAGTTTGCCTCTTCCTGGTTCTGAGTACCTGCAGCATCGCGGTACGCCGCTGAGCGCCCCCCTCCTCGTCCTGTCTGTCCTCGGCCACGGCCGCCTCTGGCGCTGTTGTCCTCGCCCCGTCCCCTTCCAGGGTTTTGGAACCAGTTCGCTTTTATGTCCTTAAAAACAAGCGCCTTTGGGGGGTGGACACCGTCTCCACACTCTTTATACATATGGCCTAAGTATCCACATACCGCACACCAATCCGGCAATCTTTCATATTTGATTCTGAAGATGACCCGCTCAACTGTGTCCTTTTTCTTAACCACCAACGAAACAGCGTTTTTCAGGGGTTTAGTCACATCTATTCTCACTCGTACCCTTGCAAAGTTGCCCTCAAAATCATGTGACCTCGGCTCAGCAAATATGAACTCTCCCACCGTAGATGACAAGGCCTTTATCTTCGAGAAATAACCATCTGGGAGATCATGTATTTGCAGCCATATATCTATCTTGTTCAGCTCGATCGTCGACGGCTTTGTGAACCCGTCATAGGGCGCCAGAACCACCGCTTTCCCCTTGAAGTTCCACGGGCCATCCTCCATTACTCTCTCCCAATCGCCAAGGCACGAGAATTGGAGGGAGTAGAGATTCTCTTCGAGCGGCCTGATCTTAACCTCCTTCGCCAGATCCCATGCCACCCTCATACCTCTGTAGAACCAATATTGGCTGTAGGTTTTGTCGGTGTGAACCCTAGCAATCGCCATCCAGCGAGTCTCGTCCTGCATCAGTTCTCCTTCCTCCACCACAACGTCCTGCAGCTCTTCTTCCTTGAGGCCAAGTTCCTCCATTAGCGCCTCGAGATCGGACGTGGCCGAGCCCGACGTCGATCCTGATGAATCCATGATCCTCTCGCTCGAGGTTTTGGTTCCGCGAGCGGTACAGTCCCAAACTCCGTCCCCACCCTGCAGCCCCCGCGCCTTACAGACGCAGCGAACCCCGGCCGGCGGGCGGACGGTAGGGGAGATCGATCTCTACGGAGATGGCGAAGCCGTCGCCGAGAGGAGAGAGAAACCCTAACTAGAGGGGAGTACTCCATCGAGCAGCGGCCTGGGACGCTCGAGCAGCGGCTTGGTGGACTCACGCGTGGGGGGAGTTACGCGCCAGTGGGCAGCGGCCCAGCACCATGCGCGACCCAACACCTCAGGAACAACATGTATATAGGTATATACATTTTTAGGGCCCCTCAATTTTATGGGCCCTGTACGGGCCGCACAATCTGTACAACTATGGGCCCGGCCTTGGTCACTTCTCTCGTCAACGGCCAGCCGCCCCCTCCATCAGTTGATCAACGAGCGCCTCATCTGCGTGGTGCACAGCGATGAGGCCAAGCTCGCGGTCCTCATCGAGGTATACGAGGCCGCGCAAAGGGTGCAGGGCATGGAGAAGGACATCCTCCAGTTGTATCACACCATGGGGAATGCCTATTTCTTGATTGTGGCCACAATGACGAGGTTTAGGTCTTGTGATAGTTATCTCGATCGTACCGAATACTTAATCCTATTAGAGGACCCCCCCTCCCCCCGCGGTGGGTGGGGGGGACTCTTGTTCTTGTTAGGTTCAATATCTTTGTTCGGCTGTGTGGGGCGGCCATGCCCCTTAGTAGGAATAATGACTCTCACGTTTGATCTCCTTGCTGATGGTGCGTCTGGCATCATCAGAAGGCGTGTGAAGGTGTGTCTTCGTCGGAATTCGTGGAATTCGGTCAGTGGTGATTTCGGTGGATCGGTTTGGGCCTAATTCATGTTTCTTCGTGTGTTTACAATTTTTTAAATAACCCATCACTTTATTAGAGTGGCAGCAAATTACAAGCTGATTTAATAATTCTTGTTAGGAAACTAATAATTACATCAATCAAAGCACATAAAAGAAGTAGTACTAAGAACTTCTGTTGCGCACAAGTGCGTGTCGCCCAATTGCCCCCACGTCCAATCCGAAGAAGCTTTGAACCTTGGAAAGAAACATCCATTTGTTTGACCTGTTTCAGAGTTTGAACACCGTCATTCCGAGTCGATCTGTCATCATTCCATAATACAACTTAGGATAAACAATCAGTCTAGATTATGATGCTGTGAACCCTCTTTTGACTGGTGCCTCTACTCTGTACCCACAAGCGAGAAGTTCGGTAATGAACGGGCAATCAATTCATTGATTCCTTCCGATCTACGACTATATTCATCGCAATGGTTCCTGCTCTAATGTGCTGGTCCCGTAGGGTTTTAGCATGACGATCTCGACTGTGTGGTACAATAAGATTTACCAGTCTCCGGTAAGGGAGTGACGATGATTGCAACACGCATTCGGCTCGCTCCTATGCTTGTAGTCATCGCTAGTCCATGGATCTGGTTGTAATTTGTGTTATCTATATGGTGTTCTATGTACTGTCATCGTTGATTATAAATAGATTGAAGCTTTCTCTCACAAAAAATAGAAGAAGAAAATATCCGAGTTACTTTAACTACATTTTTTGTTCCTCAAGTAAATCAAACTAGATGCGTGATGTTTGACATCAGACCAATCCTTAGACAAAGCAATTTCCGATAAACTGGAATTAAAAAAATTACGGATGGCCTCCCCATGGATGATTGACTTCTTGAGAGAGGCATGTAGGAAGTCGAAGGTTGAGTGCAAGGTAAGGCCGTGCCCGCGAGTGGTGCAATAACCCATGGCAGGAATGCAGGGCCAATCGTGGCCGGGGTGAGGGGCGCCACATTGTCACACCACAGTTTGCATACGTCGAAGAGGACGAAGTCACCAGCATTGTGCGGTTTTTGTTAGGCACACTCACGAAGGTAGCAGACCTTCTCACGGCTGAAGGCACTAGCTGGGACACGACAAAAGTGGAGGCTATGTTTTCTCCTAATGATGCAGAGGATATCAAGCAGATAGCTGTAGGTGGGCCGTCCACTGAAGATTTTTTAGCATGAAACTTGACAAAAATGGGGTGTTCAGTGTCAAGTCTGCCTATCATCTCAGGATGGCGCTAAACGGGGCAAGAACCGGACAGCCGGAGTCCTCGAACTCGGTCATCAAGCACAAGGGATACTTGGCATTGTGGGGAACCAGTGCACCAGCAAAGTCGAAGATACATGTGTGGCGTGTGATCCGAAATGGCCTGGCAGTGGGGTCGGAGCTCTTCCGTCGTCGGATAAAACCGGGAGTTTTTTGTGTTGCGTGCGGGCGGGAGGAGACGATGATGCATCGCTTCTGGACGTGCCAACATTCAGTTCAGTTCTGGGAGAGAGTGCGGTCGGAGTTGGGAATCTCGGTGGCGATCCCGCCGAGTCAGATTGATTCCCAGAGCGCATTAGCTTCCTGGTTGCTGGGCTGGTTCGCCGGTGCTGCCGAGGAGGAGAGGGAAACTACGATTCAGGCAATGTATGGGCTGTGGTTAGCTAGAAATGAAGCTAAGGATGGGAAGAGAATTGCCCCGCCACATGAAATAATGGCCACAGTATGGGAGCCACCTGTTGAGGGTTGGATCAAGGTCAACTCTGACGGCGCGACCTCTAAGTATGGACAGAAAGGAGGAGGGGGGGCAGTCCTACGGAATCATCATGGTGCTTTTTTGGCGGGAGCTTGTCATCACTTTCCACATATTACTGATCCCGAAGCAGTGGAAGTGTTGGCCTGTAGGAGGGCTGTTCAACTGGCCGTCGAACTTCAAGTCCAGCGTGCTCATGTCGAATTGGACAGCAAGGTGGTGGTGCAAATGATCAATCAGCCATCAAGGAACCTATCTGCGTTGGGGCCGTGGGTGCAAGACATCAAGGAAATGCTCAATTCTATGCTGGAATTCAAGGTCTCTTGGATTCGTCGCTCTGGGAATGTTGCTGCTCATAAGTTAGCGAAAGTAGGGGTTGGTGAGGACCGGTGCGAGACGTGGTTGACGTCGCCGCCAGATTTTATTTTAGATGTAATTTCTTCTGACATTCCAGACTTTGTTTAAATAAAGCAGCGAGATATTCCCCCTCAAAAAAAAACTTGATGTTTACAGAAATAAAATAGAGTTATACAGGTTGGCCAAACCAAATAGGGTGGCCAGCCCCTAATGAAAGTGCATGCTTTGCGAGATTGTGAACTTCGAAGTTCGAGCTCCTACACTCATGTACGACATAAAAGAACTAGAATGGCTCGCTATTTCAAGTATGACTGCTCCATAGCTTGATGTTGATCATGTCTTATAGCCTCCACTACCACCTTCAATATGAAGCGATGGTCATTTTCTGGATAAGGCGGTCATCTGCAAGGGCCAATGCTTCACGACCTGGAAGTGCTTCTAGACACTCCGACACTCCGGATCCAATATGCTCCTGAAGGTTAAGATGGATGCTCCGGAAAAGCGTCCCATGTGATCACGACAAACTACCCCACAACTCCAAAGTGTCCTGATCTTATAAGTTATAACTCTAGCATCCACATTCATCTTTGCATGATCGTGCATGTTAATGGGGACGTGGAGGAGAAGATCCTAAGGGAGGAAAGCCCAGCAGCTGGCGTCTGGCAAATCAACAACAATTTTCTATATATCACACTGATTCTTTTCACTGCCTTCCCTTACAAATAACAATGGTAAATTTTGCCACATATTCTACCAATGCTGATTCTTTTCTATGACACATTTTTCTGAATTATTTCGGTCCATAACCTTTTACCAATGCTATATAAAAATTGCATTTCACAATATTAAACATAACAGAATTTGGCAGGGATGTACAAATCTGGTCACGTTATATTGAAGAAGAAATTTACATACATTAATAAAATTGAATTGCATACACATGTTTGCAAGTAAATTACAAAGTCATGAAAAACTATTATACAATTTTAAATTTGAAGTGTGCCACATTCTCAAACGTGCACTTGTCAATTTGCATTCCTTAAAGAATTAAGTTCAAGCCCTGCAGCCAAAAACAAAGAAATATTTACAAGAGCACTTCTTTTTGTTTAAAAAAAATGTGAGAACAAATGAAAGCAGAGCTATTAATTATAATTTTTCCTCTGACTTAGGAAATTAATTCTCCCTCATCTTGTTTCGAGCCTCAACTTTTTTTTTTAATTTCCTGAATTGGAGCAAATGACAGGCTGGGGCGAAGCCACACATAATTCTGGCCGTCATAGCATCCTGAACGCAGCCACCTCATGAGCTTGGCCTCGCCAACGACAAAGTTGTACCTAAATACGCCGCCCCCAAAGGCAAAATAGGCACACCCATTGCCTCCGTCCAGCTTCACGGCGAAGCTAGCGGGGGTCCCAAGGAACAAGACGCGGTCACCTAGGCTCCTTCCGTCTCTCTCCGCCCACTGCATCTTGCCGCTGCCTGACTCTTTTTGCATCGCACGCACAGTCACTCTCAGCGCGCGTGCCAGGTCGCCGTAGCCATGACGTTTCCAAGTCCATTTTACTAGGACGGATGCCCAGAGCAGCTCACCATGTGACTCCAAGATGTAGCTGCATTGACGAGAATAATTGATATCCTCCTCTTCTAAGTTCCACCTCGCCTCAAGGCTGCCGCTGATATCACCACCGTTGGCTTCGACGTCCTGCGTCATCAAGAAGCACACGATAGAATCACCGGCCCACACTATGACATTGCCGTCATGATATGTGGCATAAGGTTGTGCCGACAAATTCAGTGTCTTTTTCATGACCTTCCATGCCGCACCACCGGGAAACAAGATAGCCGCGGTAAAGGCCACCTCGTGCCAGAGCAAGCGGAACCTGGATTCAAAATTGTACAGGAAAAGGGTGCCATCAACGTCAACCATACCGTGGAAGTTCTCCATCGACATCCTTGTTTCATCTGCTAAGGGAGGTAGGCGGGTGACGGCTCCGGTGAACATGTTGACAAGTCTTGGCTCGGGAAGAGCAACAAAGATCCAGGCAGTCATGCCATCCGTGCTAGCCACCCAGTTCCTGGTATGGATCCATGGTGCCCCTCGTGGCTTTGCGATGATGATGTCGCCGTGCCTACGGTGGCAGGTCGGCGTATCGTCGCCATGGATGCGGCGGGAGGTCGGGGTCTCAAGGGAGCAATGGAAGTCCACGACGTAGTGCACAATCTCGCCGTGGCACGAAGTGAGAACCCACGGCAGGCACTCTGGATGGCCGAACGCTGGGGCGGCGTGGCGCCACGACCTGCAGACGGCGTAGAAGCGGACCACGTCGGCGGCGTGCTGTAGGCGGCCGGAGATTTCAAGGAGCAAATCCGGCGGAAGATCGGTCCACGGGCTGGCCCTGGACGTGGAAGGCGACCGAGACGCGCACGATGTGATGCACCCCATCGGATGTAGAGAGGACAGAGATCGAGCCGCTCACGTATGCAATTGCGACTGTACTCGATCGCAAATACTCCGTAGTTAGATGTGCCCCATCGAATCTACTAGTATGTGATCACGCCGGCCTAACTCCTGTTCCGAGTTCCAAGGGAAACCGATATGTGTAAATCTTTTCTTGTGCGTCAAGAGTTTAGGTCAATCATGTATATCCTGGCTTACTAGTCATCACATATTTCTAATTTTCGTCATCTATTCTATAAAAAATAAATTAAGAAGCGTCTGAATCATCCAAAATAAAATAAACTACACTGTATTTTAATCTAGTAGTAGTACTGTAATAATCATTTGTCAACTTCACTTGTTAGACAGTACACAGCAAAACTCACTAAAATTCATTGATAAACTTTGGCTTAGTTGGGTCTCTAAATACACAAGAAGAGCATCCACGGTTTGCCGTGTTCGTTTTCTTACAACATGCCGGAATGCGGACATCGAGGCCACGATCCCGCATTTCGAAAAGAAAAATATAAGTTACTGTTTATTTATCCCATCTATCTATAACGTATTATGTTCAATCCTTATAACACCATCATGCTCCACTGCCATATTTGTACCAGTGGATTATAATGGCATTCCTCTCCATGTTCCATTTGCAAATTTGGGATTCTTCTCAATAAATCTCGCGGTGCATGCATCTTTCTGAAATAAGCAAAACTGCTTCGCTACAAAGTCCATTAAATAGTAATACTGATATGATGAACATATAGGAGCCTTGCTACACCATGAATTTTAGTTTGCCATCTCCCCAACCTAAATACTTTGAAATATCGAATGAAGTATTTATGCAAAAAAAATTAGAGTTCTATTCCAAAGTAATAGGATTACAGTCTACTGACAATAATATGACTAGATACATGACGCACCTTATACCTAGCCAAGAAGTGGTATTTTTGAAGTGAAGAAACTGTTGAGTATATGATTATTAGGTAGTATATGATAGACTAGAATTTAATCCTGCGTTGTCTTGTACTTCAAGTTGGTCATTGTACTCCTATATATATATATATATATATATATATATATATATATATATATATATATATATATATATATATATATATATATATATATATATGGCGATGATAGGCGCCGGTGCGCCGGCCGAACGTTTCGGCCGGTCGCACCCTAGCCATCAGATCGGCCCGTCCCGAGCCGTTGGATCCTTATCCAACCAGGTCATCGTCTTCCTCCCGCGAGCGCGTATCGAGCGTCGTCTTCCTCTCGCGAACCCCATCTCGCCGGCCGCCCGCGTTCCCCCCGTCGCCTGCCCTCCTCGTCCCTGGTCGCCGTCCTCGCCGGCCGTCTTTCCCGACCGCCCTGGTCGCCGGTAGTCCTCGGCGGCCGTCCTCTTCACCGGCTTCGCCCCCATTCAATAGCCCATCCCTACAGTTGTAGCTTCCATGGCCACCGTTGCAGCTCCGGTGGCGACGACCGGAGCTCACCGACGTGCTCACCGACGCTCATCCCCCGCTTGCGAACAAAAAAGATCGAGCGCCCAGGGAGATGCCAAGTGCTGCAACCTACGACGAAAAAAGCTACAACTAGCGATAGGAAAAGCTTCAACCGGCTACGAAAAAAGCTTCAACCAGTATATGACTGGAGCTATGGATAAGAAAAGTTACAACCGGTGACAGAGAAAGCTTCATCTAGTGATGAAAAAAGCTTCATCAGATTATAAAAAAAGTTTCAACTATGGAAACAAGGCATGGACGAAAATTACAACCGGTGACAGAAAAGGCTTCATCTAGCGATGAAAAAAGCTTCATCCGACTATAAAAAAAGTTTCAACCGTGGAAACGAAGCCATGGACGAAAAACGAAAAGTTGCAACCGACAGTTATAAAAGTTACAACCGCATTGAAAAAAGCTTCAAACTCCTTATCTCAGCTGCGACCCCGCGATGACGATGACGCCGTTTTGCTGCAACCGTAGTAGATTTTTGCTACCACCGGCGATTGAATTTGCTACAACCGTTTTCAGCAAAAAATCGCCGTGGGGTGTAGTCTGCCATGGCTGGTTGCATCTCCGGCGTGGCCGGGTCCGGCGAGGTAGGCAGAGCTCCGATGCATGCGAGGTAGGCGTCGCCGTGGTAGCACCCCGTCACCCCGGTTGCAGCATCTCCCATGGTCACCGCCCCTCGGTCACCGGCGAGATGGGATGGTCACCATGCAGATCCATGGCAGCTTCGAGCGGGGAGCGGAGGCGTGGTGCTGCGACCGGGGGGCGGGGGGGGGGGGGGGGGGGGGGGGG
>LR738715.1:872511885-872544940 GCA_902687465.1 Secale cereale | reverse complement strand
AAAAGGGCACCATACAAATTTTCACTAGAGTTAGACCACATATTATGGATAAGTACCAATTTGTATGCATTTCTGATCTTTCTAGCTATTTTTAATCATTTTCCAAATGCCCAAAATGAGTTTTTTTGTGAAGGACCTACCATATATTTGTTGCAAAATTGTACCAAATCAATTTTCTAAAATACTAGGCCATATTTAATGCACGATTGATAAACTGGTTGTGTGAAAAAAGTTTTGATCCACCTCTCGTGAAAAAGACAAATTTCGGCCGATTCAGCTGGAAGTGGCTCAAATTTGAACTATAGCTGCCTTGTAGTTTGCTCTTTATTTTTTACAAAAATCATTTCTAGGTACATAAGTATCTATTTAATCAGAGAAACACCAAAAAAATACCAAGATTCAACCACTAGCTAGGAACGGTCATTCCCGCCGTTTTGACCGCATTTTGAAACGGGCATAAAAATTTCAAAAAAATTCAAAAAGTTGGAAAACCTTCGCATTGTGTCATTATATATGACCAAGTTACCAGGAAAAATAACAAACTTGTAATACGGTAATTATTTTTAAAAAGTGTTCTCAGAAACGAGCGATCAAGCGTGAAGATTCATGGCTTTCAAACCAAATGATCAATCTTATGGCCACATTCATGGCATAGTTTGTTCAAATGATCTCATATTATGCACAAAGGTGCATGTTGGAATGGCAAACAATGTTGCCTAAGGAAGTTTTCATTTTCTTTGGACGAAAAATTCATTTTCCATTTTTCGAGTGCCCAAAAGGAGGTTTTTTTTGTGAAGGACCTCCCAAATAATTGTTGCAAAATTTGACCAAATCAATTTTCTAAAATACTAGGACATATTTAATGCACAATTGACAAAATGGTTGGGTGTAAAAAGTTTTGATCCACCTCTCGTGAAAAAGACAAATTTCCGCCGATTCAGTTGGAAGCGGGTCAAATTTGAACTGCGGCTGCCTCATAGTTTGCTATTTATTTTTTCCAAAAATCATTTCTAGGTACATAAGTACCTATTTAATCATAAATACATGGTTTGGTGGCGATACGTCGAGGTTTGGGCGGTGGTCGAGGGCCCCAACTCTGGAGCGCGTAAACTCGCATGCCCGCTGCGTGGTCACCGCGTGACTGTGGCGTTGCCATGTGTTTTGGACGGCCTAGGCATGTCTAGTGGGTTGGCCACTCCCCAGGTAGGTGCTAGGAAGAAAATTACAACATAAGATTCTCACGAGGAGACCGATCGATGCTCAAACATGAATTAGCAGCCAAGTGTTTGATTAGCGGTACGGAAAATGCACATGGCTAATGGGCGTGAGTTTTGGTTGAGGATGATCAGTTACTAAGAAGACCGTCTTCACAAATTTTCAGCTCAAAAGGAGGAGTCTAGGTGGTACTTGCTTTGCAAAGTACCACACTGGACATAAATACGAATGTTGAAGATGGGCTCAAAATAATGAATGGATTGAGCTGGCATTTGGTGGAGGATAGTTATTTGGGCATAGGAAAGCACCGTAGAAAATGGATACCATTTGGACATGCCAAAGTGGTACTTCCTTCACAAAGTGTTTTTTTGAACAAAATAGGAAAATGAATATTTTTGAATTATTTTTGAACTAGGCAAGGAAGGTTTTTTACATATTTGACGAAGATATGACCCAAAGAATTTATGAGATTTTTTGGGGAATTTTGGGAATGACAGAAATATAGGTTGCTTCACAACCTAGGGCAAAAACTGCCACATGGACATGACAAATAGGCAAAACTGATGAGGTGGCGCCTAGTCGTAGCAACCCACCACAATTTTCAAGGTTATGACCATCTATATTGGTCATGAACAGCTAGAAATAAGGCAGCGAACCAGTGCTATCTGCTTTGTGACCATTTCGTGTAAGGAAATTATGACCTTTCTGACCAAAATGGTCGTTATAGTTTAGGGTTTGGAGCCCCCCGAACAGCTTTTGACCAATTGGTCTGAAATGGTCATAGATCTATGACCAATTCTTCCAGGGTCACTAACAAAAGGTCATAAGTTGACATATTTCTTGTAGTGGCGGCGCGCGCCCCGGCGAGCTGCGCGAGATGTGGGGGAGCTGCGATGAAGGAGACGCGAGGAAGAGGGAGACCGGCCCAATGTTCCGCCGGTGCCCCGGCTCCAAACATTTACCATATATATATATATATGTCCATGAGGCTCAAACAATAATAACAACTATTCCACCAATCTCTCTCTCCCTTCTAACATGATATCTAACTACACAATTTATAGAAACATAAATATTTATTTTGTCAAACTATACGGAAATCCCAAATATCACTGGTCAACAATAATTTGAGAGATAACTAACTTATTTATTAATTTACATATGGATGGTCGCGAACTATAACAATACTTTAACAAGTAAGTTTGAGGGCAAACAAAATTACAGAGTGCCATTTTGGTTTACAATCTTAGATTTCTTGGCCTTGTTTTGAGCCTCCAACCTTGCTTGAATTTCCAAAATTGGAGTAAATGACAGCATGGGCCGAAGCCACATGCACCTTTTGTCGGACCACCACCCAGGTCGTAGCCACTTAAGGCTGGTCACAATGGGGAGTAACATAGAGCAAGAACATACACGTTATTCTATGCTATGTTATCACCATCACAATGGGTAGGAACATCATGCAAAACTCTATTTATTAGTTTATAGACTCACAATGTCTTGAAATATGTGATGTTCCGGTAACTAGCTATGTTACCACTACCCTCTCTTTCCTCATTAAATGTTTGCCATGTCAGTTTTTTGTCCTACATGGCAACGATGTTACTACTAAGTTCCTCCCCATTGGGACTAGCCTAATAACGAACTTGGCTTCAGCGCGACAAAGCTATACCTAAACATGTAACCCCTAAAGACAAAGTAGGCACACCCGCTGCCTACGACCAACTTCACAGCAAAGCTGGCTGGAGACCCAAGGAACAGGATATGGTTTCCTGGGCTCCAGCAGTCTCTCAACACCCACCGCATCTTGCCACTGATGTCTGGTTCTTTCCGGAGCACGTGAACGGACACCAATAGATCATGCTCTGGGCAGTAAGTATTGTGCGGAAGATGTTTCTGTAGAACAGATGCCCATAACAGATCGCCTTTTACGTTGTACTTCGAATCGAGCATGCCACAACTCGCATCGAAATTTAGCGTCGGGGAACACAAGCGGTGTGTGCCAGCGCACATTAGGACCTGACCATTGTGATACATGGCACAAGGGTCGACTGTTGATATATAAAATCTGACGTCTTCTCCATGATGGTCCTGTTGAAACCGAAACCCTCTAGCTATCTCTCCTCCCACTCGAACAAAGGTGGAAAAAAAAGAACAATGGACACATGATTTTCTGACCGGCGACGAACGTCGCCACGGGCGCTGAAAAACCCCAATCTTTTTTTATTTACAGTGGCTACATGGCTGCACTTGGCTCCACCAACAAAACGCAATATATCGGTTTATATAGCCCAGCACACACAGAGCCGACCGCCACACTCGGCCACGCACACACCTAGCACCCACTAACCAATGCACGTCCCTATCCAGCTGATGCATGCACGCACTAACCAACTAGCCTACTCTTAGCTAACAACCTTATCCGGTCAATCGTGAGCACGCCTGCTCGTACGCACGACCTGGACGGCAGGTTGCTTTGCTGCATGCTATCACCGTCGTCCTACGACCACAAGTCTGGCCACAAACCGGCTCAAACTAGACTCACTCGCTGGACACGGACGTGAGCACAAATCGGCGCCCGAACTTGCCCTAGACCTAGACACACACTGGTCACCACGGCAAGTCGTGGTTTATGCCTAACATACTCCCCCCAAACTACGACATCGCCGTCGTCTCGGAGTTGGTGTAGCTCCCATCGTCGATGTCGCAACGACCGTGACCTAGCCCGCGGACCCGACCTGGCGCAACGACCCCGGTCGCACCGCCACGGACACGACCTTGCGCCCCGCACGTCCCACGCGCACCCGACGCGCCCGACGAGCCCGATCGCACCAGTGCGTCCGGCGCATCCAGCGCGCACTCGATGCGCCCGACGAGCCCAACCGCACCAGACGCTCACCGCGTGCCGCCTCCGCGCCCGCCATGGCAGCGGCCAGCGACAAACTCCGGAAGGATGTAGCCGAACTCGAGCACGGACTCGAGCACAACGGCGACATACGCCTCCTCCCAACGTCAACCGCACGCTCATACGCGCCCGACGTGTCCAGCGTGCACCCATAACATGCACCGGTCGCGCCCGGCTCGCCGCCACGGCTTATTGCCCTGCACCGCTGTGGCCTCAACCGCAACGCAGCACCTCCATGCCGCCATGCTGCTGTGTGTCGTTGAAGCCACCATCATGCAGGTCCTCCACGGCCTCCTCACCATGCCGCCGCAGCCACCGCGGCCTACTCGCCGCGCCGCGCACCTCCATAGACCAACACACGGCCTGGAGCATCGCGCAACCGCCGGCGAACTCCGCCACCGCCGGCACGGCTCCGGCAAGGAGAACGACGGCCAAGACAACCAAGCTCATGATACCAATTGTTGGAACCGAAACCCTCTAGCTACCTCTCCTCCCACTCGAACGGAGGTGGAAGAAGAAGAACAGTGGACACAAGATTTTCTGGCCGGCGACGAACGCCGCCACGGGCGCTCAAACACCCCAATCTTTTCTTCTTTACAGTGGCTACATGGCTTCACTCGGCTCCACCAACAAGACGCAATACATCGGCTTATATAGCCCAGCACACACAGGCCGGCCGCCACACTCGGCCACGCACGCACGTAGCACCCACTAACCAACCCTACATGCACGTCCCTATCCAGCTGATGCATGCACGCACTAACCAACTAGCCTACTCTTAGCTAACAACCTTATCCGGTCAATCGTGAGCACGCCTGCTCGTCCGCACGACCTGGACGGAAGGTTGCTTCGCTGCATGCTATCACCGTCGTCCTACGACCACAAGCCTGGCCACAAACCGGCTCAAACTAGACTCACTCGCTGGACACGGACGTGAGCACAAATCGGCGCCCGAACTTGCCCTAGACCTAGACACACACTGGCCACCACGGCAAGTCGTGGTTTATGCCTAACAGGTCCATCCTACATCACCGGGATGCAGGATGGCCGCCTAAAGTTAATACTGCTATATAGAAAAACAATGCCGTCACCATAGAGGATGCCACGTGGATTCTCCATGCGCTGGCTGATCTCGTCGCCGACATCTGGGAAAGGGGACAGGGGATTGATGGATGCGGTGAGAAGGTTGATGAGTATTGGCTCGGGAGATGCGACAAAGAGCGATAAGGCCGTGTCGTTGGGGCCAGCCACCCAGTTCCTTCTGTCGATAGGTGTTACCCCCGGCGGCTCCGCGAGCACGACGTCGCCGTGGCTGCGGCGCTAGATGGGTGTGTCGAAGGAGCATTGAAAGTTGACCATTGAGTGCACAAAGAGACCATTGCATGACACGAGAACCCACGACAGACATGTGGGACGGGTGAGCAGCGCCGCTGCATCGCGCCACGGCCTGTAGATGGCATGGAAGCGAATGAAGTCCGCGGCGTGCTGCAGGCGGCCGGAGATCTCGAGGAGTAGGTCCGGCGGCAGACGCGTCCATGGGCTTGCCGTGGGCTCCGAAGACACCATCGATCGGATATGGATATAGGGAGTAAAAGATGGAACAAACAACAGGTAGTACAGCGAACCAACCTGTGGTTGAGATGGTTAGGTGGACAGTGGTATCCCCAACCCATTAGGGTTCAAATCCTGGTGCTCGCATTATTCCTGGATTTATTTTAGGACTTCCGGCGATGCGCTTTCAGTGGGAGGAAACGTTCCCGTCGACGACGAGGCGCCTACGGTGACTTTGTAAATCGAGTGTATGCGCGTGTATATGAGCGCTTGCGTCCGTACTGATGCTAAAAAACAACAGGTAGTACATATATAACGGGTCTGTCTATATCACATCTAAATGTGAGATAGTATCTCACACCTAACTTATTCATTCTTGATTTTCTTAAAGTCTCCCAAGGATTTTAAGGGTGAGGGAGTTAGATATGAGATAATAAGAACGTGGATTTATAAAGCACGGGTTGCTGGACACCTCTTATCCTTACCCTTCAATACTGCTTTGAGATCCGTGCTACACAACTAATTCACAACATAAATTTTTTCTTTTTGTTCCTTCAAATCAAAACAACATATGAACTTCAAACTTTGTAGGACAACAAAATATTCTTACTACAATGTGGGAAAAATATTCAGATTTTTTTGTCCGACATAAATATATAAAATGAGATTTTTTGAGTAAAAGACATTATTTTTTCATATATCATCCAGAAAAAAGTCTGATTTTTTCCCCACATTCTAGTTTTTTTGAAGGGTTTTTCCACATTCTAGTTAGAATGTTTTGTTTTCCTACAAAGTTTCAAGTTCATATGTTGTTCTACTTAGAAGAAACGAAAAAAAAAATTGCTCGCATGAATCGCGATGCCAAAATGAATGGCTAGATAAGGGGGTGTAGGAAAGCCTATGATTTCTCAAATGTTAACCAGATAATATCTCACATCTAGATGTGAAATAGCAAACCCGATAACACAATAATGTAAAGAAATCTCAACTAATTCTTTGCAAGCTCGTCCGTCCTGCGTTAGGACTCAGTCCTTGATGAAATCACTTTTACTGGTGCGTAAATTTCCGACAATGAATTCATAGCTCTCTCCACGGAAATCTCTTAGTACGGCGTACAACAATACGACGAGTACGCGCAGCCTCGGCTAGATGCGGCAGCTAGTAGGTATGAATACGTATTCAAATACTTGCATCGGCAGGCCACCTACGCATCTCACATTCATGACTAATTCCAACGCTATAAATTCCTATAAATCCAGAAATCTCAAGAGCGGGTCTCGAAGCAATTCTTGCACCGCCGCAAGTCTCTGTTGTTGTACGATCCCATCTAAAGGTCTTTTCTGATACTCTGCCGGAGGAGGAATTCATCACGGAGGCCATCTTCATCAACCTTGCTACCTCCATATGATGTGTGAATAGTTCCCATAGGACCTACGAGTCTATTGCAGTAGCTAGATGGCTATCTTTGTCTCTCTCTCTCTTGATTTTCAATACAATGGTCTCTTCTGGAATCAATCTGATGTAAACTTTTGTGGTGTGTTTCTTGGGATTAGATGAATTATGGGTTTATGATCAGATTATGCATTCAAAGTATTTGCATTCTTTTATATTTATTTATGTGCGATTTTATAGTCTTATATATCTCTCCAATCGATCTATCTCCTTTGACCAATTAGATTGAATTATGTTCACTGGGAGAGGTGCTTGGTAGTAGGTTCAATCTTGGGGTGTCCTTATGCTACATGTGAACTGCGTCAGGATTTCCCTGAAGAGGAGAGGATGATGTAGTATAGAGAGATAATTACTTTCTTCAGTTAAGAACCAAGGTTATCAATCTAGTAGGGGAACCATGCAACACCTCGTTAGCAGCACCTGCACACAAACAACAAATCCTTGCAACCGAACACGAAAAAGGGGTTGTCAATCCCTCGGCGGTCATGCGCAAAATGAAATGGTGTAGTAATTAATTGATAGATAGATCAAACAAAAATGCAAAATAAAATAAATAAAGTAAAATTGTAGCAAGGTATTTTTAGGATTTTATATATGATAAAGTTTACCCGGGGGCTATAGTTTTCAATATAGGCTTCTCTCTTGAAAATATCATACAGTGGGTAAACAAATTACTGTTGGGCAATTGACAGAAAAGCAAATAAGCATGATAATATCCAAGGCAATGATCATGTATATAGGCATCATGTCTGAGACAAGTAGACCGACTCCTGTCCGCATCTACTACTATTACTTCACACATCGACGTCTATCCAGCATACATCTAGAGTATTAAATTCATAAAGAAATGAGTAACGCCATAAGGAATATGACATGATGTGACAAATTAAACTCACGCATGAATAAACTCCATCTTTTTATCCTTAATGTATAAATATGTGTTATGTCCCCTTCTGTCACTGGGATTGAGCACCGCAAAATCGAACCAATTACAAAGTAGCTATCCCATTGGAAGAAAAATCAATCTAGTTAGCCACACCAAATCAATAGGTCGGAGAGAAATACGAAGCTATAACAATCATGCATAAAAGAGGTCAGAGAAAACTCAAATAATATTCATGGATCATTTGATCATAAACTCACAATTCATCGGATCTCAACAAACACACCGCAAAAAAGTGATTACATCGTATAGAGCTTCAAGAACATCAAGGAGAAAAGTGTATCATAGATCAGAGAGAGAGAGAGAAAGAGAGAGAGAGAGAGAGAGAGAGAGAGAGAGAGAGAGAGAGAGAGATCCATTTAGCTACTAGCTATGGACCCATGGGTCTGTGTTAAACTACTCACACATCATCGGAAGGGCAACAAGGTTGATGTAGAGCCCCTCCATGACCGAATCCCCCTCTGACAGAGTGCCGAAAAAGACCTCCAGATGCGATCTCGTGGTTCTGGAACTTGCGGCGGCGGAAAAAGTATATTGGCTGGCCCTCTGTTGGTTTCTCAATTTTACATAAATTATAGAGGAGTAGTTAGGTCAAACAGAGCCAAGTGGGCCCCACGATCCACCAGGGAGCGCCTCCCCCCTAGGCGCGCCCTGTTGCCTCGTGGTCCTAGGTTTCATCTTCTGGTCTTCTCCTGAAGCTTCTAGTGTCTCTTTTGTCAAAAAAAAAAAAACTCCAAAAGGTATCGTGGCATTTGGATTTCGTTTGGTACTGATATTCTAAAAAACCAAAAACAGGCAGAAAACATCAACTTGAAGTGGGCACTAAGTTAATAGGTTAGTCCCAAAAAATGATATATAATTGCTTATAAATGCATATAAAATATCTAAGATGGATACTATAATATCATGAAACAATAAAAAACTATAAATACATTGGAGACATATCACCTTACTCTATGACAACAGGAGTTGCAAGACACATATTTGTATTATTTCTAATAAGGATAAAACGACGGGTTTGAATATATTTTTTGTCTTACTTTGTCTACATTATGTCATTATTATTCAAGCATTAATCTGTTTTTTATGAACTTAATATGTTGAGATGCATGCTGGATAATGGACTCAGGGTGGAGTAATAGTAGTAGATGTAGATGAATGTCGGTCTACTTGTCTCGGACATAATGTCTATATATTGATCATGCCATAAAGAATCATCATAACTATGTGCTATTCTATCAATTGCCCAACAGTAACTTGTTTACCCACCATTGCTATGCTCATGAGAGAGATGGCTCTAGTTATGCTATGGCCCCGGGGTCCATTCACTTTATATTTACTAAAAGCCTAAAAATACTTGTTGTAATTTATTTACTTTTATTTCCCTTTTTAATTTATATATCTACCACTATCAGAATTAATCCTTGCAACTAACGAGTACAATGGGATTGACAACCCTCTTGCATTCGTTGGGTGCAAGTATTTGCTTTGTATGTGTGAGTTTACCTTGTTTGTTTATTGTCTCTTACCGGTTCGATGACTTTGGTTCTTAACCGAGGAAAATACTATCTGCTACTATACTACATCACCCTTCCTCTTCGGGGAAATCCCAACGCCTATCACAAGTAGCAATGCACTAGAGCTATAAGTGTATGAAATCTCTCCAAATAAACTAAGTGCGGGTGCACCCAACTTGCTTGCTCATGAAGACCTCAAGCATTTAAAAAAAGCTCGTCATCGAAATACGCAAGCCAAGCTCTATCATGTAAAAGATCAGACTAATATTATGATGAAATTAATATGAAGACTCTTTATGCGAAATCCATGGTGCTACCCCGAGGTATGTGTATAAAGGATAGTAGTGTACCATATCTCTGATTATTCTCTCATTTTTCTTTTTTTCCTCGCCTCTTATTGGCTTATTTTCTACCTCTTTTTTTATCCTAGCAGGTAGGAGCAACACCCTAATTAAAATCACACTTTAATTTATTCATAACTCAGAAAATGCAACGATCGCAAATGAAGACCTCTAGCAGTGTATCAGGATGTCCAATGATCTAGCGTAGCAAAGATATATAAAAAAAGGAAAAATCCATGAAAATATCATGCCAGCTATCTTCTCGTCATGCAAGGCTATATGACAATGAAAACGTAAATCATGTGAACTAACAATGGAAGTTGCATGGCAATATATCTCGGAATGGTTATGAAAATGTCATCATAGGTAGGTATGATGATTTTTTTAGGAGATATGTGTTTAATGCATGGCAGAACAAGAGAAAGTCCTCCCATGTGATTTGGATGTACTGGCGAAGAATGCACCATGTCTCGATGTGAGAGTAGGCAATGCATGGTACCATAAAGGAAACTAAATATGAATAGGTGGAAGTGCATAGAAAACCACAACTCATAAATCAAAACACTTTTCTAATGCTTTATAGTCTACACTGGGCTTACCATGAGACTGATTACTTCAAGGGGAGAGTTCCACGAACCGAGGCTCGCTCGCCTTCCTGACCCCTTCAAAACGGGCGATTACTTATATTGTCCTTTAACTAAGACCCCACACAACCAGTTCCACTTCAATGAAGACAAGTATTGACGTGTATGACCTTACAACACCTCTCCTCTACTCTACTCAAGTTTTTTTACCGACACTGATCCGAGCAGAAGTTCTCGTCCCGAGCCTGATCTGACATCAGGGTCAGGACGGGCATGTCTCTCTAATCCTTCATCTAGTCGGACACCTAGCTCGAGAAGGCCAGTTCGTCACCGAAATCTGTGGTGTACTCCAAGTTGCCAAATCTCACGATTTGGGCGGGAGCTAGGTTCTCGACCCATCCTAGGTGACCGGTCAAGTTAGGGAAGAGGGTGGTACTGTAGAAAACGAAGAGTTTGGACTGTCACGAAGGTCATGCCATCGTCGATTTGCTCTCCTTTCCTTATGTCCATCGAATCACGATGAGTACATAGCGGGATCTGCATGGCCCATCAATGACGGAGTTGATTCCAGCGAATCTTGGGTAGAGGGTCCCGAGCTAGTAGTCTGACATGATGGTAACAAGGACACGAGGTCTTACCTAGGTTCGGGCTCTTTCTAAGAGATAATACCCTATGTCCTGCTTGTGTCTGTATTGATTATAGATTGAGGAAAAGGTACATGTGATCTACAACGAGATTGTTGTGTATCCTTTACGAGCCCTACCCCTCGTTTATATAGATACAAGATGGACTAGGGTATACGGTCTCTAAGTGTTGGAGTTTGCGCCAAGGGTTCAGGAATATTCCTTCTACGTGCCATGGGCCTCATGGAGATGGCCCGCTGGTTTACCACGACAGCTGGTCCTCGACCCGGCCCACCTGGCCAGGGACGATGTGGTGCGTACCTTCTAGTTTAGGACATCATCACATGTGTTTGTGCGTATGTATGTGTGTCACTATTATGCCTATGACTGTATCTGCATCTGGTGAAACACTACAATGCACGTGCCTGCATGAATTTAAAGGGTCCAAATAGGAGTGTGACTAAGCTCAGTGCTCGCTGGCAATACGAGTTCATCAATAATAACAACTTGTCTATATTATTTAAAGGGTCCAAATAGGAGTTCCGGTCGTGACAACGATCGTCGACGCAGCTGCGCGGTGGAGGACCTGGGCAGGCGCGTCGACCTCTCCCGCGAGCAGGTGTTGCCTGATGGGTCGGTCATCCCTGCCTCGGGGCGTCGCCCACGTGCTGTGTCCCCGGTCTCTTCTCGCCGTCGGAGTTCCAGGACGGTGCCGAGATGCCCGGACCGTGCTGTTTCACCGCTGGCGGCGCTAGCCTGGCGCATCAAGAAGGCGTCCTTGGCCTGCCTGGGTGGCCGCTCTGCCACGGCGGTGGTTACGCCGTCGCCCGCTGCAGCTGCTCAAATTTCTGAGCCGCCGAAGACGGTTTCTGCCATGGCACTCCAGGGGGGTCAGGTGCAGCTGCTGATGCATGGCGGTGGTTCTGCGTGCTTGGCTGCGATCGAGGCGGCGGCTAGGTCGCCTTCCACACCTGTTTTTGTGCCCTGCTCGCCGGCCCCCTCCATCACGCACGAGCCTTCCGACACGACGCCAATCTTGGCCACCCCGCTGGCGACCCAGACACCTGCTGGAGCTGTTTCCACACCAGTTTTTGTCAAGAGAAGGTCCCCTCTGCTGCCAACTCCGGTGACGTCCAGGCCGAAGCCGACCAAGGCGAGACGCAAGACTCTGGCCCCTGGCTTCTCAATCAGCAGGAGGAGTGCACGTCTGAAATCCAAGAACAGGTCCACGCCGGTAGCTCAGATGGCCGAGAAGATCCTTTGTCGTAGGGTCGGCATTGTGCAAGAAGGCGACCAGGTCACTGAAGATGCTATCGCGAAGTTCGCGGAGCTGTTCCGGGGCCAGCTCCCCCCGTTGGCTGTCGGGGCGCTTCGGGCCCTCTTTCGCCTTGACTGCGACCTTGCGACGGCTGTTGAGGAGGCGCTGATCGAGCATGGTGGGGCTGCTGCTCTGGACCATGCTGAGGCTGATCTGGTGGACTGCACGGCTGCAGTCTGACGCTACAAGCTCCTAGCTCCAAGCGTCTGAGTCTGTTTTAGCTTCAAATGTTAGTTCAAAACTACTATATTTATGTGTGTGCCGGTGCTTCAAGTTGGAGGGCCAGAACTTGCTATGTGCGTGGGCTGTGGCGACTGCCACTATCAGCTTCTATGTGCGTTGTTTCGTTTATTTGCTGCTGCTGTGCCCTGGTGTTTTCTCTGGTGCTGCCGTGCTCCCACACGCCGTGTTTTGGCGGCTGCTTCCTGATGACCCGTGCCTCTCAATGTTAGACCACAACCTGAACGTCATTAGCTGGAATGTTAGAGGACTTAACTGCCTGGACCGACGGGCAACTGTGCATGAGGCCATTGCCGCATCCTCTTGTAATCTCCTGTGCATCCAAGAATCCAAGCTTGCCGTGCTAGACGACGCTTCAGCCGCCTACATTGGTGGTTTCCGCCTGAAGAAATACGCCACGCTGCCGGCTGTTGGCACTAGGGGTGGGATCATTCTGCTATGGGATGGGGACCGGATTGACGCCACAGATATCTCGCTGGGTGAGTTCCACCTCTCAGCTACGATAAGGCTGCTGGAGTCCGAGGTCGTTTTCAAGCTTACTACCGTCTATGGGCCAACGACTAGCTCTCGTAAGGACGATTTTTTCACCGAGCTTATCGCGCAAAAGCCGGCGCCGGGACTGCTTTGGCTGGTGAATGGTGATTTCAACCAAATCCACAGGGCACGTGACAAGAACAAGCGGAATGCCAACATCTCACGCATAAACCGGTTCCGCAACACTCTGAATGATTGCGAGCTCAAGGAGATCCATTTACAGAATCGCAAATTCACTTGGAGTAACGAGCGCTCCAACCCAACCCTCTGCAAGCTGGATAATTTTTTCTGCAACCCTGAGTGGGACCTTCAGTTTGGCTCTCATGTGTTATCTGCCCTGGCAACCTCGCTCTCCGACCACTGCCCGCTGTCTCTTTCGAGTGACCGCGGCCCCAGGCGCCCGCGAAGGTTCAAATTCGAGAACTTTTGGATTAAGCTCCCGGGTTTCGGACAGGTGGTGGCCGACTCCTGGGCTAAGGCCACACCACACACGGAGCCTTGCCGAATCATGGCCGAGAAATTGCGGCGCGCTGGGATGGCGCTGAGGCATTGGAGCAATGGGTTTTTCTCGCACGCGAAGCTGCAGCTAGCCATGGCCTTAGAGGTTATCCTGAGGCTGGACATGGCTTTGGATATCCGCCCGCTGTCCACGGAAGAACGGGACCTTAGATTGAGACTCAAAAGACGGGTGATAAGCCTTGCGGTGTTGGAAAGAGCTAGGAAACGTCAGGCCTCTCGGGTGGCGAATCTTAAGGATGGGGACGCGAACACCAGGTTTTTTCACCTCAAGGTTAACGGGAGAAGAAGAAAGAACTTCATCCGCCGCCTGCGGAATGGTGCCGGGTGGGCTACGGCTCAGGAGGACAAGGAGAGGGTGGCCCAGGAACACTTCTCGTCCATGCTCCATAAGGACGTACGCCCGTCGAAGGATTTCAACTGGGACAATATTGCTTTCAGTCCGTGTGATTTGGCTTCCCTTGCGGAGCCTTTCGAGGAGAAAGAGGTACGAGATGCCATTGGGGAGATGCCAAAGGACAAGGCCCCGGGTCCGGACGGGTTTACTGGAGCCTTCTTTAAGGCCTGCTGGGAGGTTATCAAGGAAGACCTGATGGCGGTTGTTAACGGCTTTTCAAACCTTCGTGGAGATCATTTCCAGTGGGTAAACACGGCTAATATAGTGCTTATACCCAAGAAGGATGGCGCGGAGTACATTTCGGATTTCAGACCCATTAGCCTCATCCATACTGTGGCTAAGATTATAGCGAAGATGATGGCTTCACGCCTTGCACCTTTCATGCATGTGCTAATTTCACGCTCCCAAAGTGCCTTCATAAGGACTAGAAGCATCCATGATAACTTCATGTATGTGCGCAACATGGCTAGGCGGATGCACCAGTTGCGGAAGCCTACTCTCTTGTTCAAACTGGACATCAAAAAGGCTTTTGACTCCGTGCGGTGGGACTATCTGCTGGAGCTTCTCCGTCGCCGGGGTTTCCCAACAAAATTCAGAGATATGGTGGCTGTCCTCTTGCGCTCCTCATCCTCCAGAGTTCAAATCAACGGTGTTCCAGCGGGGCCTATTTGGCATGGCAAGGGCCTTCGACAGGGAGATCCGTTCTCTCCTCTCCTGTTCGTCCTTGCAATTGACCCCATACAAAGCATCCTTGACCTTGCCACTCGCAAGGGCAAGCTTCACCAGATAGGTGGGAGGAGCACCCGCATGCGCACTTCCCTGTACGCAGACGACGCTGCAATCTTTGTGGCTCCCTTCAAGGAGGACGTTCAACAGCTCACCTCCCTGCTTGGGGGTTTTGGGGAGGTCACCGGCCTTGTGACTAATTTGGAGAAAAGCTTGGTCGCCCCCATTCGCTGTGATGGCCTCAATCTTGACGACATCCTCGAGTGCTTCCCTGCTACTCGAGCTGCCTTCCCACTGAGATACCTGGGGCTGCCTCTTTCGGTCCATCGTTTACGGAAGGTCGATCTTCAATACCTCGTAGACAAGGCAGCTGGGAAGTTGGTGCCTTGGCAGGGTCGGCTCATCACGACCGTGGGAAGGGCGGAGCTCGTGAGGTCCGTGCTTACCTCCCTGGCCACCTTCCATGCAACGACTCTCAAACTTCCGGAGGGCACCATCTCCGACTTTGTGGGTATTGAGAGAGCTTTCCTCTGGTCTGGTTCGGATAAGGTATCCGGCGGCCAGTGCAAAGTTAACTGGCATCTCGTGTGTAGACCAAAGAGACTTGGTGGGCTGGGTATTCCTGATATTCGTATGTTTGCCCGGGCTCTAAGGCTGCGATGGCTCTGGTATGAGTGGAAGGAGCCACACAGGGCATGGGTGAGCATCGGAAACCCATGCGACAACATTGACAGAGATCTTTTCTATGCTGCCACAACGATCTCCGTCGGCGATGGTAGGATGGCGCGCTTCTGGCTTTCCCCCTGGCTGGATGGAGTGAAGCCCAAGGACATTGCACCGGCCATTTTCATGATATCTGCCAACAAGAACAAGTCTATGAGAGAAGCCTTGCTTGGAAATAATTGGATCCATTGGATCAACATGTCGGGAGGCCTCTCAGTGGAACACATTCAGCAGTTCTGCGCCCTTTGGGGGATGCTCGCTACGGTACACCTACAGGACGACCTACCCGATGATATCAAGTGGAACCTCACCGCAGACGGTATCTATTCCTCGGCCTCTGCCTACAAAGCCCATTTCGTGGGGGCGGTCGCCTCTAACATGACAACGGTGGTCTGGAAGAACTGGGCACCGCCAAAGTGCAAGTTCTTTGCGTGGTTAGTGATCAAGGATAGACTTTGGACGGCCGACAGACTGCAAAGAAGAGGGTGGCCCAACTGCAATCTGTGTCAACTTTGCAAGAGGGAGCCTGAGACCGCAGCTCATCTACTCTTTCAATGCAGGTACTCGGCTCGCATTTGGATTGCAATCAGAGATTGGGTCGATGCCCCTGAACTAGATGCGGTGGCCTGGATCGGGATCCCCACGGTTAAAGAGTGGTGGTCGACGGTGGTCCTCAGGCGTGGTCACAGGAGGAAGGCGATTTCATCTCTCATCATGCTTGTTACTTGGGAAGTGTGGAAGGAAAGAAACGCGAGGGTGTTCCAGCACGTATGTAGGTTGCCGAGCGCGTTGATCGAAAATATTAAGGTGGAGGCGAGGCTCTGGATTACGGCAGGGGCGAAGCATCTGGGTTCTTTGATGCCGCGAGAGTAGGATTGTCTTTTTTCCATTTATGGGAGGTGTAATGGTCCTCTGCAGACTTTGTTATTCCCCTTCTTTTTAATGAGATGAGGCAAAGCTTTTGCCTCCGTTTCAAAAAAAAAAAAAAAATAGGAGTTCACCAATAAGAACATGTTTTGATCTCTTGCTCTAATCCGAAGCATAAACAAAGACAGGGATAATCTTTCAAAAAAGAACTTTACTTTCTAAAAAGTTAAAAAAATACGTGAGAGATGCTCAAGTTCCAAATAAAATAATTATTTACTCACCTCGCTTTTTAGATGCATTTGGTTTTTGCATGGACGCAACCGGAAAAGGAAAAGGCGAGCTGTGGGTCAATTTGGTAAAGCAAAGCAGATTCCCAACACGTGAGAGATGCTCAAGTAACATGGATGAGTTTCAATGGAGGCGACAACTTTTGCCAGTCTATCGTGCTGCTGACTTCTTTTCTGTTTCCTTTATTTTGCTACAAGGTGGATTCTTTGCTTGAGTAGGAGGTTTGGTACGTCTTTGTTGAGTAGCCCGGGTGTATATATCGGGCATTTGGGGACTCTATATTCACCCCAAACACAACTCTTCTCTCGCTCCCCTTAAGTTCAGTTTTGTTGATCTTCTGCCAGACGCGCGCAAACATTAGCGCTCGCCTGACATCGATCTGTACCTTTTGTGAGGATTTGTTCGATCGATGTAAGTTCTAGCTACTTCTCTCCTTTAACTTTATTCATCTATATTTTTATAAAACAAACAACTTAATTTATTTGAAACAACAGTTACAGGATGGGTACAATTTCATTCAAAGGCCTCAAACCAATAAAAAATTGAAGAAAATCTAGCCAACCTAACAAGCTCATAGGCAACTTTATTTGCTTGCACACCACCCCGTGGAAGCAAAAATAGCATGGAGTAGACTTGGTATATACTATAAGCTGTATACAACAAGATTACACAATGCACTTAGTATATAGCATGATCGATGTTGTATTGAATCAAGTAGAAGTGTAGAACGCACTCCGCCCCATGGAGTAGGTGCGTACATATTCCATATATAATACCACCATGTTCAAAAATATTTCAAGATTTTGTCCTATAAGTCAAACTTATTTAGTCTTGATCAAGTACGTACATAGATAAAAAAAAGTATAACATCAAAATGAGCTTCATTAAAGTCATCATGAAATGGACACAATTTTTTTATAGACTTGGACAAATTTATAGAAGTTTGACTTGACAAATCTACTTCAAATAATTTTGAATGGGGAAGTATTAGATTTTTCGTTTGAGGTGTAGTATTAGATATGTTTGCTCCTATATTGTAAAAAGACACACGCGTACACATATACATAACGAAAACATTAAATCACCCTTACTTAATCGTCGGCATTTGTTATTGTTATTGTAGTTGTATCAATTCCGGTGGACAGGTATTTCATGGCCGGAGGAGTAGAGGAATTGGTGGTGTTTTGGAAAGAATGGGGAATCCAAGCGTTGGTGCTGCTAAGCTTCACACTGCAAGTCATTTTGCTCATCATGGCGGAGATTCGTCATCGCAAAGACTCTGGTGTGCTAAGATTCATTGTTTGGTCAGCATACATGCTGGCCGACACGACGGGGATATACGCTCTGGGGCACATGACTGTGACCAGCTGCAGCTGTAGCAATTTGCCCGAGCACCCTTTGAAGGCATTCTGGGCACCGTTCCTACTGCTGCACCTTGGTGGCCAGGATAATATTACCGCCTACTCCATCGAGGACAACAAGCTGTGGTTGCGGCACCTGCAAACTTTCACAGTGCAGGTACTGGCAGCTAGCTATGTCCTCTACGAGTCCTCCATCATGGGTCGCCGGACTTTTCTCCGTCCGGCTGCCATCCTCATGTTTGTTGTTGGTGTTATCAAGTACGGGGAGAGAGTATGGGCGCTCAGGTGTGCTAGTAGTAGTACTAGTAACCTGTCCGGCAAGAATTACCGGAGCTTTGGCCATACGAATAGCCAAAATCCCCAGTGGCGTGTGAGATTTGCAAGTCGCTTAGAGCTTAGAGCTGACAAGCTATTAAGTTGCCCTAAGGACTTGTTCAAGGGTCCACAGCATCGTGGAGCACTTGAATCCAGCGCGACAGATGGGGACTGGGGGAAAATGTACCAATTGGCCGAGGTGCAACTCTCGCTCATGTATGATGTCTTCTACAGCAAAACACCGGTGATCCACACTTGGTACGGGCGCTGCATCCGTGTCATCTCGCCGATGGCCACGTTTGCCGCATTCCTGTTGTTCCGTCGGTTCAGGGAGGAAGATGGCCAGCACGCCAACAGAGTAGATGTTGGTGCCACCTATGTTTTGCTGGTTGGTGCCCTTGTCGTGGAGATGGTATCATTGCAACGAGCCATGTTCTCCAGTAGGGCACATGTGGATGTGGCACAATTTGCTCTTCTTCCAGGTGGTCCTCCAGTTAAGCGGCTATTTTGGTTTTTGCTTCGGCGCGTGGTTATGATTCCCCGCTGTCTCGTGAAATGTGTAATGCGGAAAGCAGGACTACCAATACGGTATTGGTCAGGCTCCATGGGGCAACACAACTTTATCCACCTGTGCACCCAGACTAAGTACAGTCGGAGTAGCAAAATCGCGAGGTGGATCGGATGTGAGGACCAGTGGAACATGCTGGTTTACACATCGTTCATCCCAGTCCCAACTGATTTCAACAAGCTGCTTGAGAAACAACTGCTGCACAGTGTGGGCGTCCGCAAAGGGAGCCCATATCATATCACCAACTCACGTGGCCGGGCAGCGCTCAAGAGGAAAGGAATATCAGAAGAGGGACTGGCCGACTGGGGCTTGGAGCTCCAACTGGACGAGAGCATCCTCGTCTGGCACATCGCCACTCATGTTTTCCTCAGTTGGTACGATGACAAGTACGACTCGCCCCGGACAGCTCTTGCTACGACGATCAAGGTGCTCTCCAACTACATGATTTTTCTGCTTGCTGCACGTCCCTACATGCTGCCCGACAATGCTAGTCGCCAAAGGTATGTTGAATTGTGCAACAGGGTGATTAATCATCTCAAATACAGCTCGACCGAGGATCTGGTTAGGTCAATACATGACGGGAAGGTTCTCGATAGATTGCAAGACCCTCCCAGGACTGTTGAGACAATGAACGCCGCTGCCCATCTTGAGACTCGTCAGACATTGGAAGAGAATTTAATATTTCAGAGAGCATACCAGCTTAGCACGATGCTGGCCCCCAAATCCAATAACCTGGGCAGAAGCAGAAGCAGAAATTCAGCTGCAGCTGTTGACATGCTGGACCTCATCTCCCAGGTGTGGGTGGAGATACTATGCTACACAAGCTACCGGTGCCCAGCAGATTCCCATGCCAGGCAACTCAACAACGGGGGAGAGATCACGACCGTCGTGTCTATTCTCATGGAATACATGAGTGTGGGTTACTTTGAGCACGTTGGACTCACAGGATTCGTGTAGCCATATATAAAATATGCTAGTTGAAAATCTGCTAGTCGGGACAAAACCTTTTGTTTTTCTTCGAGAATGTTTTATTTTGTTGTTAAATCACATTGGTTATCTATACATATGTGCTATTAATTTGTTTAGTCTCAGCGTTAACAATGCACAACTATATTGTTTTCCTTTATTTTTGTCAACATGGATGATGTCCACTACACATGTATACCCCTAGGGCATCTCTAGCTGATCACCTCAAAACGGTTAGAGGAGTAAATTTTTTAAACCTGCACTTATCAAAATTACATTCCATCAAGATTTGAAGTTCAACAATGGGACTAGAAACTAAGAATTATTTACAACAAGATGCTCCTGAAGAAGAACACCTTTTTTTGTTTCCAAAAAATGGAAGACAAAACTAAGGTAGAGCTATTAATTATAATTTGTCATTTTGACTTAGGAAAAATTAATACATTCTCATCTTGTTTCGAGCCTCGAGTCTTTTAATTTCCTGGAAGTGAGTAAATGACAGGCTAGGGCGAAGCCACATACAATTCTGGCCAAAAAAGCTTATTTTGTTTTTGTACTTTACCGATATTGCTAAAACTTAGACGAACAAAGTCTCAGACGACTATATAGTCGTTGGATCTTTTGCATGGAGATTTATGTAGGACCGAGCACCATCCAACCGGCCCTAGCAGCATGTCACCCCATCACTTGCAACATGTCATCCCATCGGTCGAGGCGTCTGTCGTTGCCTGTTGGAGCATGTTGTCTCAACAGTCATACCATCAAGTGAGCACTACTTGTGGAGGCCATTTGTGCATTATTTAACAAAGAGCAACATCATCAAACACACCATGGTATGTTTTGTATTCTTTGCTCTTTTTTATGTTCATAACACTATATGATGAGATGCCTAGCTAACATTGTGTGCTCTATTTGCTTTTAATGACCGGGATCTTAGAAATTATCTATGAAGGTGATTTCTGGCTGGAACATCCCGGCCATCAGCAGAGCTGGAATACAACTTGGAGCAGCAAGGACTGTCACCAGCATTCAGTACAACACGGACACAGACGAACGCATATCGTTCTATGAGGCTGGCTGACAATAATTCCTGAAGGGAAAGAGATAACTAAGGGTTGAGACACCAGTGGTGATCACGATAAGAAAAAATAGCAACAACAACTTGCAGATTATGGTTGTCATTGACCTTATTTAGAAATAAGGTTGAAGTCATGAATATGTAATTCGATGAACTCTTAGTTTCTTAGTTAAGATGGATGTGATACATTGATACTTGTTTGTTAAGTGGAACAAATTTAAGTGTTAGTGAGTTTCCCCTTTGTTAAGAATTACATAACTATGTCAATTTACCTTGATGAAATAATGTGTACAGACCCTATCGTGACAGAGTCGTGCCAACAAATATGATTTTCCTAGGCGACTATATCAATGGCGGTCTCTGGTTTACGCCTGACACTAGATATCTAGTTACTCGTGTGCCCGCCAGTGATGCCATATTAGCAGTGCGGACAAGCCCATACATACGAGCTGGCCGTTGTTTTCATTAGACAAAGCTGGCCCGTCCTGCATTAGGACTCTGAAGAGCGGTGCGTTTTGTATCGTACGATTACAATCCATCCTGCGGCTGGCGAGTGACCGGCGGAGCGTTCAGCCGGTCTGTCGGCGGAAAACGTTTCCCATACAGAAATACTATGAGTACGGGCAGCCTCAGCTAGACGCGAGCGGCTAGTACGTATGAATACGTATCCAAATACTTGCATCCGCCGGCCATGTACACATTGCAAATTTAGGATTAATTTCTGTAAATAATTCGTAGTTCTAGCATACTAGATGAACAAAACAGTATCATCTCACAGACAACAACAACAACGACAAGCATAAGTATAAACATGATCTGATCATAACACACGTACTGATTAGTTGTAGAAGTAGCGGTGGCGGCTGTTGCAGGGGTAAGAAGTTGTTGATGACAATGTTGGTGAAGACCGGACGAAGAAGATGACGTCGGAGACGTTGGTACGCGACGCCACCTGACTTGGATGGAAGATGACCGGTGCTGACCAACTTAAGCACTCGCACAGAGTGCTTCCGAAATTCTAATTCGTCTTCTCCCAATGTAGGATCACAAGAACGAAGGGTTCCGAGCACCTGCTCTCCCGCTCGCTGGTGAATGTAGGTGTTTAGGATCGAGTAGACAACGATGATGGCGCAAGTTGCGAGATGAGACCAAACCCTAGCTTGTTTCGTTGTTCCTTTGGTCGTGGCCGGTAAGTCGTACATATAGGAGAACCATAGGCGTTATCATGTCATGATCACAATCTCAAATCAACTTTGTTTTCCAAGTCATGAACATACCGGACAAGAAAACATCTACCTTATCAAGCATCAAAAATAAAACGGCAAAAGGAAGCCGTGCACCTACAAGGTCACGAAAAAGATTTGAGCAGACCATTTACGCGCATGTCACATGCCTGCGACCTTCAGCTCGAGGCCGGCCTGTTGGAAATATGCCCTAGAGGCAATAATAAAAGTATTATTATCATATTTCCTTGTTCATGATAATCGTCTGTTATTCATGCTTGAATTGTATTGTACGGAAACAACGATACATGTGTGAATATATAGACGACAATGAGTCCCTGGTAAGCCTCTAGTTACTAGCTCGTTGATCAACAGATGGTCACGGTTTCCTGACCATGGACATAGGATGTCGATAACGTGATGGACAAGACCCAATTCTGAGCCTAGCACGAGATCGTTTAGTTCGTAATGCATAAGCTTTTCGGTGTCAAGTATTTGTTCCTTAGACCATGAGGTTGTACAATTCCCGGATGTCGTAGGAATACTTTGGGTGTGCCAAACGTCACAACGTAACTGGGTGGCTATAAAGGTACGCAACATGTATCTCCGAAAGTGTCTGTTGAGTTGGCACGAACCGAGACTGGGATATTGTCACTCCGTATGACGGAGAGGTACCTCTGGGCCCACTCGGTAAGACATCATCATAATGAGCTCAAGGTGACTGAGGAGTTAGTCACGGGATGATGGATTACGGATCGAGTAAAGAGACTTGCCATGACGAGATTGAACAAGGTATCGGGAATACCGACGATCGAATCTCGGGCAAGTACCGTACCGATGGACAAAGGGAATAACATACGAGATTGAGTGAATCCTTGACACAGTGGTTCATCCGATGAAGATCATCGAGGAACACGTGGGAACCAACATGGGTATCCAGATCCCGCTGTTGGTTATTGACCGGAGAGTGGTCTCGGTCATGTCTACGTGTCTCCCGAACCCGTAGGGTCTACACACTTAAGGTTCGGTGACGCTAGGGTCGTAGAGATACATGCACGTGGAAACCCGAAAGTTGTTCGGAGTCCCGGATGAGATCCCGAACGTGACGAGGAGTTCCGGAATGGTCCGGAGATAAAGAATGATATATAGGAAGTCCAGTTTCGGCCATCGGGTGAACTCCGGGGGTCACCGGGAGCGTCCCGGGACCACCGAAGGGGTCCCGGGGGTCCACCGGGTGGGGCCCCTAGGCCGCAAGGGGGAAGGGGCCAGCCCCTGGTGGGCTGGCGCACCACATGGGCCTCCCCCTCCATGCGCCTAGGGTAGAAACCCTAGGGGAGGGGGCGCCC
Source organism: Secale cereale (assembly GCA_902687465.1). Classification (NCBI taxonomy): domain Eukaryota; kingdom Viridiplantae; phylum Streptophyta; class Magnoliopsida; order Poales; family Poaceae; genus Secale; species Secale cereale. The sequence goes on along the minus strand of LR738715.1, from coordinate 872,521,343 downwards.
CATGCCTTGGGGGGCAAGAATACCCCCCTGGCCGCCGCCCCACCCTGGAGATTGGATCTCCAGGGCCGGCGCACCCCCCTGGCCCCTATATATAGTGGGGGGGGGAGAGGGCAGCCGCACCCAAGTCTCTGGCGCCCCTCCCCCTCCCGTCACACCTTCCTCCTCCTCCGCAGGGCGCCGGCGAAGCCCTGCAGGATTTCCCCTGCATGTTCTCTCGATGGACAGGTTGCGGCCGATTGGACATACATACAAATAATGGATTTGATCGATCGAACACACACCGGCTAGTGTCGACCAGCTCGGCTGCAGCCGCCGCCCGACAGTACTGTTCGACAGGCGAGATAGGTAGGCCACAAGTCCACGACCACGCGCGCTCGGCGTCGACGCCGGGTGCCGGGGCTGATGATGAGCTCGCCGCTGCGCCATGAGCAAGACACCGAGAAGTGATGTGCATGCATAGGAGGAGAGTAGTCGCGCATGTGTGCGCGCCCGCGTTCTTGCACCTGCGTGTTGTGGGCGCACGTGCATACGTGCTAGGTGTGTGTTGTCTGTGTCTTGTACTAGTAATAATAGTATAAATAAATAATAAGACGTTGATCCAATTTTACATCACAAAGGTTTCCGTGCGCGCCCTTGTCTGGGTTGCACCAAGCCCCTGTGTCGATTCGACTAACAAACATAATTTTAGTTTTTTGTATTTATTTCTTTATCACACTAACATGTGGGACCCGAGCTGATGAGGCACCATTTGGACAGTTTGACCGGTCAACCGAGAAAAATACAAAGCTATACGGTTGGACAGTGACCGTATAATCACCAACAGTCGTATATAGTGATCGTATTGACCGTATTCTTAAGTACGATGATCAAAGTGAGCTATCGACTCAAGTTCAATGACCGCTAGTGCATTTTACTCTTAATAATATGGCCGTATGCATCGATTATTGCAGAGGCCGGAGGTGAGCCTCCTTTTCCAAAAAAAAAAGACGAGCCCGGCTTTGAATTAACAAAGCTATCCATTGTGAGGAATTACAACACACTTACAAACCAAAGCAGCAAAAACTGATACATCAGGGCTATTTGGAAAGCTAACAACGACATGATCCACTGCAAGCAGCCTAAGTTAGGAAATACAAACATCCTAGCTTAAATGGAGACACACCCCTCACAATGGCACCATAGAAGAAACGGGAGGAATGGCAAAGCTTGGAGAAGCCAACCATCACAAGGGACAGCATATCATGCTACTGGAGGAACACGATATCTACCTTCTCTATTCCGAAGGAGAAGCCTATTCCCTCTCCTTAGCATGAAAGGCGCCGATCCGTCAGAGGATAGAAACGCTCACCCGAGAGCTAGCAGAATGTCGTCCTTGACACAGCCTCAGATCGATCATCTTGAATGGAGATCAGCTAGCTAGTCTACAACCACACAAGCCAAGTCAGCCACCCCGTGGTATGAATTCCTCCGCGAGGGCCGGAGCAATGAGATCCCCACCGCCGACGTCACCGGCACCCACACGGGCTTGCTCGACGGCCTATCTCACGTGGTAGGGGGGTACATGGGAAGGGGAAGGTGGGGGCGAGGGAAACCCTGGTCGCCTCCGAGTTGCCCTTTCGAACGAAGCGAGGGCCTCTCGCAGGGGCCTTATGTTTGCAAATATTGTTGGATAATTAGGCATCTTTTTCATGATTAATTCCAGCATATTAAACATGACGACAACAGCTACTAACATGTGAAACTCCAATACAGTAGATGTACTAATCAACATGCAGAATAGCAGCAACAGATCGCTAAACACGTACACACTAAACATGTTTAGACAACGAACAGAGACACTGCGCACGTACCGAGCGTTTGCAGATGAAGCAGCGGTGCCCGTTGTGGCGATGTTGTTGATGACGACGTTGGTGATGATCGGTCGAAGACGGCATCGGTGGCGAACCGCCGCAGCAGCAGGTAGACGAGCCGTGGTGGAAGCAGCGAGCAGTCGCGCGAGGCGCTTCCCAAAAACCTAATTCGCCCTCTCCCGTACAGGATCACAAGAGCGAGTGGTTCCGGAGACCTGCTCTCCCGTTCGCCGGTGCACGCCGGCGCTCGGGATAGAGTAGACTACGGTGGCGGCGCAAGGAACGAGATTGGCAAAACCCTAGATTGGTTTCGGTGGTTTGCGTCGCAGGCAGTGGACAACTTATATAGTGCGGCTCAGGAAAACCCTAACGGAGGCGAACGTGGGCCGAGTCCACGTCGCACACGTTCGGGTCGGTTACAGTAGCCCATGATCCGGGAGCGACCCTAATTGGCGGTGCGTGCGTGCGAGCGGCGTCGTCGTCGGAGGAGTGCGCGAGAGGCTCTCCTGTTCTCACTCACTTACAAGTGGTAGAACACTCCACCTTATAAGGTGGTGTACATCTCCTCCAACTTCCATGGTGGGACTAAACTTTAGCTCCCACTCCCCACTCCACTAGCAAGTGAGCTGCCACAAACATGGGCCCATTTGAGATTTCAGAATTTGCTTATTGGGCTGCCCCAAATAATGGGCCCAATTCTAACAATCCCCCACCAGATCTCAAATGCCCATTTAGAGTTTTGCCAATCCTCGCTACTTGTTTATATACCAGTGTTTCAGCAGAGACTGTTAAGTTGAACTTCCGCCTAGAGCTTTAAGCTACATCTGCCAGCAACTTGAACAATGGACTACGCCTTGAATTGCAAGCTTGTGCCAACAGACTTCAATCAAAGTCATAACCAGTACCTGGCTGCCAGTAGCCTACCCCGCGGGTGGAGCATATGCGTCGTACTCCCTGGTCTCTTCATGAGTTTACTAGAGATCACCCAAATCTCATAGACTGCGACGTTTGACAATCGGACTCATATAGGTGTGTTCTTTCAAGAATGCTCTGTAGGACAACATCTTTGCTATGAATAGCCAACATGAACACATTAAGGCAATATTGCCAACCTGCCTTACAGCACTTGAGAGTTCTGCATCTTCACTAGAGAGGGTCTCACATAGAACGCTCCTCAGTTAAACCAATAGATTGTTCTTCCCAGGTCCTAATTCACGGGATCTCCGATCACATAGGTTGGGTTACCACTATGGTGTAACATCCACGGGTCTCATACCCATCTCTCTCGATGCACCTTCTATCACATTACGCGATAGTCCCTTCGTAAAGGGGTCTGCCAGGTTTCTGTCTGTCTGGATATATGTGACAGTTATCACTCCGGAGTTTCTCATTTTCCTGACAGACTTGAGACGTCTCTTAATGTGTTTTGATGACTTCGCATTATCCTTAGTACTGTTCACTTTGGCAATTACCGTTTGGTTGTCACAGTTCATAAGGATCGACGGTAATGGTTTTTCAACCACCGGCAAGTCCATCAAAAGCTCAAGCAGCCATTCCGCCTCAACAGTGGCTGTATCTAAAGCAGTAAGTTCTGCTTCCATGGTTGACCTCGTCAATATGGTTTGTTTACAAGACCTCCATGACACTATGCCACCTCCAAGAAGAAATGCATATCCACTTGTGGCATAGAGCTCATCAACATCCGAGATCCAGTTGGCATCACAGTATCCCTCGAGCACAGCAGGGTGCCCTGAATAGTGTATCCCATAGCTCATTGTACCATTGAGATAACGCATGACCCTTTCAAGTGCATGCCAATGATCAGTACCCGGGTTAGACATGAACCTACTCAACTTGCTCACAGCAAAAGAGATATCAGGTCGTGTCGCGCTCGCAAGGTACATGAGCGAACCGATCACTTGAGAGTATCTCAGTTGATCTCTCGGTCCTTTCTTATTCTTTCGCAGTGTCACGCTGGGATCGTAAGGCGTTGGAGAGGGCTTGCTGTCTATAAAGCCAAACCGGCTCAAGACCTTCTCAACATAGTGTGATTGCGTTAACGTAATCCCACTCTCATCCTTAATCAGCTTAATGTTCAGAATCACATCAGCTTCTCCCAGATCTTTCATATCAAAGCAACTTGATAGAAAAGACTTGACTTCAGTAATCACACTCATACTTGTACCAAAGATCAGTATGTCGTCAACATACAAGCACAGTATAACCGTATCGCCCCCACCATGGCGATAATAAACGCACCTATCAGCCTCATTAATGACAAAGCCCGTAGAAGTTAGAGTTCTGTCAAACTTCTCATGCCATTGCTTAGGTGCTTGCTTCAGCCCATACAAATATTTTAACAATTTGCACACCTTTCTCTCTTCACCCTTTACCACAAACCCATCAGGCTGATCCATATAGATTTCCTCTTCCAACTCTCCGTTAAGGAAAGCTGTCTTTACGTCCATTTGATGAACGATAAGACCATAAGAGGCAGCCAGGGAAAGTAGTACACGAATGGTGGTCAGTCTAGCAACAGGTGAATAGGTGTCAAAATAATCTTCGCCTTCTCGCTGAGTGTAGCCTTTGGCTACAAGCCGTGCCTTGTACTTTTCAATAGTACCATCAGGCCTTAGCTTCTTCTTAAACACCCACTTACAACCCACTGGTTTGCAACCATAGGGTTGTTCAGATAACTCCCAAGTTCCATTGGAAAGAATCGAGTCCATCTCACTATTGACAGCTTCTTTCCAGTCATCTGCATCAGGAGATGCAAATGCCTCTGCAATGGACATGGGAGTATTGTCCACAAGGTACACAATGAAATCATCACCAAAGGATTTTTCAACCCTCCGTCTCTTACTCCTCTTGGGAGCTTCATTGTCATCCTTCTCATGGATTTCCTCAACATGTGGTTGTTCAGAATAATCACTAGATGTACTAGATTCAGGAATGAGCTCAGAAGAAAATCTAGCAGGTCTATGCATATCTTTCATAGGAAACATATTCTCAAAAAATGTTGCATCACAAGATTCCATAATACTATCAACATGCATATCAGGTACCTCAGATTTAACCACTAAAAATCTATAGCCAACGCTACGCTGTGCATAGCCTAGAAAGACACAATCCACTGTCTTTGGTCCGAATTTGCGTTTCTTGGGAATTGGAACGTTGACCTTAGCCAAACATCCCCAAGTGCGCAAATAAGAAAGTGATGGTTTTCTCCCAGCCCACTCCTCATAAGGGGTCTTATCTTTATTCTTGTTCGGAATTCTATTCAGGACATGACATGAAGTCAATAAAGCCTCCCCCCACCATGCCTTAGATAAACCAGCAGTGTCCAACATGGCATTCACCAAGTCGGTCAGCGTGCGGTTTTTCCTCTCAGCAACCCCGTTTGACTGGGGCGAGTAGGGAGGCGTCCTCTCGTGAATAATACCATGTTCCTCACAGAAATCATCAAATACTTTGGGAAAATACTCTCCACCACGATCCGACCTAAGACGTTTGATCTTTCTCTCTAATTGATTTTCAACTTCAGCCTTATAGATTTTAAAGTAGTCTAATGCCTCATCTTTAGTTTGCAACAGATAAACATAGCAGAATCTAGTAGCATCATCAATTAACGTCATGAAATATCTCTTTCCACCTTTTGTCAACACACCATTCATCTCACACAGATCAGAATGTATGAGTTCTAGAGGTGCCAAGTTTCTCTCCTCGGCTGCCTTGTGAGGCTTCCGAGGTTGCTTTAATTGCACACAACTATGGCACTTAGAACCTTTGGCAATAGTGAAATTCGGAATTAAACTCATACTGGAAAGCCGAGACAGTAAACCAAAATTAACATGACATAAACGAGAGTGCCAAACACTAGCATCCGAATCAACATTGTCACAATTATGGTATACTGACTTATTACAAAACTCAGAAAGTGATAAGCGGAACAAGCCTCCGCACTCATAGCCTTTACCAATAAATTGTCCAAATCTCGACACAACTACTTTATTGGACTCAAATACTACTTTAAACCCATCTCTGCAGAGTTGGGAGCCACTAACGAGATTCTTGTTTATAGTAGGGACATGTTGCATGTTCCTCAGCTGCACGATCTTTCCCGAAGTAAACTTCAGATCTACCGTGCCAACACCATGAACAGTAGCATGCGAACCGTTCCCCATTATGACGGGAGAATCTCGGACGACCTGATAAGAAGTGAACATAGAGATGTCAGCACACACATGAACATTAGCACCCGTATCAATCAACCAACTTGGAGATTGAAAAGCTGAAAACACAAACGGTAAATTACCGTACCCATCAGCACTGCTAGCGGTCACGACGTTGACATTCTTCTTCCGGTCTGCACGGTCTGGGCAGTCCTTGGAAAAGTGGCCGACTACTCCACAGGTGTAACACCCTAGTCTGGCCAGCTTGTTTGACTTCTTCTTCTTCTTGAAGGAAGTAGTATTGACGGGCACATTTGTCGGGGGCTTGAAGTTCCCTTTCTTGCTGTTGTTGTTGTTGTTCTTGTAGTGTGAGTTTTTCTGCACCATGTTGGCGCTAGACTGACCCTCAACACCTCTCTCATGAGCGTCCTTAGCCCGAGCTTTCTCCTCAACATCAAGAGACGCTATCAGGTTTTCAACCGATATCTCCTGTCTCTTATGTTTTAGCGTTGTGGCGAAGTTCCTCCACGAAGAAGGCAACTTTGCAATTATGCACCCAGCCACAAACTTGTCAGGTAGGACGCACTTGAGTAGTTCAAGCTCCTTTGCAATGACCTGTATTTCATGAGCCTGTTCGACTACGCCATGGTTGTTCACCATCTTGTAGTCGTTAAAGCTCTCCATGACATACAATTCACTGCCTGCATCGGTTGCACCGAATTTAGCATCCAGTGCATCCCAGAGCTCTTTGGCGTCTATTATGTGTAGATACACATCTCGCAGACGTCCCTCAAGAACACTCAGAACACAGCCTCTGAAGGCAGTAGTGGCATCCTTGAACTTAGTCTGATCTTCCTCAGACATAGCTCCTTCAGGTTTGCCCTTACTGACCTCCCAGATCTTCAGTGCCTCAAGCCAGAGTTGGCACTGAATCTGCCACCTCTTGAAGTTCACCTCGGTAAACTTATCCGGTTTCATCGCATCGGTAAATCCAGCCATTGATAAATTAGGAAATTGCCTACAATTAGGTTTTTGGATTGTTGGATAATTAGGCATCTTTTCCATGATTAATTCCAGCATATTAAACATGACGACAGCAGCTACTAACATGTGAAACTCCAATACAATAGATGTACTAATCAACATGCAGAATAGCAACAACAGATCGCTAAACACGTACACACTAAATATGTTTAGACAACGAACAGAGACACTGCGCACGTACCGAGCGTTTGCAGATGAAGCAGCGGTGCCCGTTGTGGCGATGTTGTTGATGACGACGTTGGTGATGATCGGTCGAAGACGACGTCAGTGGCGAACCGCCGCAGCAGCAGGTAGACGAGCCGTGGTGGAAGCAGCGAGCAGTCGCGCGAGGCGCTTCCCAAAAACCTAATTAGCCCTCTCCTGTACAGGATCACAAGAGCGAGTGGTTCCGGAGACCTGCTCTCCCGTTCGCCGGTGCACGCCGGCGCTCGGGATGGAGTAGACTACGGTGGCGGCGCAAGGAACGAGAGTGGCAAAACCCTAGATTGGTTTCGGTGGTTTGCGTCGCAGGCAGTGCACAACTTATATAGTGCGGCTCAGGAAAACCCTAACAGAGGAGAACGTGGGCCGAGTCCACGTCGCGCACGTTCGGGTCGGTTACAGTAGCCCACGATGCGGGAGCGACCCGAATTGGCTAACTGTTGACACGTCTGTCACGTTTTTCCTGCACAGCAAAAATAAGCTCGGCTCGGCGAGATTCCCGCAACCCGCGGCGCGTCGTGACGAGACGGGCGGGCGGTGCGTGCGGCGTCGTCGTCGTCGGAGTGCGCGAGAGGCTCTCCTGTTCTCACTCACTTACAAGTGGTAGAACACTCCACCTTATAAGGTGGTGTACATCTCCTCCAACTTCCATGGTGGGACTAAGCTTTAGCTCCCACTCCCCACTCCACTAGCAAGTGAGCTGCCACAAACATGGGCCCATTTGAGATTTCAGAATTTGCTTATTGGGCTGCCCCAAATAATGGGCCCAATTCTAACAAATATGGCCTGAAATATCTTATGAACACCACAAGAAGGCCTGGAAACCTCTTCCCATCCACGAAGACCTCGTCGGTATTTGAAAGGTGGTTTGTTCCCGGTGTGCCTGTCATGGTCCTGTGACCGAGTTGGACATTACCGTGTGGGATTACCTACGTAGGAAGATGGAGATAATTACGAATGGTGATGTGATATTTATCCTCATGTCGTCCCTATATCGATTCGGGCGGCCATTCTAGGTGGAAAGCTCTTAACGATGCCACGATGATGCCTCAACTTGCCGGACCACGTCGTAACATCTACTCTCCTATTGCTGTAGTAAGACATAAAAGGGAACGCAACGGGCAAACCAAAGGAAAGGTCCCTATCCCTCCCCACCCTAATTTCCTAGCTACTAGTGAGTGTTGTCAATTTTTGGCTGCCTCTTTGTCTGCATGGTCTTTAGATGACCAAGAAACGGCTAAGCGGGGCTTTCTCTTCATCTCAAGAGGCTCTTTTTTGGCCATGGTCCTCGGCCATCCATGATTTTATTCAGTATTTAACCCACCGGGAGATGGTCCTTGTCAATCTGCGTTGTCGAATTCCTTATCGGTATGCTTCCCAGCTGAGGCTAGGGAGGTCGACCATCGTCTTCAAAGATTATACCGATGGGATGAGATTTCCACTTTTGGATTTCATGGCAAACTTGTTGGATTATCTGATCCAGCTAATGCACATATTTGCCCTTTCCATCACCCACCTCACTTGCTTCACTCATTTACACAAGGCTTTCCTGATACGGCATTTGGAGATCCGCATGTTCCGCCATCCCTTCGAGCTTTGTAAGGAAAAACAAAGTATTGATGGCCCGCATACTCCGTCTTGGGAGGGGAACCCTTCTTAGACCTCAACAGGAACTGCAACAGTAAACTCTTTTTGCTTCTTCCCTTATTTGCATTTTCTTTTTCCATGAGGTCTATTCCATCTGTGTCAAGCCGGCGTCATTTAAATGTAATCATCCTCAAAGAGGACGCCGAGATGAGGGTGCGCTGGAGAAGTTTGTTCTTGGACATTCTTGGTCTCAATGGAATGGTAGGTCATCGTTTCCACTTTAGAAGTTAGACATGTGACACATTCTGTGAATCTTAGGCTGGTCACAATGGGAGTATCATAGGTAGTTTGATGCATGCCAAATAGTAGTATGTGTCATACTTTGCAATAAATTAGGTCAATATGATACCAACATATCAAACTATGCACTATGGAGGTAGTATGATACTCTAGTATCATATGCATAATATTAGTATATCATACTTCCCATTCTAAACAACCTTACCGGTTAGTTCTTTTTTGAACTTTGGAAGCATATCATTATGTTACTTTGAGATATTTTCTAGTTGTTCGTTATTTGTTAAGACCTGCCTTGGTGGGGGGG
>LR738715.1:872488820-872508458 GCA_902687465.1 Secale cereale | reverse complement strand
ACCCCCCCCCCCCCCCCGACAGTCGAAGCGTCGTCGGTGACGCAGAGACTGGACCGAAAGCCCTCAAACATCGAGGTAGGTAGTCCTTTCGTCATGACATCGGCGAACTGCTGACCGGTGGGCAAATGGAGAACTCGAACACGACCAAGTGCGACGTGCTCCCTGACGAAGTGGATGTCGATCTCAATATGCTTCGTCCGTCGGTGATGGACAGGGTTTGCAGCGTGATAGACCGCGGAGACGTTGTCACAGTAAACAAGCGTCGCCTTGGTGACCTCGCATAGCAACTCCTGAAGTAGCTGTCGTAGCCAAGAGCACTCCGCGACGGCGTTGGCCACAGCCCTTGTACTCAGCCTCGGCACTCGATCGTGAGACCGTAGGTTGTCGTTTGGACGACCACGAAATCAGAGAGGGCCCAAGGTAGACGCAGTAGCCGGAAGTGGAGCATCGAGTGTCGGGACACCCAGCCCAGTCGGCGTCGGAGTAAGCGACAAGGCTGGTGTCAGGTGATGCCGTCAGAGTGAGACCCATAGCTGTGGTGCCACATATATACCGAAGAATACGTTTTACCAAAGCCCAATGTGTATCACGAGGAGCATGCATATGAAGGCACATCTGCTGGACAACGTACTGAATGTCCGAACGCGTCAGTGTGAGGTACTGAAGCGCACCAACGATAGAGCGGTAGAAGGGAGCGTCGGACGCCGGAGAGCCCTCGACGGCGGACACCTTAGCCTTCGTGTCGATAGGCGTGGGAGCAGGCTTGCAGTTAAGCATGCCTGCTCGCTATAGAAGCTCGTAGGCGTACTTCTGCTGATGCAGGAAGAAGCCAGTGGCCCGGAGGACAACCTCGATGCCGAGGAAGTAGTGGAGAGCCCCCAATTCCTTGAGGGCGAACTCGGTGCCGAGGCGAGCTGTGATCTGCTGAAGGAGCGCTGGCGAGGAGGCAGCCAGGATGATGTCGTTGACGTACAGTAGGAGGTACGCGGTGGCGGAACCCTGGTGATAAACAAACAGGGAGGCATCGGACCGTGTGGACCGGAACCCCTGCTGCTGAAGGAAGGCCGCGATCTGCTGGTACCAGGCCTGAGGCGCCTGCTTCAACCCGTAAAGAGAGCGGGAGAGCAGGCACACGTGGTCCAGATAGTCGGTGTCGACGAAACCAGTAGGCTGCTGACAGAACACCTGCTCATCGAGATGGCCATGCAGAAAAGCATTAGACACATCGAGCTGGTGGACTGGCCAGGTGCGAGAGACAGCAAGCTGGAGAACGGCGCGAATCGTGCCCGGTTTGACAACCGGGGCGAAGGTGTCGGTGAAGTCCATGCCGGCGCGCTGGCGAAAGCCGTGCACACCACCCAACGCGCCTTGTAGCGCTCGAGAGAGCCGTCGGGGCGAGTCTTGTGGCGGAAGACCCACTTGCCAGTGATGACATTTGCACGGGGAGGTACCGGAACAAGCTGCCACGTACGGTTGCGCTACAGGGCGTCGAACTCCTCACGCATCGCAGCAAGCCAGTTCGGACCCCGAAGAGCTACGCGAGCAGAGGTGAGGAGTGGAGACGGTGCCGAGGTAGATGCAGCACACGCGTACTCGTCAGACGTGTAGCGCGTGCTAGGATGAAGTGTCCCAGTCCGAGCTCGAGTGACCACACCAGTGAGGGGTGCAGCCACGACGACGGGGGCAGTCGAGGGGACCATGGTGACGGGGGCCGCCCAGGGGTCCGCCGAGGGGGTGATACATCCAAAATGCATCACTATTTTATATCGTAATTCATCCTTATTCATTGATATATTTCACATTACGACGATGTTCTTATGTTGTTTTGGCCTATTTTACACAGTTTGCAACTTTTCGGTGCCGAAGCAGCAGACGCAGGATTCAGCGGTAAAAAGTGGACGCTGAGTTGCTGAAGAAGAATACCTCCAAATTACCTGAAAATCGACGGAGGGTATTTTCCAGAAGGATCACGAAGATACGCAAAAGAGCAACCAGAGGGGGGCCACAGGGTGCCCAGGCGGCCACCTGGCGCGGCCCCCACCCTGGCCACGCAGGGAGGGCGCCTGGAGCCCCTAGCCAACTCCAGGCTCCCCCCTCTGGCCTATATACTCCTCGTCATCCAGAAGCCCTAAAAAGGGGAGAGTTTACGGAGTTCCGCCGCCGCTCCGTGGCGGAAACCTACAGAGAAGAAAAACCATCTCCGACGGGCAGATTCCGCCGGGGAGATCACCTCCCGGAAGGGGAGATCATCGCCATCGTCATCGCCATCGTCACGGGCATCATCGAGATCATCATCAACATCATCCCCAACATCAGCACCATCTCCATCTTCATCCAATCTCATCTCACAATTGCAACTTGTGTTGTAATCCGTACTATCTATCCTCTCTACTCTATCGGTGTTGATTACTACTTTGTGGTGAATGCTATTGACTTTTGTTGGAGAAATATCATTGTGTCCAGATTGTTTATCATTCATCTATCTCCACTGATCATGATCTCTTTTATGTCTTGTGAGTAGTTACTTTAGTTCTTGAGGACATGGGAGAAGTCTTGTTGTTAGTAGTCATATGATGTTGAAGTAATATGTGTTGTTTGATACTTAAGTTGTGTTGTTATTTTCCTAGTGGTGTTGTGTGAGTCGAACACTCAACACTTCGCCTTATTAAGGACCTAGGGGAATACATTGTGTACAAAGAATGCTTACGGTGGGTTGCCGGAGTGACAGAAACCTGAACCCCAGTTCGCACGCTTTTGCACAAGGGAACAATGGATCATCGATCGTATTGCTATGGTTAGGCTTTTGCCTTAAATACTGTCTTGTATTTGCGGATGCTTGCAAGGTGTTTAATCATAAGAGTGCACTCATCTTAGTCTAGAGGGTGTACTAGCATAGATCCACCCACTCAACACTTATCAACACATCACATAGTACCGATACGGAATATGGCGAAAGCACATGACTACCTCTCCCGTGTGTCCTCAAGAACACTTTAGCCTTTATAAGTTCAGTTGCTAGGCCTCTCCTTTGCTCAGAAAGGATTGGGCCACTTGTTACTCTCCAGTGCCTTTTACTTTGCTCGCTTTTACATTCCTGTTGCTTATATCAAGAAAACCCCTAAAAAGTTATCTTTCAGTGCTTGCAGTTATTCCTTGCTCAGAATCACTTATCAATACCTTCTGCTCCTCGTTGGGTTCGACACTCTTACTTATCGAAAACGCTGCAATAGATCCCTTACGGTTGTGGGTCATTGATGGCTTCTCGCCCCTCGTTGGTTACCCCAAGTGGAAGGTTTGAGATGCAGTGTAGCGGAAGTTTTCCCTTGGCAAAGATATCAAGGATCGATTTCCCTGAGACTCCCAATTTCAACAATAAGGTGTCAACTGCTAACGGCGCCAGATATTAGCAATCAACGTGGACCTGCACACAGATACAAATAACTTTGCTCCCAACGAGTACAGAGAGGTTGTCAATCCCTCCGGCCTTGTCGTTTACAAAGGATCAAACGCAAGTGATAATAGTGATAGGTATTGCTGCAATAGTAAGTAAAAAGCGGAAAGTAAATAGCGGATGTGATCAATGATGGTAATATGGACCGGGGTCCCATGATGTTCACTAGTGATGTCTCTCTCCCAAAAGACGATAAAACAGCTATGTGAGGTAAACGAATTACAGCTGGGCAATTGACAGGACCATGTGCGCAAACCAATGCTAACTACGTTGCAAGAAAGGTAGAGGTTCAAAGCATGGGCGGTACGCCAAGGCAAGTAGACCGAAATCCATCTGCATCTACTACTAATCATCCACCTTGAGATATCTATCCAGAACATCTCGCTGGTATTAAGTTGCGAGTCCACCCATAGTGTAAACTCAAAGCAACAGACAACTGCATTAAAAGAACTTTGCGTAAAGTAAACAATCCTTGCACCCGCGGGCACAAGCACCGTTGTTTTCCCCCTTGTGGCAACAGCACATCCCCTAGACTCATGTTTCTGTCACTCAAACTAGTCATCGAGGGGCATGAACCCACAATCGAGCATAACGTTCCCTCTTGGAGTAACTACCTACTACTTGGCCAAAGCAATAAATAACAACGGAGAACATGCAAGAATTACTTACGAACATAAATATAAAAGAGGTAGATCAAATATATTACTCAAACACAATCTGAACATAATCTCACAATCCATCGGATCCCAGCAAACTCATCATAGCAACAGCATAAGGATTACATATGTGCCTCGATCATGTAGGGCAGCTCACGAGGACTAATTAGTGAAGCACAAGAACGGGAGGAGAACATCACATAGCTACTGGCCATGGACCCATGGTCCAAGGGAGACTACTCACAACTCATCCGGGAGGTGTCCATGGTGGTGGAGAAGCTCCAGGTGGTGATCCTCCCCTCCGGCAGGGTGCCGGGAAGAGTTCTCCTGGTGCTCCCGATCTTGGAAGCGCGGCGGCGGCGGAACAGAGATGAGATTGCGAAAAAGGGTTCCCGTCTCGAGGGTTTTGGGACACGATATAAATATATGCCAAAGGGGGGCATTGATGGCTTCTCGCCCCTCGTTGGTTACCCCAAGTGGAAGGTTTGAGATGCAGTGTAGCGGAAGTTTTCCCTTGGCAAAGATACCAAGGATCGATTTCCCTGAGACTCCCAGTTTCAACAAGAAGGTGTCAACTGCTAACGGCGCCAGATATTAGCAATCAACGTGGACCTGCCCACAGATACAAATAACTTTGCTCCCAACGAGTACAGAGAGGTTGTCAATCCCTCCGGCCTTGTCGTTTACAAAGGATCAAACGCAAGTGATAATAGTGATAGGTAATGCTGCAATAGTAAGTAAAAGCGAAAAGTAAATAGCGGATGTGATCGATGATGGTAATATGGACCGGGGTCCCATGATGTTCACTAGTGATGTCTCTCTCCCAAAAGACGATAAAACAGCTATGTGAGGTAAACGAATTACAGCTGGGCAATTGACAGGACCATGTGCGCAAACCAATGCTAACTACGTTGCAAGAAAGGTAGAGGTTCAAAGCATGGGCGGTATGCCAAGGCAAGTAGACCGAAATCCATCTGCATCTACTACTATTCATCCACCTTGAGATATCTATCCAGAACATCTCGCTGGTATTAAGTTGCGAGTCCCACCCATAGTGTAAACTCAAAGCAATAGACAACTGCATTAAAAGAACTTTGCGTAAAGTAAACAGTCCTTGCACCCGCGGGCACAAGCACCGTTGTTTTCCCCCTTGTGGCAACAACACATCCCCTAGACTCATGTTTCTGTCACTCAAACTAGTCATCGAGGGGCATGAACCCACAATCGAGCATAACGTTCCATCTTGGAGTCACTACCTACTACTTGGCCAAAGCAATAAATAACAACGGAGAACATGCAAGAATTTCTTACGAACATAAATATAAAAGAGGTAGATCAAATATATTACTCAAACACAATCTGAACATAATCTCACAATCCATCGGATCCCAGCAAACTCATCATAGCAACAGCATAAGGATTACATATGTGCCTCGATCATGTAGGGCAGCTCACGAGGACTAATTAGTGAAGCGCAAGAACAGGAGGAGAACATCACATAGCTACTGGTCATGGACCCATGGTCCAAGGGAGACTACTCACAACTCATCCGGGAGGCGTCCATGGTGGTGGAGAAGCTCCCGGTGGTGATCCTCCCCTCCGGCAGGGTGCCGGGAAGAGTTCTCCTGGTGCTCCCGATCTTGGAAGCGCGGCGGCGGCGGAACAAAGATGAGATCGCGAAAAAGGGTTCCTGTCTCGAGGGTTTCGGGACACGATATAAATATATGCCAAAGGGGGGTATCAGCGGAGGCCTGGGGGGCCCAGGCGCCCCCCCGGCGCGGCCAGGAGGGGGGGCCGCGCCACCAGGGCGCCTGGAGCCCTGGTGGCCCCCCTCCGGCTGTACTTCGGGTGCCGGGAAGCTTCTGGAATGCTGATTTTTTATATAATTTTTCCGGGATTTTTCTGGCAGTTCTCGTAATGGGAAAACCTGAAATACAAAAACAGCCGAAAATAGAAACTGGCACTCGGGTGCACTTAGTTAATAGGTTAGTCCAAATATGAGCAAAAGTGTATGGAAGTGTATAAATAACATAGCAATATCACCCAAAAGAGGCATGGAGCAAGCAGAAATTATTGATACGTTTTGGACGTATCAACATCCCCAAGCTTAATTCCTGCTCGTCCTCGAGTAGGTAAATGATAACAAGAATAATTTATGTGGTGACATGCTATTAACCATATAGGACTTTTCATAGTCATATGACAAAAGCTTACTGAGACAATGAATCTGTAGTAATTAAATTGCCTCATGAGAAAATCACAAAGAACTGAAAGTTTTACAATATGATACTGAAACATCAAATAGATTTGTAATGAGCATGGTGTGCAAATATGATAAAGTGATATCTCGCTTGCCTCCTTTAGTGAAGCAAAACATAAATGTAGGGGCACCTCCAAGGTTTAAGTGATGACTAGATACAATGATTTCAGTATAAACGATATCATAATCATGCAAAAGACAATGCTACTTTGGGACAATGCACATTACACTCAGAATGACAATCATGCTCTCAGTAGTTGGTGCTTTAAAAGAAGGTGGAGACTCTCGAACCGTGGCTTTTGTTGGCAAGGTTGAAAACCCGTAGTCGGAAACAAAGACAAAACATGTACCAGAGCTCTTGGTTTTAAAAACAGAGGTAATAATTATTTTTTTGATTATGCATGTTCCGTCAACGAATGCTAGCAGACAACTCAATCACTTCTTGAGATGGTCAAGTTTCGAGGAACGGCTCCCGAATGAGGACGATCACATCCTCTTAATCTCCTTTGTTTATCACTGCCAAAGTTTTCTGATTTCTCATGAACAAAGCGTGAATGAGGGTTTGTTTGTTATATTAATTTTGAGCCGGGCGCACTCAATGCCAGTTGCTTCTCGTATTATGGGTTTGCACATTATACATGCAATCCCGGGGTAAAGCTTGTCCAACATAAAAAGATTATGAATTAACTACTACTTCCTCATGAACTTAAAACAGAGGCACAAAATAGGAATGCATTTTTTTTTGAATAATTTCGAGATGGTACATGCAAGTCTCCGTTAGGAATGGCAGGTAAATACCATGTAGGAAGGTATGGTGGACTCATATGGCATAACTGGTTTAAAAGAATTTGGATGCACAAGCAGTCAGTCCACTTAGTACAGGTGGAGGTTAGCAAAAGACTGGGAGCGACCAACTAAGAGAGCAATGACGGTCATAATCATGCAGAGCGACAAAGCAACATTGAATCAGGCATGGAAGTTATATCGCTACTCAGAAACAAAAGATCATCAAGGCTTGACAGACTTTCTTTACAGTCTTAAATATGCGTGAGCATACGCCAAGTCAATCAAAATATATTCTTGAAGGAAGATATTACTAAACCACACCACATCATAAGCAAACAAATCATGTTGGTACTCCAATAACACATTGGGAACCCCCCAGCTATTTGAGACTAACCATAAGAAAACATGAACTGCTAAGCACCATTATGCACGTAGCATTTTTATCATAGACATATCAACCAATGCAACAGAAGCAAACTCTTTCAATAAGATAAGCATGATAACTAAAGAGAGTTCAAGCAACCAACTAAATAAAAGCTCTTTACAAAGATAAGCATGAAAACTAAAAGCTAAACATGATAGTAGCTATTGAAAGACAAAGAACACACACAGCAGAGATAGACATGAAAATTCTATGTTATGTTCTAGGTAGAAGTGGAGCGTGTTTCTCTCCCACACAAAGAAAGCTGAGTTCCGACTCTTTATGAAAAGTTAAAGAAAACTAAAAAGGAAAACTAAAAGCAAGACGCTCCAAGCATAGCACATAACACATGAAGTGATAAAAATATAGCGGAACGAAAGACGAACTGATAATGTTGATGGAGAAGGGGATGCACGGGGGCATCCCCAAGCTTAGACGCTTGAGTCTTCTTGAATATTTCTTGGGGGTGCACGGGGGCATCCCCAAGCTTGAGCGTTTGACACTCCTGAATCTTTTTATCATCTTCCCTCGCACACTTGAAAACTCCCTTCATACATAACTCATCATAATCTGATTAGCGAGGTTAGTACCCATAATAAAATAATTGTTCCTTGCTGGAAATAAGGATATTCTTGAAGGTCTACTATTTCTCAAGATTGCCAAAAGGTTTTTGCAAAGAAAAAGCAAGCTCTAGGTTTGCAAAATGAAGGAAAGGCAAAACAGGACAGAATCTGTGAAAAACAGAACAGCAGGTAGTAAATGATTTTTTCGGGGCACTTCTGCAACTCTAATAAAAAAACTCAAAACAGATGCACGAAAGGCAATTATATAGAGCACACTGTCGAAAAAATTCAGACAAAAAAGATGATCTGGTGATTTTATACGAATTTTTCTATCCAAGGACAGAATCTGTTTCCTGGACAGCACGCCACAACTTTTGAACTTTCTTGCAATCAGAGGCTACACTTGGCACAAAGCTGAAAAATAAAGATACAATGATGTTGCTACAGTAGTAACAAACATCAAGACCACTAAAACTAAAAGAACAAACTGAAAGCAAAGATAACAAGGGTTGTCTCCCTAAAGCTCTTTCTTTATAGCCATAAAGATAGGCTTAAGACTTTAATGATGCTCTCGTAGGAATAAGAGTTGAAGAACAAAAGAGAGCATCAGGAAGCAAATACCAAACATATTTAAGCCTAACATGCTTCCTATGGATAGGAATATTGCAATACAATAATTCATTGAAGCACAAAGCAATAAGCATAGGAAGACAAAACAAGTGCAGCTTCAAAACCTTCAACATAAAGAGAGGGAACTTGATATTATTGAAATATCTATAAGCATATGTTCCCTTCTCATAATAATTTTCAGTGGGATCACGAATAAACTCAACAATATAAGCATCACATAAAGCATTGTTATCATGATCCACATGCAAAAAGGTGTCATCACTCTTCATATAAGCAAAATCTTTCTTATTAGGAATAGTGAGAGTAAAGCAATCATAACCATCATGGTAATCATTGTATTTAGGGGGCATATCATAATCATAATAAATTTTATCCTCAATAGTAGGTGGACTGAAAACATCATATTCATCATTGTAATCATATATAGGCAGCAAAGTATCATCAAAGTAAATTTTCTCTTCAAAAGTTGGGGGACTAAAAATATCATGTTCATCAAACGTGTCATCCCCAAGCTTAGAGCTTTCCATGTCATTAGCAATATTGATATTGAAAGAAAGCATACTAATAACATCACCACCATCATGATTGTTATGCAAATAATAAAGTTCCATAGGTTTTTTAATTTTCTCTTCAAACACATCATGTCCCAAAGCAAGGTAGAGCTTATAAAGCTCTCTCATATTTTTGTTGTTTTCCATTAAGAAAAACTAGTGAAAATACATAAAGAAAACAGAAAGGTAAACTAACAAGACTAAAAAGCAAAGATAAAAGATAGCGTGCAACTCCCCTATCTTGAAGAGTGGATTCCCCGGCAACGGCGCCAGAAAACTTTGCTTGATGGCTTCTCGCCCCTCGTTGGTTACCCCAAGTGGAAGGTTTGAGATGCAGTGTAGCGGAAGTTTTCCCTTGGCAAAGATACCAAGGATCGATTTCCTTGAGACTCCCAGTTTCAACAAGAAGGTGTCAACTGCTAACGGCGCCAGATATTAGCAATCAACGTGGACCTGCACACAGATACAAATAACTTTGCTCCCAACGAGTACAGAGAGGTTGTCAATCCCTCCGGCCTTGTCGTTTACAAAGGATCAAACGCAAGTGATAACAGTGATAGGTAATGCTGCAATAGTAAGTAAAAGCGAAAAGTAAATAGCGGATGTGATCGATGATGGTAATATGGACCGGGGTCCCATGATGTTCACTAGTGATGTCTCTCTCCCAAAAGACGATAAAACAGCTATGTGAGGTAAACGAATTACAGCTGGGCAATTGACAGGACCATGTGCGCAAACCAATGCTAACTACGTTGCAAGAAAGGTAGAGGTTCAAAGCATGGGCGGTACGCCAAGGCAAGTAGACCGAAATCCATCTGCATCTACTACTAATCATCCTCCTTGAGATATCTATCCAGAACATCTCGCTGGTATTAAGTTGTGAGTCCCACCCATAGTGTAAACTCAAAGCAACAGACAACTGCACTAAAAGAACTTTGCGTAAAGTAAACAGTCCTTGCACCCGCGGGCACAAGCACCGTTGTTTTCCCCCTTGTGGCAACAGCACATCCCCTAGACTCATGTTTCTGTCACTCAAACTAGTCATCGAGGGGCATGAACCCACAATCGAGCATAACGTTCCCTCTTGGAGTCACTACCTACTACTTGGCCAAAGCAATAAATAACAATGGAGAACATGCAAGAATTACTAACGAACATAAATATAAAAGAGGTAGATCAAATATATTAGTCAAACACAATCTGAACATAATCTCACAATCCATCGGATGCCAGCAAACTCATCATAGCAACAGCATAAGGATTACATATGTGCCTCGATCATGTAGGGCAGCTCACGAGGACTAATTAGTGAAGCGCAAGAACGGGAGGAGAACATCACATAGCTACTGGTCATGGACCCATGGTCCAAGGGAGACTACTCACAACTCATCCGGGAGGCGTCCATGGTGGTTGAGAAGCTCCCAGTGGTGATCCTCCCCTCCGGTAGGGTGCCGGGAAGAGTTCTCCTGGTGCTCCCGATCTTGGAAGCGCGGCGGTGATACGTCCAAAACGTATCTATAATTTCTGCTTGCTCCATGCCACTTTTGGGTGATATTGCTATGATATTCATACACTTCCATACACTTTTGATCATATTTGGACTAACTTAATAATCCAGTGCACCCCAGTGCCAGTTTCTGTTTTCGGCTGTTTTTGTATTTCAGGTTTTCACGTTACGAGAACTGCCAGGAAAAATCCAGAAAAATTATATAAAAAATCAGCGTTTCGGAAACAACCGTGTGTCCGAAGGACAGCCGGGGGGGGGGCACCAGGGCTCCAGGCGCCCTGGCGGCGCGCCCCCCCCCTGGGCCGCGCCGGGGGGGCGCCTGGGCCCCCCGAAGCTTCCCCGATGCCCCCCTTTGGCATATATTTAAAGCGTCCTCCGAAACCCTCAGAACATGAACTCTTTTCGCGATACCATCTCTGTTCCGCTGCCGCTGCCGCTTCCAAGATCGGGAGCACCAGGAGAACTCTTCCCGGCACCCTGCCGGAGGGGAGGATCACCACCGGGAGCTTCTCCACCACCATGGACGCCTCCCGGATGACTCGTGAGTAGTCTCCCTTGGACCATGAGTCCATGACCAGTAGCTATGTGATGTTCTCCTCCCATTCTTGTGCTTCACTAATTAGTCCTCGTGAGTTGCCCTACATGATCGAGGCACATATGTAATCCTTATGCTGTTGCTATGTTGAGTTTGCTGGGATCCGATGGATTATGAGATTATGTTCAGATTGTGATTGAGTAATATATTTGATTCACCTCTTTTATATTTATGTTCATAAGTAATTCTTGCATGTTCTCTGTTGTTATTTATTGCTTTGGCCAAGTAGTAGGTAGTGACTACAAGAGGGAAAGTTATGCTTGATTGTGGGTTCATGCCCCTCGATGACTAGCTTGAGTGACAGAAACATGAGTCTAGGGGATGTGCTGTTGCCACAAGGGGGAAAACAACGGTGCTTGTGCCCGCGGGTGCAAGGATTGTTTACTTTACGCAAAGTTCTTTTAATGCAGTTGTCTGTTGCACTGAGTTTACACTATGGGTGGGACTCGCAACTTAATACCAGCGAGATGTTCTGGATAGATATCTCAAGGTGGATGATTAGTAGTAGATATTGATGGATTTCGGTCTACTTACTTTGGCGTACCGCCCATGCTTTGAACCTCAACCTTTCTTGCAATGTAATCAGCATTGGTTTGCGCTCGTGGGTCCTGTCAATTGCCCAGCTGTAATTTGTTTACCTCACATAGCTGTTTTATCGTCTTTTGGGAGAGAGACATCACTAGTGAACATCATGAGACTCCGGTCCATATTACCATCATTGATCACATCCGCTATTTACTTTTCGCTATTATTTAGTATTGCAAACATTATCTATCACTACTATCATTGCTTTTAATCCTTTGTGAACTACAAGGCCGGAGGGATTGACAACCTCTCTGTACTCGTTGGGAGCAAAGTTATTTGTATCTGTGTGCAGGTCCACGTTGATTTCTAATATCTGGCGCCGTTAGCAGTTGACACCTACTTGTTGAACCTAGGAGTCTTTGGACCATGTGCGCAAACCAATGCTAACTACGTTGCAAGAAAGGTAGAGCTTCAAATCATGGGCGGTACGCCAAGGCAAGTAGACCGAAATCCATCTGCATCTACTACTAATCATCCTCCTTGAGATAAATATCCAGAACATCTCGCTGGTATTAAGTTGTGAGTCCCACCCATAGTGTAAACTCAAAGCAACAGACAACTGCATTAAAAGAACTTTGCGTAAAGTAAACAGTCCTTGCACCCGCGGGCACAAGCACCGTTGTTTTCCCCCTTGTGGCAACAGCACATCCCCTAGACTCATGTTTCTGTCACTCAAACTAGTCATCGAGGGGCATGAACCCACAATCGAGCATAACGTTCCCTCTTGGAGTCACTACCTACTACTTGGCCAAAGCAATAAATAACAATGGAGAACATGCAAGAATTACTAACGAACATAAATATAAAAGAGGTAGATCAAATATATTAGTCAAACACAATCTGAACATAATCTCACAATCCATCGGATCCCAGCAAACTCATCATAGCAACAGCATAAGGATTACATATGTGCCTCGATCATGTAGGGCAGCTCACGAGGACTAATTAGTGAAGCGCAAGAACGGGAGGAGAACATCACATAGCTACTGGTCATGGACCCATGGTCCAAGGGAGACTACTCACAACTCATCCGGGAGGCGTCCATGGTGGTTGAGAAGCTCCCAGTGGTGATCCTCCCCTCCGGTAGGGTGCCGGGAAGAGTTCTCCTGGTGCTCCCGATCTTGGAAGCGCGGCGGTGATACGTCCAAAACGTATCTATAATTTCTGCTTGCTCCATGCCACTTTTGGGTGATATTGCTATGATATTCATACACTTCCATACACTTTTGATCATATTTGGACAAACTTAATAATCCAGTGCACCCCAGTGCCAGTTTCTGTTTTCGGCTGTTTTTGTATTTCAGGTTTTCACGTTACGAGAACTGCCAGGAAAAATCCAGAAAAATTATATAAAAAATCAGCGTTTCGGAAACAACCGTGTGTCCGAAGGACAGCCGGGGGGGGGGGGCACCAGGGCTCCAGGCGCCCTGGCGGCGCGCCCCCCCCTGGGCCGCGCCGGGGGGGCGCCTGGGCCCCCCGAAGCTTCCCCGATGCCCCCCTTTGGCATATATTTAAAGCGTCCTCCGAAACCCTCAGAACATGAACTCTTTTCGCGATCCCATCTCTGTTCCGCTGCCGCTGCCGCTTCCAAGATCGGGAGCACCAGGAGAACTCTTCCCGGCACCCTGCCGGAGGGGAGGATCACCACCGGGAGCTTCTCCACCACCATGGACGCCTCCCGGATGACTCGTGAGTAGTCTCCCTTGGACCATGAGTCCATGACCAGTAGCTATGTGATGTTCTCCTCCCGTTCTTGTGCTTCACTAATTAGTCCTCGTGAGCTGCCCTACATGATCGAGGCACATATGTAATCCTTATGCTGTTGCTATGTTGAGTTTGCTGGGATCCGATGGATTATGAGATTATGTTCAGATTGTGATTGAGTAATATATTTGATTCACCTCTTTTATATTTATGTTCATAAGTAATTCTTGCATGTTCTCTGTTGTTATTTATTGCTTTGGCCAAGTAGTAGGTAGTGACTACAAGAGGGAAAGTTATGCTTGATTGTGGGTTCATGCCCCTCGATGACTAGCTTGAGTGACAGAAACATGAGTCTAGGGGATGTGCTGTTGCCACAAGGGGGAAAACAACGGTGCTTGTGCCCGCGGGTGCAAGGATTGTTTACTTTACGCAAAGTTCTTTTAATGCAGTTGTCTGTTGCACTGAGTTTACACTATGGGTGGGACTCGCAACTTAATACCAGCGAGATGTTCTGGATAGATATCTCAAGGTGGATGATTAGTAGTAGATATTGATGGATTTCGGTCTACTTACTTTGGCGTACCGCCCATGCTTTGAACCTCAACCTTTCTTGCAATGTAATCAGCATTGGTTTGCGCTCGTGGGTCCTGTCAATTGCCCAGCTGTAATTTGTTTACCTCACATAGCTGTTTTATCGTCTTTTGGGAGAGAGACATCACTAGTGAACATCATGAGACTCCGGTCCATATTACCATCATTGATCACATCCGCTATTTACTTTTCGCTATTATTTAGTATTGCAAACATTATCTATCACTACTATCATTGCTTTTAATCCTTTGTGAACTACAAGGCCGGAGGGATTGACAACCTCTCTGTACTCGTTGGGAGCAAAGTTATTTGTATCTGTGTGCAGGTCCACGTTGATTTCTAATATCTGGCGCCGTTAGCAGTTGACACCTACTTGTTGAACCTAGGAGTCTTTGGGGATTCGATCCTTGGCATCTTTGCTAAGGGAAAACACTTCCACAACACTGCATCTTACACCTTCCACTTGGGGTAACCAACGAGGGGTTCGAGGCCCATCAAAGAGTATTTTCTGGCGCCGTTGCCGGGGACTCCACTCTTCAGGATAGGGGAGTTGCATGCTATCTTTTACCTTTGCTTTTTAGTCTTGTTAGTTTACCTTTCATTTTTTGCTTTAGTACCTTTTATCGAAAATCAGAAAAATAGTTATCTTGCTTGCTTGCTACTATGGGTTCTACCAAAAACACTAAATGGGAGGAGTACACCCCTTCTTCCATTACCCCAATTACCACTGTCGGGATCTACAAAAGTAATAAACCTTGTGATTTTATTAGTCTTGACGGAGGGTTATGCCCATGGCATGGTCTTCCAGGAAAAAAGTATGAGCCTCAGTTTAAAATTGCTCCTAAGCTTCCCCAAACTTGGGAAGATGTTCAAACTCTTATAATAGAGAGCGATTGAAACAAAGAGGATGACACTAGAATTCTGCCCACTAATGATAAAATTGATTTTGATAATTGTAGTATTTCAGAAGTTGTCACCTTTCTACAAAGAATGGCCAAAGATCCCCACACTAGCACGCTTAATCTTGCCTTCACAGAGCATGTCACTAATGCTCTTATCAAAGCTAGGGAGGAGAAACTTAGAGTAGAAGCCTCCATACCTAGAAAGCTAGAAGATGGTTGGGATCCTATGATTAAAATTAAGATAAACAACTTCTCTTGCTATGCTTTATGTGATATTGCAGCCAGTACCTCCATTATGTCCAAAAGACTATATGATATGCTTAAATTGAAACCTTTTGATTCTTGTTCTTTTGGAGTTCGTCTCGTTGATTCTTCCATAAAGAAACCTTTAGGGAGGATCGACGATGTTCTTATTGTTGTCAATGATAATTATGTGCCCGTTGATTTTACTATTATGGATATTGAATGTGATCCTTCATGTCCAATTATTTTGGGACATCCCTTTTTGCGCACCATTGGTGCTATCATTGACATGAAAGAGGGTAACATAAAATTTCTGTTTCCTCTCAAGAAAGGGATGGAACACTTCCCTCGAAAGAAGATCAAGTTACCTTTTGAGTCCGTTGTACGGGCTAGCTATTCTTTTACTCTTGATAAAACTTGATCTATGCATTATGCCTAGCTTAAATGCATAAAAGAAAGCGCTTTTGGGAGGCAGCCCACATGAATAAATTTTTTGCTTTTGTTGTGTCTTGATGTTTTTTACTGCTGTAGCATCATCATTGTATCTTTGCTTTTCATATTTGTGCCAAGTATAGCCTCTAATTGCTAGAAAGTTCAAAAGTTGTGAGGTGTTGTCCAGGAAACAGATTCTGTCCTTGGATAGAAAAATTCGTATAAAATCACTAGATCATCTTTTTGGTCTGAATTGTTTCGACAGAGTTCTCTATATAATTGTCTTTCGTGCATTTGTTCTGAGTTTTTTGATTTGAGTTGCAGAAGTATCCCGAACAGATCAATTACTACCTGCTGTTCTGTTTTTCACAGATTCTGTCCTGTTTTGCCTTTCTTTCATTTTGCAAATCAAGAGCTTGCTTTTTCTTTGCAAAAACCTTTTAGCAATCTTGAGAAACAGTAGAACTTCAAGAATATCTTTATTTCCAGCAAGGTATGATAATTTTATTAAGGGTACTAACCTCGCTAATCAGATTATGATGAGTTATGTATGAAGGGAGTTTTCAAGTGTGCGAGGGAAGATGATAAAAAGATTCAGGAGTGTCAAGCGCTCAAGCTTGGGGATGCCCCCGTGCACCCTCAAGAAATATTCAAGGAGACTCAAGCGTCTAAGCTTGGGGATGCCCCCGTGCATCCCCTTCTCCATCAACATTATCAGTTCGTCTTTCGTTCCACTATATTTTTATCACTTCATGTGTTATGTGCTATGCTTGGAGCGTCTTTGTCGGTGTACTAAAGTAGGGGTACCTTAGTATCTCGACTTGTGCACGGATAGTAGCAGCGTCTCGTGGTCTGGCTCGCCACGCGCCCGCCAAAGCCCACTCTAGACCCCTTTGAGCCATTCAAGAACAAAAGTATCCAAGTTAAGAGACAAGACCCCGGCAAGAGGAGCTTGCCGGGAAGGCCGCACCAGGCTCAAGGTTATCATTCCAGCACAAGACCCTGGCAAGAGGAGCTTGCCAGGAAGGCCAAAGAACGGCACCTCAAGAAGGTATATCGCGGTGCATCATGCGCCCCGGCAGGGCCCGGAGAGCAACAAGCTTCCGGGACCGGCAAGACTGCGACCCCGGCAAGGTGCTTGCCGGGGGAAGCTTACGCTGTGTGCCTGCGCTCCAGCTCATCTGGCCACGCGTCGCCCTGGGGCCCTTCCAGGGGCACGTGGCAGATGGCTGTGCAGCCTGGGGTACACGGTGGCAAGCCGTGGCGAACGGAGACGCATGGACGGACGCTTTTGGGGCGACGGCGACGGGCATTCAATGCCCTTGTCCCCCACCGCCAGAGTTAGGTGAAGACCACTGTTCATACACTGTTCATGCACTGTTACAACCACCACCAGTTTTACACTTTTGCCCTCCTCTACGTTGGCACCTATCGGTGACCCCTTTGAGCTATAAAAGGAGGCCCATGCAATACGTAGAGGAGGTTCGAGCCCAGAAACTCGATCACTCCTACGCTCGGTGTAGCTAGTACTGTAGATCTTCAAGCTCCCGAGCCCAAAAACTCAATACAACCAAGGCAGGAGTAGGCTTTTACGCGTCCGCGCGGCCCGAACCTGGGTAAACTGCCCGCGTGTGCCCCTCGATCCGCTCTCCGTGCTCCCTCCGCACCCTTGCCGCAACGTAGAAAGGGGCTCCGGTCCCATAGGTGCTCGTGGGCGACCAGTTTCCCCGACAGTCTTGCTTTTAGTTTTCTTTTTAGTTTTTCATAACGAGTCGGAACTCAGCATTCTTTATGTGGGAGAGAAACACGCTCCACTTCTACCTAGAACATAACATAGAATTTTCATGTCTATCTTTGCTGTGTGTGTTCTTTGTCTTTTAATTGCTACTATCATGCTCTGCTCTTAGTATTCATGCTTATCTTTTCAAAGAGCTTTTGTCTAGTTGGTTTCTTGAACTCTCTTCAATTATCATGCTCACCTTATTAAGAGAGTTTGCTTCCGTTGCATTGGTTAATGTGTCTATGATAAAGATGCTACTTGCATGATGGCGCTTAGTAGTTCATGTTTTCTTATGGTTAATCTCAAATACCTGGGGGGTTCCCAATGTGTTATTGGAGTACCAACTTGATTTGTTTGCCTATGATGTGGTATGGTTTAGTAATATCTTCCTTCGAGAATTTATTTTGATTGACTTGGCGTATGCTCACGCATATTCAAGACTGTAAAGAAAGTCTGTCAAGCCTTGATGATCTTTTATTTCTGAGTAGCGATATAACTACCATGCCTGATTCAATATTGCGTTGTCGCTCTGCATGATTATGACCGTCATTGCTCTCTTAGTTGGTCGCTCCCAGTCTTTTGCTAACCTCCACCTGTACTAAGCGAACTAACCATGCAATACATAGCTCATGGGAAAGTAGCCTAAAAATTATTGTGGTAAAGAATATGTTGCTTATGTATCTTATTTCTTATAAGTTGCTTGCTGAGCGGTAACCATGTTTTTGGGGACGCCATCAACTGTCACACTTTTGTTGAATATCATGTGAGTTGCTATGCATGTTCGTCTTGTCTGAAGTAAGGGTGATTTGCCGTGGGTTGTATGAATATGCATATTGTTAGAGAAGAACATTGGGCCGCCAACCAAAGCCATGTATCATGGTGGAAGTTTTAGCTTGGACGTTAATCCTCAATCTCTTATGAGAATATGCTTATGCATTTAAGAGGAGTCCATCATCTATTTTCTATGTTGTCCCGGTATGGATGTCCTCAAGTTGAGATCTATCAAAAACGAGAAATCAAATGTGGTTTATCTCCTTGGACCTTTGTACAGGTGGCATAGAGGTACCCCTTTGTGACACTTGGTTGAAACATATGTAATGCAATGATAACCCATGGAAATCCGAGCTAATTAGGACAAGGTGCGAGCACTATTGGTATTCGATGCATGAGGCTTGCAACTTATAGGATGTCTTATGCATGACACATATGAAGTACTACTACCATTGACAAAATTGCTTCCATGTTTTCAAAATAAAAAGCTCTAGAACTTCAAGCACCAACTACTGAGAGCATGATTGTCATTCTGAGTGTAATGTGCATTGTCCCAAAGTAGCATTGTCTTTTGCATGATTGTGATATCATTTATTTTGAAATCATTGTATCTAGTCATCACTTAAACCTTGAAGGTGCCCCTGCATTTATGTTTTGCTTCACTAAAGGGGGCAAGCCAGATATCACTTTATCATATTTGCACATCATGTTCATTGCAAATCTTTTTGATGTTTCAGTTTCATGTTGTAAAACTTTCAGTCATTTGTGATTTTCTCATGAGGCAAGTTAATTACTATAGAATCATTGTCTCAGTAAGCTTTTGTCATATGACTATGAAAAAGTCCTATATGGTTAATACCATGTCACCACAGAAATTATTCTTGTTATCATTTACCTACTCGAGGACGAGCAGGAATTAAGCTTGGGGATGTTGATACGTCCAAAACGTATCTATAATTTCTGCTTGCTCCATGCCACTTTTGGGTGATATTGCTATGATATTCATACACTTCCATACACTTTTGATCATATTTGGACTAACTTACTAATCCAGTATACCCCAGTGCCAGTTTCTGTTTTCGGCTGTTTTTGTATTTCAGGTTTTCACGTTACGAGAACAGCCAGGAAAAATCCAGAAAAATTATATAAAAAATCAGCGTTCCGGAAACAACCGTGCGTCCGAAGGACAGCCGGGGGGGGGGGGGGCACC
>LR738715.1:872477269-872488680 GCA_902687465.1 Secale cereale | reverse complement strand
CCCCCCCTGGGCCGCGCCGGGGGGTGCCTGGCCCCCCGAAGCTTCCCCGATGCCCCCCTTTGGCATATATTTAAAGCGTCCTCCGAAACCCTCAGAACAGGAACTCTTTTCGCGATCCCATCTCTGTTCCGCCGCCGCCGCCGCTTCCAAGATCGGGAGCACCAGGAGAACTCTTCCCGGCACCCCGCCGGAGGGGAGGATCACCACCGGGAGCTTCTCCACCACCATGGATGCCTCCCGGATGACTCGTGAGTAGTCTCCCTTGGACCATGAGTCCATGACCAGTAGCTATGTGATGTTCTCCTCCCGTTCTTGTGCTTCACTAATTAGTCCTCGTGAGCTGCCCTACATGATCGAGGCACATATGTAATCCTTATGCTGTTGCTATGTTGAGTTTGCTGGGATCCGATGGATTATGAGATTATGTTCAGATTGTGATTGAGTAATATATTTGATTCACCTCTTTTATATTTATGTTCATAAGTAATTCTTGCATGTTCTCCGTTGTTATTTATTGCTTTGGCCAAGTAGTAGGTAGTGACTACAAGAGGGAACGTTATGCTTGATTGTGGGTTCATGCCCCTCGATGACTAGCTTGAGTGACAGAAACATGAGTCTAGGGGATGTGCTGTTGCCACAAGGGGGAAAACAACGGTGCTTGTGCCCGCGGGTGCAAGGATTGTTTACTTTACGCAAAGTTCTTTTAATGCAGTTGTCTGTTGCATTGAGTTTACACTATGGGTGGGACTCGCAACTTAATACCAGCGAGATGTTCTGGATAGATATCTCAAGGTGGATGATTAGTAGTAGATATTGATGGATTTCGGTCTACTTACTTTGGCGTACCGCCCATGCTTTGAACCTCAACCTTTCTTGCAATGTAATCAGCATTGGTTTGCGCTCGTGGGTCCTGTCAATTGCCCAGCTGTAATTTGTTTACCTCACATAGCTGTTTTATCATCTTTTGGGCGAGAGACATCACTAGTGAACATCATGAGACTCCGGTCCATATTACCATCATTGATCACATCCGCTATTTACTTCTCGCTATTATTTACTATTGCAAACATTATCTATCACTACTATCATTGCTTTTAATCCTTTGTGAACTACAAGGCCGGAGGGATTGACAACCTCTCTGTACTCGTTGGGAGCAAAGTTATTTGTATCTGTGTGCAGGTCCACGTTGATTGCTAATTTCTGCCGCCGTTAGCAGTTGACACCTACTTGTTGAACCTAGGAGTCTCTGGGGATTCGATCCTTAGCATCTTTGCTAAGGGAAAACACTTCCACAACACTGCATCTTACACCTTCCACTTGGGGTAACCAATGAGGGGTTCGAGGCCCATCAGGCGGCGGCGGAACAGAGATGAGATCGCGAAAAAGGGTTCCCGTCTCGAGGGTTTCGGGACACGATATAAATATATGCCAAAGGGGGGCATCAGCGGAGGCCTGGGGGGCCCAGGCGCCCCCCCCACGGCGCGGCCAAGAGGGGGGCCGCACCACCAGGGCGCCTGGAGCCCTGGTGGCCCCCCTCTGGCTGTACTTCGGGTGTCGGGAGGCTTCTGGAACGCTGATTTTTTATATAATTTTTACGGGATTTTTCTGGCAGTTCTCGTAATGGGAAAACCTGAAATACAAAAACAGCCGAAAACAGAAACTGGCACTGGGGTGCACTGAGTTAATAGGTTAGTCCAAATATGATCAAAATTTTATGGAAGTGTATAAATAACATAGCAATATCACCCAAAAGAGGCATGGAGCAAGCAGAAATTATAGATACGTTTTGGACGTATCAGGAATCAGCGGAGGCCTGGGGGGCCCAGGCACCCCCCCGGCGCGGCCAGGAGGGGGGCCGCACTACCAAGGCGCCTGGAATCCCTGGTGGCCCCCCTCCAGCTGTACTTCGGGTGCCGGGAAGCTTCTGGAACGCTGATTTTTTATATAATTTTTCCGGGATTTTTCTGGTAGTTCTCGTAATGGGAAAACCTGAAATACAAAAACAGCCGAAAACAGAAACTGGCACTGGGGTGCACTGAGTTAATAGGTTAGTCCAAATATGATCAAAAGTGTATGGAAGTGTATATAACATAGCAACATCACCCAAAAGAGGCATGGAGCAAGCAGAAATTATAGATACGTTTTGGACGTATCAACATCCCCTAGCTTAATCCCTGCTCGTCCTCGAGTAGGTAAATGATAACAAGAATAATTTCTGTGGTGACATGCTATTAACCATATAGGACTTTTCATTAGTCATATGACAAAAGCTTACTGAGACAATGAATCTGTAGTAATTAAGTTGCCTCATGAGAAAATCGCAAAGAACTGAAAGTTTTACAATATGATACTGAAAATCAAATAGATTTGTAATGCGCATGGTGTGCAAATATGATAAAGTGATATCTCGCTTGCCCCCTTTAGTGAAGCAAAACATAAATGCAGGGGCACCTCCAAGGTTTAAGTGACGACTAGATACAATAATTTCAAAATAAACGATATCACAATCATGCAAAAGACAATGCTACTTTGGGACAATGCACATTACACTCAGAATGACAATCATGCTCTCAGTAGTTGGTGCTTTAAAAGAAGGTGAAGACTCTCGAACCGTGGCTTTTGTTGGCAAGGTTGAAAACCCGTAGTCGGAAACAAAGACAAAACATGTACCAGAGCTCTTGGTTTTAAAAACAGAGGTAATAATTATTTTTTGATTATGCATGTTCCGTCAACGAATGCTAGCAGATAACTCAATTACTTCTTGAGATGGACAAGTTTCGAGGAACGGCTCCCGAATGAGGACGATCACATCCTCTTAATCTGCTTTGTTTATCACTGCCAAAGTTTTCTGATTTCTCATGAACAAAGCGTGAAGGAGGGTTTGTTTGTTATATTAATTTTGAGCCGGGCGCACTCAATGCCAGTTCCTTCTCGTATTATGGGTTTGCACATTATACATGCAATCCCGGGGTGAAGCTTGTCCAAATTAAAAAGATCATGAATTAACTACTACTTCCTCATGAACTTAAAACAGAGGCACAAAATAGGAATGCATTTTTTTTGAATAATTTCTAGATGGTACATGCAAGTCTCCGTTAGGAATGGCAAGTAAATACCATGTAGGAAAGTATGATGGACTCATATGGCATAACTGGTTTAAAAGAATTTGGATGCACAAGCAGTCAGTCTGCTTAGTACAGGCGAAGGTTAGCAAAAGACTGGGAGCGACCAACTAAGAGAGCAATGACTGTCATAATCATGCAGAGCGACAAAGCAACATTGAATCAGGCATGGAAGTTATATCGCTACTCAGAAACAAAAGATCATCAAGGCTTTACAGACTTTCTTTACAGTCTTAAATATGCGTGAGCATACGCCAAGTCAATCAAAATAAATTCTTGAAGGAAGATATTACTAAACCATACCACATCATAGGCAAACAAATCATGTTGGTACTCCAATAACACATTGGAAACCACCCCAGCTATTTGAGACTAACCATAAGAAAACATGAAATACTAAGCACCATTATGCACGTAGCATTTTTATCATAGACATATCAACCAATGCAACAGAAGCAAACTCTCTTAATAAGATAAGCATTATAACTAAAGAGAGTTCAAGCAACCAACTAAATAAAAGCTCTTTAAAAAGATAAGCATTAAAACTAAAAGCTAAACACGATAGTAGCTATTGAAAGACAAAGAACACACACAGCAGAGATAGACATGAAAATTCTATGTTATGTTCTAGGTAGAAGTGGAGCGTGTTTCTCTCCCACATAAAGAAAGCTGAGTTCCGACTCGTTATGAAAAGCTAAAGAAAACTAAAAGGAAAACTAAAAGCAAGACGCTCCAAGCATCGCACATAACACATGAAGTGATAAAAATATAGCGGAACGAAAGACGAACTGATAATGTTGATGGAGAAGGGGATGCACGGGGGCATCCCCAAGCTTAGACGCTTGAGTCTCCTTGAATATTTCTTGGGGGTGCATGGGGGCATTCCCAAGCTTGAGCGTTTGACACTCCTGAATCTTTTTATCATCTTCCCTCGCACACTTGAAAACTCCCTTCATACATAACTCATCATAATATGATTAGCGAGGTTAGTACCCATAATAAAATAATTGTTCCTTGCTGGAAATAAGGATATTCTTGAAGCTCTACTGTTTCTCAAGATTGCCAAGAGGTTTTTGCAAAGAAAAAGCAAGCTCTAGGTTTGCAAAATGAAGGAAAGGCAAAACAGGACAGAATCTGTGAAAAACAGAACAGCAGGTAGTAAATGATTTTTTCGGGGCACTTCTGCAACTCTAATCAAAAAACTCAAAACAGAAGCACGAAAGACAATTATATAGAGCACGCTGTCGAAAAAATTCAGACCAAAAAGATGATCTGGTGATTTTATACGAATTTTTCTATCCAAGGACATAATCTGTTTCCTGGACAGCACGTCACAACTTTTGAACTTTCTTGCAATCAGAGGCTACACTTGGCACAAAATTGAAAAGCAAAGATACAATGATGATGCTACTGTAGTAACAACATCAAGACACAACAAAAGAAAAATAAAATTTATTCATTGGGCTGCCTCCCAAAAGCGCTTTCTTTTATGCCTTTAAGCTAGGCATAATGCATAGAGATCAAGTTGTATCAATTGAACCATCATCAAGATCATCAAAAAGCTCTTCAATAATACAACTAGTCTTAAGAGGACTTTCAAATAAAGGCCTCATAGAGATACTTCTAGGGAGAAGACCAAAAGGATAAAAGTCAAGGGAAGATTCATTTATAAATTCATCAAAGAGAGGTGTTTCTTCCAAAGTCTTTACAGTTTGAACCCCTTTGGCAATAGATGGATTACTTTTAGAGCGAGGAGCATTTGGAACGTGAACGAACTTAGGCTCCTTCTTTGCCGGAGTTTCTACCTTTTTCGTTTTGATTGAGGAGAAAGTAGTTCCTAGAGTATCAAAGATTTCCTCAATCTTGTCTATCCTAGAAGAGTCCAAGTCATGGGATTTGATGGTCTCCAAAGTTTTGAAAATTTTATGCATGGAGCTATCAAGCCTATTCAAATTCCCTTGGATCTTACGATCCAACTCATTCATCTTATTAATGCTTGGCATCTCTAGCTCTATCTTTTCAAGTTTTTTCATAATGTGAGCTAGGGTGATGTCCTCTTGAATGCTAACAACAGGGGGATTCCCAACAAGATTTTCAATAATACTAAGAGACTCCCAAACTGGGGCCTCTAGGAAATTCACATTGATAGCAGTATCTAGAATAATCCTATTCCAAGAAGTGATTCCAACATAAAAATTTCTAAGCAGGATAGTAGTAGGTTGCTTCTTGGTGGCTCTTTTTTGAGAATCATTAATTCTATACCAAGCATCTTTCAAACTTTCCCCACCTCTTTGTTTAAAGGTGAGAACTTCTGCCTCGTCAAAGACAAAAGGACCCGACATAATGACAACTAAAGAATGAGATAACTATTTTTGTGATTTTCGATAAAAGATACTAAAACAAAACTGAAAGGTAAACTAACAAGACTAAAAAGCAAAGGTAAAAGATAGCGTGCAACTCCCCTATCCAGAAGAGTGGAGTCCCCGGCAACGGCGCCAGAAAACTTTGCTTGATAGCTTCTCGCCCCTCGTTGGTTACCCCAAGTGGAAGGTTTGAGATGCAGTGTAACAGAAGTTTTCCCTTGGCAAAGATACCAAGGATCGATTTCCCTGAGACTCCCAGTTTCAACAAGAAGGTGTCAACTGCTAACGGCGCCCGATATTAGCAATCAACGTGGACCTGCACACAGATACAAATAACTTTGCTCCCAACGAGTATAGAGAGGTTGTCAATCCCTCCGGCCTTGTCGTTTACAAATGATCAAACGCAAGTGATAATAGTGATAGGTATTGCTGCAATAGTAAGTAAAAAGCGGAAAGTAAATAGCGGATGTGATCAATGATGGTAATACGGACCGGGGTCCCATGATGTTCACTAGTGATGTCTCTCTCCCAAAAGACGATAAAACAGCTATGTGAGGTAAACGAATTACAGCTGGGCAATTGACAAGACCATGTGCGCAAACCAATGCTAACTATGTTGCAAGAAAGGTAGAGGTTCAAAGCATGGGCGGTACGCCAAGGCAAGTAGACCGAAATCCATCTGCATCTACTACTAATCATCCACCTTGAGATATCTATCCGGAACATCTCGCTGGTATTAAGTTGCGAGTCCCACCCATAGTGTAAACTCAAAGCAACAGACAACTGCATTAAAAGAACTTTGCGTAAAGTAAACAATCCTTGCACCCTCGGGCACAAGCACCGTTGTTTTCCCCCTTGTGGCAACAGCACATCCCCTAGACTCATGTTTCTGTCACTCAAACTAGTCATCGAGGGGCATGAACCCACAATCGAGCATAACGTTCCCTCTTGGAGTCACTACCTACTACTTGGCTAAAGCAATAAATAACAACGGAGAACATGCAAGAATTACTTACGAACATAAATATAAAAGAGGTAGATCAAATATATTACTCAAACATAATCTGAACATAATCTCACAATCCATCGGATCCCAGCAAACTCATCATAGCAACAGCATAAGGATTACATATGTGCCTCGATCATGTAGGGCAGCTCACAAGGACTAATTAGTGAAGCGCAAGAACGGGAGGAGAACATCACATAGCTACTGGTCATGGACCCATGGTCCAAGGGAGACTACTCACAACTCATCCGGGAGGCGTCCATGGTGGTGGAGAAGCTCCCGGTGGTGATCCTCCCCTCCGACAGGGTGCCGGGAAGAGTTCTCCTGGTGCTCCCGATCTTGGAAGCGCGGCGGCGGCGGAACAGAGATGAGATCGCGAAAAAGGGTTCCCGTCTCGAGGGTTTCGGGACACGATATAAATATATGCCAAAGGGGGGCATCAGTGGAGGCCTGGGGGGCCCAGGCGCCCCCCCCCCCCGGCGCGGCCAGGAGGGGGGCCGCGCCACCAGGGCGCCTGGAGCCCTGGTGGCCCCCCTCCGGCTGTACTTCGGGTGCCGGGAAGCTTCTGGAACGCTGATTTTTTATATAATTTTTCCGGGATTTTTCTGGCAGTTCTCGTAATGGGAAAACCTGAAATACAAAAACAGCCGAAAACAGAAACTGGCACTGGGGTGCACTGAGTTAATAGGTTAGTCCAAATATGATCAAAAGTGTATGGAAGTGTATAAATAACATAGCAATATCACCCAAAAGAGGCATGGAGCAAGCAGAAATTATAGATACGTTTTGGACGTATCAGTCATCAAGTACCGTTTTCTGGCGCCGTTGCCGGGGAGTGTAGCGCTATTGGTAAGTGAAGCTGGTAAGGAAGTTTTTTACATTTCTGTTTTTATTTTGCTGTTGCTGCTCTTTGTCCTTATGGACAACCTTGCTATTGGATCGTTGCTTGTGGGAAGACGCTCCACATCTGTGGTGGTTGCTCCTCCCCCTACTGAAATTGTGCCCTATAAAATACCAGCTGGTATTATCGATTATATTTTGGCTAATCGTTATGCAGGAGACAGACATCCCGGTGAACACTTGCTATATCTGTCACAACTATGTTCATTATTTAAGCTTGCAGGTGTATCAATGGAGTTTGTCATGAGGAAATTGTTCTCCGTATCGCTTATAGATAAAGCTTCAGATTGGTATAAGCTTCTCGATAACTCACACTTGCTTGAATGGCAAGAGCTTATGTCTCTCTTTTATACCAAGTTTTATCCTCTTCATGAAATTCATCGAGACAGGAACTATATCTATAACTTTAGGTCTCGTGACGGATAAAGCATTGCTCAAGCTTGGGGGAGATTGAAGTCCCTAATGCTTAAATGTCCTATTCATGAGCTCCCCAAGAAAATTATACTTACAAATTTTTATGCCAGGCTTTCTCGTCAGGATAAGGAGATGCTGGATGCCTCCTCTAGTGGGGTATTTCAGACAAAGAGAGTTGAAGAAAGGTGGGATCTCATTGAAAGGATCCAGAGGAATACCGAAGATTGGGAAATCGATAAAGGTATTGAACCCGCTATAAATTATGAGCATGATTATATTGAGAGATATGTGAAAACTGATTACTTCAATACCTTTTGCTCTAAGATTGGTCTTGATTCCCATCTAATGATTGATTTCTGTAAGGATTTTGCCTCTCACGTTGATTCTTTTAAAAAGAAGAGAGATCAGCATCATGAACCTTTCAAAGAGTTACCTGTTGATATTCATGTTGCTGACCCTATTTTGCCTGCAGTTATATATGAAAAGCCTCCTTTTCCCGAAAGGATAAGGGAGCACTCTCTTGTGACAGGCATAATAAATAAAAGTGAGAGAAGAATTGATGAGCCTGAGGACCAGATCAAGGTCGATCCTCAAGTTGCATTGGTTAAAGACCTTGTTACTAATGATGTTTTGGATTCCAATGTAAATTTTTGTGCTGTTTCCACTAACCTTGTCACATCCAAGAATAAAGGCCCAATTTCAGGTACTCCAGTAGTATCCGTTAAAATAGGAGATCACAATTATTATGGGCTATGCGATTTGGGATCGAGTGCTAGTGCTATCCCCTATTCACTTTATCAAGAGATCATCGGTGAGATTTCACCTTGTGAACTTGAAGAAGTTGATGTTACCATTCATCTTGCAAACAGAGCAACTATCTCTCCTATCGGAATTGTGAGAGACGTTGAAGTCCTATGTGGAAAGGTAAAATACCCTACCGACTTTCTAGTACTTGGCTCAGTGAGGGACAATTTTTGTCCTATTATTTTGGTAGACCTTTTCTCAGAACTTGTGGAGCTATAATAGATTGTAAGAAAGGTAAAGTTTCTGTTGAATTCAATGGTGAGCCATATGAATTTAACTTTTCTAAGTTCTCTAAGCAGCCTCGTGGTACCGATTTACCTAGTGATGATAAAATTATTGAAAGTATTGCTTCTATTGCTATTCCCCCTAATGATCCTTTGCAGCAATATATGGAGGACCACGAGAATGATTTGCATATGCAGGAAAGAAATGAACTAGATGAAATATTCTTGAGACAACCTGCTATCCTGAAGCACAACCTTCCGGTTGAACCTTTGGGAATTTATTCAAAACCAAAAGAAGACCCGGTGTTCGATCTTAAACCTCTTCCCGATACGCTCAAGTATGCTTATTTAGATGAAAAGAAAGTATATCCTGTTATTATCAACTCTAACCTTTCAGGATATGAAGAAGAGCGACTATTGGAAGTACTTCGTAAACACCAAGGTGCAATTGGCTATACCCTTGATGACCTTAAGGGGATTAGTCCATCTATCTGTCAACATACTATCAACCTTGAGCCCGATGCTAAACCAGTTGTTGATCATCAACGACGGTTGAACCCGAAGATGATGGATGTTGTAAGAACTGAGATTCTCAAGCTTCTAGCCGCAGGTATTATCTACCCTATAGCTGATAGTAAGTGGGTAAGCCCGGTACATTGTGTTCCTAAGAAAGGAGGTGCAACTGTGGTTCCTAATGATAAGAATGAACTAATACCTCAGAGAATTATTATTGGGTATAGAATGTGTATTGATTACAGGAAGCTGAACAAGGCAACCAGGAAGGATCACTACCCGTTGCCGTTCATCGACCAAATGCTTGAAAGGTTATCCAAAAATACCCACTTTTGTTACCTCGATGGTTATTCTGGCTTCTCTCAAATTCATGTTAACACTGCTGATCAAGAGAAGATCACTTTTACTTGTAATGCCCCTGCTACTTTTCAAAGGTGTATGTCTGCTATCTTTCATGGTTTCTGTGAGAAGATTGTGGAAGTCTTCATGGACGATTTCTCCGTCTATGGAACTTCCTTTGACCATTGTCTCCACAACCTTAATAAAGTTTTGCAGAGATGTGAGGAGACAAATCTGGTACTCAACTGGGAGAAGTGCCACTTCATGGTTAACGAAGGAATTGTTCTTGGTCACAAGATTTCCGAAAGGGGAATTGAGGTGGACAAGGCCAAGATCGAAGCAATTGAGAGGATGCCCTATCCAAGGGACATCAAAGGTATTCGCAGTTTTCTCGGTCATGCTGGTTTCTATAGACGATTTATTAAAGACTTTTCTAAGACTTCAAGACCCCTCACTAATCTTCTCCAGAAGGACGTTCCTTTTGTATTTGATGAAGATTGTAAGGAGGCTTTTGAAGTTCTTAAGAAAGCTTTAATAACCGCTCCTATAGTACAACCACCTGACTGGAATTTACCTTTTGAGATTATGTGTGATGCTAGTGATTTTGCCGTTGGAGCTGTTTTAGGGCAAAGGGTTGATAAGAAATTGAATGTTATACATTATGCTAGTAAAACCCTTGATAGTGCTCAAAAGAATTATGCTACTACTGAGAAGGAATTCTTAGCTGTAGTGTTTGCTTGTGATAAGTTTAGGCAGTATATTGTTGATTCCAAAGTTATTATTCATACTGACCATGCTGCCATTAAGTACCTTATGACAAAGAAGGATGCCAAGCCAAGACTTATCAGATGGCTACTCCTTCTTCAAGAATTTGATTTGCAGATTGTTGATAGGAAAGGAGAAGACAATCCGGTGGCGGACAATCTTTCAAGGATGGAAGATATACCGCATGATCCCATCCCAGTCAACGACAGTTTTCCAGACGAGCAACTTGCCGTTGTAAAAGTACAATCTCTTTCCGATCCTTGGTTTGCAGATTATGCTAATTTTATCGTTGCGAAGTATTTGCCTCCAGGTTTAACATTTCAGCAAAGGAAGAAGTTCTTTCATGATTTGAGGCACTACTTTTGGGATGACCCACATCTTTTCAAAGAAGGTCCAGACGGGATCGTGAGAAGATGCATACCGGAACATGAGCAGAAGGACATTCTCAGACAATGTCATGATAGTCCCTATGGGGGACATCATGCCGGTGAGAGGACCGCACATAAGGTTCTTCAATCAGGTTTTTATTGGCCTACTCTCTTTAAGGATGCTAGAAATTATGTTTTAGCCTGTGATAAATGTCAGAGAGTTGGTAACATTAGTAGAAGGAATGAGATGCCTATGAATTACTCACTAGTGATTGAACCTTTTGATTGCTGGGGTTTTGATTTTATGGGTCCTTTTCCTTCTTCGCACAAGTACACTCACATTTTAGTAGCTGTTGATTATGTGACCAAGTGGGTTGAAGCAATCCCCACTGAAAGTGCTGATCACAAGACATCTTTGAAAATGCTCAAAGATGTGATTTTCCCTAGGTTTGGTGTACCTAGGTATCTCATGACTAATGGAGGATCACACTTCACGCATGGAGCTTTTAGAAAAGCTTTAGCCAAGTACGATGTCAATCATAGAATTGCTTCACCGTACCATCCTCAAACTAGTGGGCAAGTTGAGCTCACCA
>LR738715.1:872376377-872476767 GCA_902687465.1 Secale cereale | reverse complement strand
GCTGGTGAGAAGCGTCTCATGAACTTGACTTCTCTAGATGAGTGGAGAAGTGAAGCTTACGAGAGCGCTAAAATGTTCAAGGAAAAGGTAAAGAAGTGGCATGATAGGAGGATTCTGAAACGTGAATTTAATGTTGGTGATAAAGTTTTGTTGTTTAGATCCCGTTTCAGGTTTTCTCCAGGCAAACTACTTTCCAGGTGGGAAGGGCCATTTCATATTGAAGAAGTCTATCGGTCTGGTGCAATCAAGATTAACAATTTTGAAGGCACCAAACCTCAAGTTGTGAATGGGCAAAGACTTAAGCATTACATAGCAGGAGACCATGTCAATGTTGATGTGAATATGATATACACAACAACTCACGAAGAACATGTTGCAGCCCTGTTTCAGACACCAGCAGAAGCAGAATAAAAAAAGGTATGTATTACGGTAAGGAAACATCGCGAACCGCCATAAAAGTTCCATATTATGAGTTTTTGCAAAATTAGGAAAATTCTAAGCCTAAGTGGAGCCGGAGACAAGCTCCAGGGGCCCAGGCGCCCCCCTGGCGCGGCCTACCTCCTGGCCGCGCCGGGAGGCCGCCTGGGCACCCAGGATTCCGTCTCCGACCCCACTTTAGCTTGTTACCTTCCTTTCTGTGTAGAAATTTTTGCTATATATTTGCCCGGATTGTTCCGGCAACGTATCTCGCGATTTCGTGTGTTTTCTTTTCGATCTGTTTCTGCCAGGGTAAAAAAGTTATTGTTAGAGATGTCTTCTTGTGGCTCGAGCGGAGAGGACCTCTTGGGATGGCGTCTACGTCAAGTCCAGAAGGATCTTAATCAAGGGAAGCACGTTGACTGGGCTACCGAAGAAGAGATTGCCGCAAGACAAGCAGAGATGGAGCGCTCCATGAGAGAGGAAGTCAAGACTATCACTGCCCAACAACAAGGAGGCCCAAGCAATCCCATCATGGTGGGATCTGTCCAACCTCATTATGATCTTTCTCTTAACCTTTTAGGGCCCTCTACTTCACTTGAAGATCAACGTACGCTCTCCACCATCTCCGAGTCTTATCACATCACCAATCAGTTGTGCGAAGATTTCTGTGTACTAAAGGTACAAGTGGAGATCTTGGAGAAGGAAAACCAAACCCTTCGCCGTGTCATAAGAGATTTGAAGAATCAACGTCAACAAGAATGAGGAGTGAAATCTCCTTGGGTAATGGCATCCCCTTGGCTTGTTCCAAGCTTGGGGGAGTGCCCGGTATCTTTATCTTTATCTTTTGTCTTTTAGAGTCAAGTAGAGTCGTATCATGTCTAGGGAGGTTATTATATGAAATAGGTGTGTGCATTGAGGTCTATCACTCCTTCTGTGGAGAGATTGTATCCGTGAGTGTGGAGTCGTCTATGATGGAATATTAATGAGAAGTCTATTGGTTCCTTTGCTGCACTCGGTATTCTCTTCACGCAATCGACCTTATATGATGATTCTTATGGGGAGTATTGACCCTATATCAGGTATGGCTTTGAAAACTTTATTTAATCTTGGCAAACATAGCTTTGGTCATAACAACAAGCATGATTTTCTTAAAGTAGCGACATAGCCAAAACCTTTATGTTATTATGCTTGAAGTGTTATGCTGACAAGGAAGACAACTTGATGTGTTATGCTTATTTTAATGTTTATGATTTATATTGCTTTGCATCTTAGTCATCATCAATTGTCTGTTCTCTCAAAGCCTTTGCTAGCCTAAACTCTGTACTAAGCGGAATTCTGCTTGTGCATCCATACCCTCAAACCAATACCTTCCATATGAGTCCACCATACCTTCCTATTCGTGGTATTCCACTACCACCTCCTAAAGTATATAATTTATGTGTTATCCTTAAATGTTCAAAATCTTCTATTTTGTGCCCCTGTTTTAGCTCATGAGGAAGTAGTAGTTAATTCATGATCTTTTTAAGTTGGACAAGTTTTACCCCGGGATTGCATGTCTAATCTGCAAACCCCTAATACGAGGAGGAACTGGCATGAGTGCGCCCGGCTCATAAAAGATAATACAACAAACAAACCCTCCTTCACGCTTTGTTCATGAGAAATCAGAAAACTTTGGCAGTGATAAACAAAGGAGAGTAAGGGGATGTGATCATCCCCGTGCGGGAGCCGTTCCTCGAAACTTGTCCAGTTTGAGAAGTAATTGAGTTATCTATTAGCATTCGTTGACAAATCATGCACCTCTCAAAACTTGTTTTCATTCTGTTTGATTTAAGGATAGCACATGAGTTTTCCCTACTTCCCTAGAGCAGGGCCTATCTCTTAGTTTTAGGTTGAGTCAGTTATTCCTACTTCCTTCTATTCTTAAAGAGAGCAGACATTTGATGTTGACGAGGATTCATTCATATAAAGTTGCATTAAGATTTGTCATATCATATCCTTGTTGACATTATCATTTGATAAGTAAGTTGTTTGTCAAGCCCAGCTAAAACAAACATCTTCCTTTGTGTTAACACTTTCACTTCTTGCCTAATAACATGTTCTTTCAAAAGCTTCAATTAATCTCATCAAAACATAAAGAGAAAGAGCAAAAGTAAAAGCTATTAGTTGTTCTTTGACCAAAGGACATGTTTGCCATGATTTGATGAGTTTCCTTAGCCCTTCTTTCGATTATAAGTGTTACCACTCTTTTATAAGGGCCTTATGAGTTGAAGATTGCTGTTGAGGATATTTGAGTTTGGTGAAGAAATTGTGATGCTTCTTGTCCGTATTCTATTTATCGACACTTCACTCTCTAAACTTGTGGACAGGTTTACCGAGCTCAGTATTCGCTTGGGGACAAGCGAGGTCTAAGCTTGGGGGTGTTGATTCGTCCAAAATGCATCACTATTTTATATCGTAATTCATCCTTATTCATTGATATATTTCACATTACGATGATGTTCTTATGTTGTTTTGGCCTATTTTACACAGTTTGCAACTTTCCGGTGCCGAAGCAGCAGACGCAGGATTCAGCGGTAAAAAGTGGACGCTGAGTTGCTGAAGAAGAATACCTCCAAATTACCTGAAAATCGACGGAGGGTATTTTCCAGAAGGATCAAGAAGATACGCAAAAGAGCAACCAGAGGGGGGCCACAGGGTGCCCAGGCGGCCACCTGGCGCGGCCCCCACCCTGGCCGCTGATGGCTTCTCGCCCCTCGTTGGTTACCCCAAGTGGAAGGTTTGAGATGCAGTGTAGC
The DNA here is from genome assembly GCA_902687465.1 of Secale cereale. Lineage (NCBI taxonomy): Eukaryota > Viridiplantae > Streptophyta > Magnoliopsida > Poales > Poaceae > Secale > Secale cereale. The sequence continues at coordinate 872,473,552 of LR738715.1, read as the reverse complement.
GGTAGTTTTCCCTTGGCAAGATACCAAGGATCGAATTCCCCTGAGACTCCAAGGTTCAACAAGAAGGTGTCAACTGCTAACGGCGCCAGATATTTAGCAACTGACTGGACCTGCACACAGATACAAATAACTTTTCTCCCAACGAGTACAGAGAGGTTGTCAATCCCTCCGGCCTTGTCGTTTACAAAGGATCAAATGCAAGAGATAATAGTGATAGGTATAACTGCAACTAGTAAGTAAGAACTGAAAGTAAATAGCGGATGTGATCAGTGATGGTAATATGGACCGGGGTCCCATGATGTTCACTAGTGATGTCTCTCTCCCAAAAGACGATAAAACAGCTATGTGAGGTGAACGAATTACAGCTGGGCAATTGACAGGATTATGTGCGCAAACCAATGCTAACTATGTTGCAAGAAAGGTAGAGGTTCAAAGCATGGGCGGTACGCCTAGGCAAGTAGACCGAAATCCATCTGCATCTACTACTAATCATCCACCTTGAGATATCTATCTAGAACATCTCGCTGGTATTAAGTTGCGAGTCCCACCCATAGTGTAAACTCAAAGCAACAGACAACTGCATTAAAAGAACTTTGCGTAAAGTAAACAATCCTTGCACCCGCAGGCACAAGCACCGTTGTTTTCCCCCTTGTGGCAACAGCGCATCCCCTAGACTCATGTTTCTGTCAATCAAGCTAGTCATCGAGGGGCATGAACCCACAATCAAGCATAACGTTCCCTCTTGGAGTTACTACCTACTACTTGGCCAAAGCAATAAACAGCAACGGAGAACATGCAAAAATTACTCAAGAACATAAATATAAAAGAGGTGAATCAAATATATTACTCAAACACAATCTTAACATAATCTCACAATCCATCGGATCCCAGCAAACTCATCATAGCAACAGCATAAGGATTACATATGTGCCTCGATCATGTAGGGCAGCTCACGAGGTCTAATTAGTGAAGAACAAAGAGGGGAGGAGAACATCACATAGCTACTGGTCATGGACCCATGGTCCAAGGGAGACTACTCACAACTCATCCGGGAGGCGTCCATGGTGGTGGAAAGGCTCCCGGTGGTGATCCTCCCCTCCGGCAGGGTGCCGGGAAGAGTTCTCCTGGTGCTCCCGATCTTGGAAGCGTGGCGGCGGCGGAACAGAGATGAGATCGCGAAAAAGGGTTCCGTCCTCGAGGGTTTTGGGACGCGGTGTAAATATATGCCAAAGTGGGGCGTTAGAGGGGGCCTGGGGGGCCCAGGCGCCCTGGCGGCGCGGCCTAGGGGGGGCGCCCCCTGGCCGCCTGGAGGCCTGGTGGCCCCCCTCCAGCCATACTTTGGCCGCATGGAAGCTTCCGGAACGCTGATTTTTTATATATTTTTCCCGGAATTTTTCTGGCAGTTTACGTAATGGGAAAACCTGAAATACAAAAACAGCAGAAAACAGAAACTGGCACTGGGGTGCACTGAGTTAATAGGTTAGTCCAAATATGATCAAAAGTGTATGGAAGTGTATAAATATCATAGCAATATCACACAAAAGAGGCATGGGGCAAGCAGAAATTATAGATATGTTTTGGACGTATCAACATCCCCAAGCTTAATTCCTGCTCGTCCTCGAGTAGGTAAATGATAACAAGCATAATTTCTGTGGTGACATGCTATTAACCATATAAGAACTTTTCAGAGTCACATGACAAAAGCTTAATGAGACAATGAATCTGTAGTAATTAAGTTGCCTCATGAGAAAATCACAAAGAACTAAAAGTTTTACAATATGATACTGAAACATTCAATTGATTTGTAATGAACATGGTGTGCAAATATGATAAAGTGGTATCTCGCTTGCCCCCTTTAGTGAAGCAAAACATAAATGCAGGGGCACCTCCAAGGTTTAAGTGACGACTAGATACAATGATTTCAGAATAAACGATATCATAATCATGCAAAAGACAATGCTGCTTTGGGACAATGCACATTACACTCAGAATGACAATCATGCTCTCAATAGTTGGTGCTTTAAAGAAGGTGGAGACTCTCTAACCGTGGCTTTTGTTGGCAAGGTTGAAAACCCGTGGTCGGAAACAAAAACAAAACACGTACCAGAGCTCTTGGTTTTACAAACAGAAGTAATAATTATTTTTTAAGAATATGCATGTTTCTTCAACGAATGCTAGCAGATAACTCAATTACTTCTTGAGATGGACAAGTTTCGAGGAACGGCTCCCGAATGAGGACGATCACATCCTCTTAATCTCCTTTGTTTATCGCTGCCAAAGTTTTCTGATTTCTCATGAACAAAGCGTGAAGGAGGGTTTGTTTGTTTATATTATTTTTTAATGAGCCGGGCGCACTCTATGCCAGTTCCTTCTCATATTATGGGTTTGCACATTAGACATGCAATCCCGGGGTGAAGCTTGTCCAACTTAAAAAGATCATGAATTAACTACTACTTCCTCATGAACTAAAACAGAGGCACAAAAGAGAAATGCTTTTTTGAATAATTTCGAGATGGTACATGAAAGTCTTCGTTAGGAATGGCAGCTAAATACCATGTATAGGAAGGTATGGTGGACTCATATGGCATAACTGGTTTAAAGGATTTTGGATGCACAAGCAGTCAGTCAGCTTAGTACATGTGGAGGTTAGCAAAAGACTGGGAGCGACCAACTAAGAGAGCAATGACGGTCATAATCATGCAGAGCGACAAAGCAACATTGAATCAGGCATGGAAGTTATATCGCTACTCAGAAATTAAAGATCATCAAGGCTTGACAGACTTTCTTTACAGTCTTAAATATGCGTGAGCATACGCCAAGTCAATCAAAATAAATTCTTGAAGGAAGATATCACTAAACCATACCACATCATAGGCAAACAAATCATGTTGGTACTCCAATAACACATTGGGAACCCCCCAGCTATTTGAGACTAACCATAAGAAAACATGAACTACTAAGCATCATTATGCACATAGCATTTTTATCATAGACATATCGCCCAGTGCAACAGAAGCCAACTCTCTTAACAAGATAAGCATGAGAATTAAAGAGAGTTCCAGCGACCAACTAAACAAAAGCTCTTTAAAAAGATAAGCATGAAAACTAAGAGCTGAACATGATAGTAGCTATTGAAAGACAAAGAACACACACAGCAAAGATAGACATGAAAATTATATGTTATGTTCTAGGTTGAAGTGGAGCGTGTTTCTCTCCCACACAAAGAAAGTTGAGTTCCAACTCATTATGAACAGCAAGCAAAGCTAAAGAAACTAAAAAGGAAAACTAAAAGCAAGACGCTCCAAGCATAGCACATAACACATGAAGTGATAAAAATATAGTGGAACGAAAGACGAACTGATAATGTTGATGGAGAAGGGGATGCACGGGGGCATCCCCAAGCTTAGACGCTTGAGTCTTCTTGAATATTTCTTGGGGGTGCATGGGGCATCCCCAAGCTTGAGCGTTTGACACTCCTGAATCTTTTTATCATCTTTCCTCGCACACTTGAAAACTCCCTTCATACATAACTCATCATAATCTGATTAGCGAGGTTAGTACCCATAATAAAATAATTGTTCCTTGCTGGAAATAAGGATATTCTTGAAGGTCTACTATTTCTCAAGATTGCCAAAAGGTTTTTGCAAAGAAAAAGCAAGCTCAAGGTTTGCAAAATGAAGGAAAGGCAAAACAGGACAGAATCTGTGAAAAACAGACCAGCAGGTAGTAAATGATTGTTTCGGGGCACTTCTACAACTCAAATCAAAAAACTCAGAACAGACGCCGGAAAGAAAATTGTATAGAGCACGCTTTCGAAAAAATTCAGACCAAAAAGATGATCTGGTGATTTTATACGAATTTTTGTGTCCAAGGACAGAATCTGTTTCCTGGACAGCACGTCACAACTTTTGAACTTTCTTGCAATCAGAGGCTACACTTGGCAGAAAGCTGAAAAGTAAAGATACAATGATGATGCTACTGTAGTAACAACATCAAGACACAACAAAAGCAAAATAAAATTTTATTCATTGCGGGCTGCCTCCCAAAAGCGCTTTCTTTTATGCCTTTAAGCTAGGCATAATGCAAAGAGATCAAGTTTTATCAAGAGTAAAAGAATAGCTAGCCCGTATGACGGACTCAAAAGGTAACTTAATCTTTTTTCTAGGGAAGTGTTCCATCCCTTTCTTGAGAGGAAATTGGAATTTTATATTCCCCTCTTTCATGTCAATGATAGCACCAACGGTGCGTAGGAAAGGACGTCCCAAAATAATTGGACATGAAGGTTCACATTCAATATCCATAATAGTAAAATCAACGGGAACATAATTTTCATTGACAATGATAAGAACATCGTCGATCCTCCCCAAGGGTTTCTTTATGGAAGAATCAACAAGACGAACACCAAAAGAACAAGAATCAAAAGGTTTCAATTTAAGCATATCATATATTCTTTTGGGCATAACGGAGGTACTAGCTCCAACATCACATAAAGCATAGCATGAGAAGTTATTCAACTTAATTATAATCATAGGATCCCAACCATCTTCTAGCTTTCTAGGTATGGAGGCTTCTACTCTAAGTTTCTCCTCCCTAGCTTTGATGAGAGCATTAGTGATATGCTCTGTGAAGGCAAGATTAAGCGTGCTAGTGCGGGGATCTCTAGACATCTTGTGAAGGAAATCAATAACTTCGGTAAGGGTGCAATTATCAAAATCAAGGTCACTACTATCAAGTAAAGTGGTAGTGGTGTCCTTTAGGCTCACTTGTTTGGTAGTTTCTATGGTCATAGCATCACCATTAATAGGTCCAACGGGACCAGGAGCGCATTGGGTGCTAAGAGTTTGGATATCCTCAACAACTTGGATAGTAGCAACAGTGTGGTGGGTAGGAAGGTTCTTAATTCTATCTTCTTCCTCCTTTTCTCTAGCCCATCTCTCTTTAAGTTTAGCCAACATCCTAATATTTTCATTAATTTGCACTTGAATAGCATTCATAGGAGTGACCTTCCTCTCCTCAAGAGGAGAAGTTCTAATTTTAAGCATTCTACCTCATGGGCTAAATTGTCTACCTTCGAAGAGAGATCATCTAGTTTGTTTAGTTTTTCTTCTACACTCTTATTGAAGGATTTTTGGGTAGTGATGAAATCTTTAAGCATAATCTCTAGTTCGAAAGTGGAGTTCTTGGTGCTAGGATAAGCATTGTTGTTCCCATAAGAATTAGAGGGGAACGGTCTAGGATTGCTACCAAAATTACTCCTATAAGCATTATTATTAAAATTGTTTCTAGAGATAAAGTTCACATCTACTTGTTCTTGAGCAATCAAAGAATTTAAAGGAACATCACGAGGATCAATAGAAGATTGCTTGGAAAGTAGAGACATGATCAAGTCAACTTTTTCATTTAGGGAGGAAATCTCCTCGACAGAGTTTACCTTCCTACCTGTTGGAGCGCGTTCGGTGTACCATTGGGAATAATTGGTCATCATCTCATCGAGAAGCTTTGTGGCAGCACGAAGTGTAGTTGACATAAAAGTTCCTCCCGCGGCCGAATCTAACAAGTTCCGCGAGGTAAAGTTCAAGCCTGCATAAAAAGTTTGGATAACCATCCAAGTAGTCAAACCATGAGTAGGGCAGTTCTTAACAAGAGATTTCATACGTTCCCAAGCTTGGGCAACGTGTTCATTATCCAATTGTTTAAAATCCATTATGTTACTCCTTAGTTGGATAATTTTAGCAGGTGGATAGTATTTTCCAATAAAAGCATCCTTGCACTTGTCCCAAGAATCTATGCTATTTCTAGGCAAAGACTGAAACCAAATTTTAGCTCCTCCTCTCAAGGAGAGAGGAAAAAGCTTGAACTTAACAATATTACCATCTATTTCTTGGTACTTTTGCATATCACAGAGTTCAACAAAATTGTTTAAGTGTAAAGCAGCATCATCTCCAACACCGGAGAATTGATCTTTCATAACTAAGTTCAGCAAAGCAGGTTTAATTTCATAAGAAGGTGCTGAAGTGGCAGGTGTAGTGATAGGTGTGCAGATAAAGTCATCGTTGTTATGACTAGTGAAGTCAAACAACTTGGTGTTCTCGGTGGAACCCATAGCAGCAAGCAAGCAAGATAACTATTTTTGTGATTTTTGATAAAAGTTACTAAAGCAAAACTGAAAGGTAAACTAACAAGACTAAAAAGCAAAGGTAAAAGATAGCGTGCAACTCCCCTATCTTGAAGAGTGGAGTCCCCGGCAACGGCGCCAGAAAACTTTGCTTGATGGCTTCTCGCCCCTCGTTGGTTACCCCAAGTGGAAGGTTTGAGATGCAGTGTAGCGGTAGTTTTCCCTTGGCAAGATACCAAGGATCGAATTCCCCTGAGACTCCAAGGTTCAACAAGAAGGTGTCAACTGCTAACGGCGCCAGATATTTAGCAACTGACTGGACCTGCACACAGATACAAATAACTTTGCTCCCAACGAGTACAAAGAGGTTGTCAATCCCTCCGGCCTTGTCGTTTACAAAGGATCAAACGCAAGAGATAATAGTGATAGGTATAACTGCAACTAGTAAGTAAGAACTGAAAGTAAATAGCGGATGTGATCTGTGATGGTAATATGGACCGGGGTCCCATGATGTTCACTAGTGATGTCTCTCTCCCAAAAGACGATAAAACAGCTATGTGAGGTGAACGAATTACAGCTGGGCAATTGACAGGATTATATGCGCAAACCAATGCTAACTATGTTGCAAGAAAGGTAGAGGTTCAAAGCATGGGCGGTACGCCAAGGCAAGTAGACCAAAATCCATCTGCATCTACTACTAATCATCCACCTTGAGATATCTATCCAGAACATCTCGCTGGTATTAAGTTGCGAGTCCCACCCATAGTGTAAACTCAAAGCAGCAGACAACTGTATTAAAAGAACTTTGCTTAAAGTAAACAATCCTTGCACCCGCAGGCACAAGCACCGTTGTTTTCCCCCTTGTGGCAACATCACATCCCCTAGACTCATGTTTCTGTCACTCAAGCTAGTCATCGAGGGGCATGAACCCACAATCAAGCATAACATTCCCTCTTGGAGTTACTACCTACTACTTGGCCAAAGCAATAAACAGCAACGGAGAACATGCAAGAATTACTCAAGAACATAAATATAAAATAGGTAAATCAAATATATTACTCAAACACAATCTGAACATAATCTCACAATCCATCGGATCCTAGCAAACTCATCATAGCAACAGCATAAGGATTACATATGTGCCTCGATCATGTAGGGCAGCTCACGAGGTCTAATTAGTGAAGAACAAAGAGGGGAGGAGAACATCACATAGCTACTGGTCATGGACCCATGGTCCAAGGGAGACTACTCACAACTCATCCGGGAGGCGTCCATGGTGGTGGAGAGGCTCCCGGTGGTGATCCTCTCCTCCGGCAGGGTGCCGGGAAGAGTTCTCCTGGTGCTCCCGATCTTGGAAGCGTGGTGGCGGCGGAACAGAGATGAGATCGCGAAAAAGGGTTCCGTCCTCGAGGGTTTCGGGACGCGGTGTAAATATATGCCAAAGGGGGCGTCAGAGGGGTCCTGGGGGGCCCAGGCGACCTGGCGGCGCGGCCTAGGGGGGGCGCGCCCCTGGCCGCCTGGAGGCCTGGTGGCCCCCCTCCAGCCCTACTTTGGCCGCATGGAAGCTTCCGGAACGCTGATTTTTTATATATTTTTCCCGGAATTTTTCTGGCAGTTTACGTAATGGGAAAACCTGAAATACACAAACAACAGAAAACAGAAACTGGCACTAGGGTGCACTGAGTTAATAGGTTAGTCCAAATATGATCAAAAGTGTATGGAAGTGTATAATTATCATAGCAATATCACACAAAAGGGGCATGGAGCAAGCATAAATTATAGATACATTTTGGACGTATCAGCCGCGCCGGGAGGGCGCCTGGAGCCCCTGGCCCACTCCAGGCTCCCCCCTCTGGCCTATATACTCCTCGTCATCCAGAAACCCTAAAAAGGGGAGAGTTTACGGAGTTCCGCCGCCGCTCCGTGGCGGAAACCTACAGAGAAGAAAAACCATCTCCGGCGGGCAGATTCCACCGGGGAGATCACCTCCCGGAAGGGGAGATCATCGCCATCGTCATCACCATCGTCACGGGCATCATCGAGATCATCATTAACATCATCCCCAACATCAGCACCATCTCCATCTTCATTCAATCTCATCTCACAATTGCAACTTGTGTTGTAATCTGTACTATCTATCCTCTCTACTCTATCGGTGTTGATTACTACTTTGTGGTGAATGCTATTGAGTTTTGTTGGAGAAATATCATTGTGTCCAGATTGTTTATCATCCATCTATCTCCACTGATCATGATCTCTTTTATGTCTTGTGAGTAGTTACTTTAGTTCTTGAGGACATGGGAGAAGTCTTGTTGTTAGTAGTCATATGATGTTGAAGTAATATGTGTTGTTTGATACTTAAGTTGTGTTGCTATTTTCCTAGTGGTGTTGTGTGAGTCGAACACTCAACACTTCGCCTTATTAAGGACCTAGGGGAATACATTGTGTACAAAGAATGCTTACGGTGGGTTGACGGAGTGACAGAAACCTGAACCCCAGTTCGCACGCTTTTGCACAAGGGAACAATGGATCATGATCGTATTGCTATGGTTAGGCTTTTGCCTTAAATACTATCTTGTATTTGCGGATGCTTGCAAGGTGTTTAATCATAAGAGTGCACTCATCTTAGTCTAGAGGGTGTACTAGCATAGATCCACCCACTCAACACTTATCAACACATCACATAGTACCGATACAGAATATGGCGAAAGCACATGACTACCTCTCCCGTGTGTCCTCAAGAACACTTTAGCCTTTATAAGTTCAGTTGCTAGGCCTCTCCTTTGCTCAGAAAGGATTGGGCCACTTGTTACTCTCCAGTGCCTTTTACTTTGCTCGCTTTTACTTTCCTGTTGCTTATATCAAGAAAACCCCTAAAAAGTTATCTTTCAGTGCTTGCAGTTATTCCTTGCTCAGAATCACTTATCAATACCTTCTGCTCCTCGTTGGGTTCGACACTCTTACTTATCGAAAACGCTGCAATAGATCCCTTACGGTTGTGGGTAATCAGGGGGCCACGACGGGGGCGGCCGAGAGGGCCTCGGCGGGGGCCGCGGCGGATGCCACGGCGACGGGGGCCGTCGGCGCGGGGAGCGCGGGCAGGGCCGAGTCCAGTGCGCGGCCGGACGGTTCGCCAGAGGTGGAGGCAGGGGCGAACCGGGCCGCGGGAGATGCCGAGGGTGACGGTACCTGCTGAAACGGGAACACCAGCTCATTAAAGTACACATGCCGCGAAGTGAAAACGCGGTTGGACACTGGATCATAGCACTGGTAACCTTTGGTGTTGGGTGGATAACCAAGGAAGATACACGGAAGTGACCGGGGAGCGAGTTTGTGAGGAGCAGTGGACGCGGTGCTAGGATAACAGAAGCACCCCAAAATGCGAAGACCATCGTAAGATAGAACCGCACCGAAGAGGAGCTGGTGAGGAGTGTAGTTCCAGCGTGAGCGACACGGGCGAATGTTAATAAGGAGGCTAGCAGTCGCGAGCGCGTCCGGCCAGAACCGAGGAGGCACGTAGGAGTGGAATAGCAACGTGCGGACACAGTTGGTTAGAGTACGAATGACACGCTCGGCGCGACCATTCTGTTGTGACGTGTAGGGACAAGTGAGGCGAAGAATGGTGCCGTGCGACGCAAGAAGATTGCGGACAACGATGTTGTCAAACTCCTTGCCGTTGTCAGTTTGCAAAGCGAGAATAGGACGACCGAACTGTGTGGTGACATATGAATAAAAGGCCGTGAGTGTGGCAAGAGCGTCGGACTTGCGACGGAGAGGGAAGATCCACACATAATGAGTAAAATCATCCAATATCACCGGATAGTATAAAAAGCCCATGTTGCTTGCAACCGGGACGTCCAAACATCATTATGCAATAACTGAAACGGAAAGGTGGAAATATTTGTAGACTCGCTAAAGGGGAGACGAACGTGCTTGCCAAGACGGCAAGCCTCACAAGTGTGGTTGTCAACCTTATTACATGAGAAAGAAAAACTCTGAAGAATCTGACGCATGACGATGGAGTTGGGATGACCGAGGTGGGCGTGCCAAAGATCGACACTAGCGGCGAAGGCGGCAGGGCGACGGGTGGAGGTGGCGCCGGAGGGATGCATCGGATAAAGCTCGTCCGGGCTGTCACATCAATGTAGAACCATCGGTGTACGGGCGTCCTTCACAGAAAAGCCGATATTGTCAAATTCAACAGTGATAGGATTGTCATGCGTAAGGCGACCAACACAAACTAGATTGGTGACTAAGTTAGGAGACACAAGAACATTAGACATGTTAACATGAGTAGAAGAAGAAGGAAAAGACATATGACCGACATGTGTAATGGGTAGAGAAGAACCGTTACCAACGGTGATGCGAGTGGGAGTATGAACAGGAGTGGCAGACGTGAGGTTACCAGGATGAGCAGTCATGTGAGCGGTGGCGCCCGAGTCCATGTACCAGTCACCACCACCACCACCATAGGAACTGGTTGACGGGGCGGAGTGCAGGGCAGCGAGAAGAGCCGGGTCCCACGGCGGCGGCACCTGAGGAGGGTAAAACCCGTCGTAGGCCGGCGCGGCGGCACCTGAGGAGGGTAAAACCCGCCGTAGGCCGGCGCGGCGGCGGCGCCGTAGGCGTGCACGGCCCCGCAAGCGGGCGCTGGCAGGGACGCGGCACCATAGCCGATGTAGGAAATATAGTTATCCAGTAAAGCCACACCACTTTTGAAGTCAGAGAACTTAACTATTGCTATGTTAAGCAACCGTGATGGAAATTTATGGAACAAGGTGTACTTATTTTCTTCCATTGTACGTGAATTTTTTTAGGTCTAGGCAATTTTACTGCTATCAAAATTCATTTTGTTGAAAACTATAGTTGCTTGACCTACATGCAGCTTCGCGATGCTACTGCAAGCGGTTCTATATGGCTGAGCGCCCACTGCGTCAAAGCAACGCAAGTCGCCGCTATCCTTTTTTTCTATTGGAAATTCAGACTGACATGCTGCAAAATCTAGAAGGACGCTGCAAAGACGATCGTCGGTGCTACAAGTCGGACGAAAAATGCTGCAAATCCAACCAGGTAGAAGCTACAAAGGATGACCAACATTGCTACAGGGCGGATGCGTGTCATTTCATGGTCATTTTACGTTTAATGTGCAGCTGATATACATTTCTTGTAGACATTGACATCCACCTTCCAGCAACTGCCAGCTGGCACCGTCTGAATGATATCGTGTCCAGCTGGTGGATGTTTCGGTGGACACACCAATTTTCACTTCCGTTACAACGCACGGACATGTCTGCAAGTCTTATTTTACTAATACTGTAGATCATAATTATATTTCATATAAAAACTATTAGTAATTTTCATGTGAGACGTTAGGGACAAGTGCAAGCTACAAGGATTATACTATTAAAAAACACCTATAATTGTTCACACACAAGTGTCGGTGAGTCATGAGGTGGATGACGAATGAGTGTGATATTTTTCTCTCCCGTTGCAATGCACGAGCATCTTTGCTAAGTACCAGTGCAGGGCACCCAAACGTGACTGCCGGCTAATCTGACACAAATTTGGCTCAGATAAACAGTGGCAGGCACGGCGACGACCCCGCCACTGGTATGTGACCACTGGTGGCCGTTGTTTTTTTTTTTTTGTCAGCCACTTGTATATTGGCAGACTCCTAGTAGTGTGCGTCCTCCTAGTGACAACGTCATGGATCCACCTGTTGACACTTGGCCGTTGCTTTATTTTTTGTCCGCCACTATAAGTGGTGTTGACACTTGGAACGGGTAGTCATCACATGCAATGTTCAGCTGGATAGGATATTTTAGCTCGCTTTGTCCGTCTGCCCGGAGAGAGATATTCACCTGTTGCCTCCACCCAAGTCAACACTCAACACCCGGGCGAAGCTTAGTGCTTAAGTTAGAGCTAGCGAACAAAGAATATAATTAAACCATTATAATTTATAACGTGAGCCCTACCTGCTCAGACCAGGGATATCGACACCCGCTCTTTCCACGCTCCTCCTCTGGCGCCAATGTCCGTCCGTCTGAGTTTTTTAAGGCTAATGTCTATATTACTTAAGCGTTAAGCTTCTCTGCAGTACTCTATGTTGTGCTAATGCTTACATCGAATCGAATTAATTAAGTAACGTGGAGAAGAATCATCCATCCCACGTCCAGTCTACGATCTCTCGAAAGACTAAAGGTCTGGCTTTTGCTCTTTATCATATACTAAGAGCATCAACAACCACGAACATCTGCCCGTGATCGGACAGCACACAAAAATTGATTCCACAAGCACAAACATCATTTTCAAATCATCAAATCCATATTATTACATGCAACACAAAACTAAAGTTGAGAGAATCTCGTCCGGCTCCGCCATGTCCATGACCGGCGGCTGGTTGCCCCCATTTGAGTATTGATGTGGTCACTAGTGAGCTAGAGCACGACATGGGACACGCGCCGGCTCATGGGATTCAAGATGACTCCATCACCCATGCCCTACTCTTCCTAGTCAGAGCCCATCGCTAGTGAACATGAGATCGATGATGGATCCGTCGTGGTCGTAGCCGCCGACGTCCACCACGACGCGGTAACGGTATCCGGCATTGGAGGGTACCGGATGCAGCGCTAGAGAGTGCGACTCTGCCTCGCCAGCGTCTACCGCAACGGTCGTCGTGGCGTCCTACGCTTGCTACCTCGCCTGACGGGCACGCCGCGCCATATTGGCGTCGGACGATGCCCATGCGTTCACCTCCGGCTCATATTAGCTGTCCGACATGCCGGAGAAGGCCGGACTAGACAGACAGGAGCTTGTAGGCGGATGGGAGTAGAGTAGACTGGCATGGGGCTAGGGTTTTGGCCAGAGTGCGGATAGGGTTTGATTTATGTGCAGTTGCGTGGGCTAGAGAGGGTTGGATCCGACGTGGTGGGCGTGTCCGGGCATGTCAGGGCATCACCATGTCCGCCTCAGATTTGGGCTGGATATGAAACATGTCGTTCAGTTCTGTTTTGGGGCCGGATATGTGGCACCCGGTTGGGTGGAATTTTTTTCCCCGACACTGACCGTGCAGCTAGGCCGGGTGTTTTGGGCAGGTATGGGGTCCGGTTGTGAATGCTTTAAGTTAATCCGTATGATACTAGTCTACCATACGAGAAATTTACTTTGGCACATGGGAGCATATGATCCTGCAAACGAAAAATATATTTAAAAATGTCCAAAATTCAGAACACCAATTTGATAGGCACATCTCAACATTGCATGTGCGCCTTTTGTAAAAAGACAAAAAAATGTCTCATGAAAAGCTTTTTTCAACACTAAATTTTGTCTTTTTTGCATGTGACACAAAAGTTGTCCGTTTCCACGAAATGAGTTTGAATGCGCGTAGAATGTCGAGATGTACGCGAGAATCATTTTGTCAGAATTTTATGACATTTAAAAATATTTTTAAAACATATTTAAAATCCAGGAGCATATGCTCCCACGTGCCAAAACGCCACTCTCGCCGTGCTACTGCTTTCACAGTGCAAAGTATTGTACGTAATTGTTTTAGTTTGCCTCATTTGTTGTGATGCATGACACAACGTAGTACTTTCTCCATTTTTATTTATTTCACATATTAGTTTTGTCTTGAGTAAATTTTTTTAAACTTTGACATAGTTTATACAAGAATTTATATACATCCACAATACCAAATCAATACCATTAGAATTATCAACCAATATATTTTCATACCATATATATATTTGTTTTTGCGCAATTTAGATTATTTGCGATAGACTTGGTCAAACTTTATAAAGTTTGACTTAGGATCAAAGCTAACATGCGAAGTAGACAAAAACAGAGGAAATGCAAAATTTCATTTGATAATGTCATGCTCCCTCACACAAATTGCCTGGTTGTCATGCTTAAAGCTTGCTATGACACCCCAACCGCGGGGTGGAGAGAATTTTTGGAGGCAATAGGGATCTCTTTAATACGTAGATTATGAATTTGTGACCGAGATGGTGAATTTAGTACATAGACTCATGACCTCTAGGATGAGTTATAAGCCTTATGGAATGTTTACAATGTATTAATCACTGGAGAGATGTTTACATTGTATACGGTGAAGGGGTTGGGTGAGATTTAGTTAGTTCCGAAAACTAGCGAATCCTTCTTACTACTCCCTTCATTCCAATGAACAAGTTGAGTACACATCCCAAAATACAAGTTTGACCATAAATTAGCCCAATCAAGTGCGGTATGTATCTGATAAAAATTATGTTGTTGAATTCATATCGAAAGAAGTTTTCAATGGTTAACTATTATATATATATATATATATATATATATATATATATATATATATATATATATATATATATATATATATATATATATATATATAAAGTGAGAAATCTACGGTCTTCCATCCGCGGATGTGACAAATCCAATCCAATTTGGTCTTGTCCCGTGGCTCGACCCGGTCGCGTAAATGCAGCTGTTTCAATCCCTATTTGGCCATTCAACAGTAGCGTACGGCCTTTGGAAAGCATCTCTTCCTAGAGGGGACTCCCGCTTGTGATCTTCTTCCTTGGGTCGGAGAATATATATTATTGACATAATTTATGTTCACGTGGATGACTTATTCATTGGAATGGAGGGGATACTTAATAGATAGAAATTGCTAAAGAAAATAGCCAAGATTTAAGGAATTTCTAAATCTGTACGTTGGAGTAAAAATGTTTTTACTCAAATCATATTGAAGATTTATGAGTGGAATGCGAAAGATCGTCAATTACGATATGTTTAGCCCACTTCAACATCTCTTTAGATCATATGTTTATGAGTTGAATGGGCATGATCATCATATACGATTTATAAGTGTAGTCCACATGACAACGTGACTGTGAGTCTGGATCATATATTGAGATGGATGAACCATCAAGTCACGAATCTACAACGGGTCAAGATCAATAGGAGTACGAAAAGATGACATATCAAGATTAGGGGTTAGGTGTATCGTCAAGTCACGGATCTTTTGCAAAGTTTAAACTAATCATGATCAGCGTAGCCGGTGACTAGGCTAGGTGGATTAGTTCTATGCATCTCCGTGTAGCTAGATCAGTTTCGTTTTGCTAGGGCGTACGTCCAGTTTAGAGTCAAGATGTTATCTATGTCCGTAAATACTTCTCGATGAAATGAATGTGTCTGGATATATTTTAGTTTTAGATACATCTAATTTTACCCATTTCTCCGACGAGTATTTGTCGGACGGAGAGTACTAGTTAATGTTATGTCTAGTTCGTGTAAGAGAAGAACTCTGAGTCTCATTAATAGACAAAAACTATTTATGTCCATAATACCAAATATATATAATCTACTTCTTGTAATGTATCTAACGATATGTATCCAGTAATATAGATGTGTATATTTTTATCTATAAACTTGACCAAAGTAAATAAAGTTTGACTTAAAAAAAATAGGCACTACATGGAGGGTTGGAGCATGGATGTGGAGCGCGTGCCGACTCAGGCATTGGTTTTGGAGATCCTATAAATCCTGAAGGAGAGTGCATACCCGCATAGATTGCACACATCATATCCATTTGTCCATTTTGTTGATACGCCTCAGTTGGGACCTTGGGGAAACATGTTCGGCTTCGGACACCATTCACCGCCTATCCTCGAGCGCACCTGGTTCAAGATCTTCTGCCGCGCCGACGAGGGGTTCTCCCTCACCGTCCGCGACGACGCAGTCGTCCTCGCGGGAGAAGACGACGGCGATGAGCACCAGGCATGCGCGCCCTTGCCAATCGTGCTCCTTAATTTGATTTGCTATACATAATACTAGTACATAACACATAAGATCGATGTGTGTAGCACTGGTACAAGGACACGAGGCACAGCGGCAGCGTCAAGGACGAGGAAGGGCATCCGGCGTTCACGCTGGTGAACAAGGCCACCGGGCTCGCCATTAAGCACTCGCTCGGCCAGTCTCACCCCGTAGGCCTCCTGCTTTATTTCTTTCTTTCGTCCTTTGTTTCACAAGCAGCAGTAGCCATGTAGAGTACAGTAATCTGCTTGCTACTACGCCGCTCTTCATCCACTGAGGAGAGAGTAGTTTTTCAACATCAAATTAGAAAATTTGTAAAAGAAATAAAAAAATCTGAAACTTTGCAGCATCAAAATTGATCAAACTTTGTACGTGCTTGCAACTTTTCGTGCCAATAATCCATTCAAGGAGCTCTACGCACAAAAAAGATTTCAGTGCTCGAAGTTTTGAGCACTTTTAGTAGAAATCTGAAACTCGTTTGTACACCTTTCTCCACATGATATTTTGGCATGAAAATTTGCAAGAACCTACAAAGTTTGACCATTTTGATGTTGCAAAGTTTTAGATATTTTTGAAAAAAAAATCTATTTTTTTTCTATTTGCTGTTACACCTTTCTGACAGATATATGTTTTTGCAGGTAGAGCTGGTGCCGTATAACCAAGAGTACAGGAATAAGTCGCTGATGTGGACGGAGAGCGAGGACTTCGGCAAGGGCTACCGGTGCATCCGCATGGCCAGCAACATCGGCCTCAACTTCGATGCTTTCCACGGCGACAAGGACCACGGCGGGGTGCGCGACGGCACCACTCTGGTACTATGGGAGTGGTGCAAGGGAAAGAACCAGAGCTGGAAGATCCACCCACTGGGCACGGAGGCCGACGCGCCACCACCGGCTTACGGCATCCAAGAGCCGCCTGTGCAGGAGACTAGGAGTGAGTACTACAGTGCTGAGACATACCCGCCACCTGCTGCAGGGCAGTGGCACCACGGCCACCAGCCAAGCCCAGGATACGAGCAGCCTTACCCTCAGCAGCCAAGTGCGGGGTACGGGTATGACTACGGTGATGGTGTTGGTGTTGAAAGGTATGGTAATCTCGCACCTCCGCCGTCCGTGGAGACCACCGTGCGGATCCTGTGTAGAGCCAACGAGGAGTACAACCTCACAGTGAGGGACGGAACCGCATGCCTCGCACCGGCTAACCCGGCCGATGACTTCCAGGTGAATTTTTTCAATCTCTGTATATCTTTCTTTCGACAAAGGGAATATATTAATATCGCGAAGATACCAATTATACCTAGCATCTAAGCTCTATATATATGCTTGCACCTCTGCATGAATGCACCGCGTCTTGACGGTGTTGTGTGTGTGTCCCTAACCCAAAATATCTATAGCACTGGGTCAAGGACATGAGACGTAGCACTAGTATCATGGACGAAGAAGGGCACCCTGCGTTTGCCCTTGTGAACAAGGTCACCGGTGAAGCCATCAAGCACTCCCTTGGACAGAGCCACCCGGTTAGCACACGAATCAAATTTACAAGCAACAACCATTCTTGCTTTCTATACACCACCACTACTACTAGTAGCTTGATATATATACCAATGAGTCGGTGCGTGCATATCGATTAGGTGATGCTGGTGCCTTACAACCCGGAGTATCTGGACGAGTCGGTGCTGTGGACGGAGAGCAAGGACGTGGGCGACGCCTTCCGCTGTATCCGCATGGTCAACAACATCTACCTCAACTTTGACGCTTTCCACGGTGACAAGGACCATGGTGGTGTGCACGACGGCACCACCATCGTGCTCTGGGAATGGTGCGAGGGCGACAACCAGCGCTGGAAGATTATCCCTTGGTGTGAGTGATTCCCTTTCACTGCTCACCCCTTCCACTTATGCAAGACCAGATCAATTAATTCTTAGTCTAAACCTTTTTTTCAGTTTGATCAAATTTATTCGAAGCAGCTATATCAATCACCATAGTAATTAGAAGTACATCATGAATTAAGATATATTAAAGGTTGCTATCTTTCATCGTGCCTTTGATGAAGTAAGATTATGAGGTTTGGCATATGCAAGCTGTTAGAATAAATCCGAGGCACTCTGTTGATCATCCGAGGAACAAGCAATCACAGCACAATGACGACACCGAGATTTGTTAACGAGGTTCGGCGAACTCGCCTACTCCCCGGGGCAATGACTACGGGCGCTCCTCCCCGAGATACCGCAACACCGGCCACCCGGGCGCCGGCACATGCCGCCGGCTCCCCCTTGCGTGCCTGTCGCTATCTAGCCGTCATAGGTTACAACGTGGGGTGCCTCCTCATATATAAGAGGCCAAGGGTACAACGTGTCCGACTCCGACACTACAAGTATCCTACCCACACTACAACAACAAGTCCATACGTAACCCAACTCGTACACTATATTCGACACAAATCCAACAAACTCCACCTTGGCGAATATTCTCCACCATCTTGAATTTGTCCATGCGTCAAACTTCCATGTACTCCGGACTTGTGTTGTCTTCTTCGTAGCTTACCGAGAGCTACTCGACGAGTCTGCCCCAGACCCGCCGCCGCCGTGAGACCCCGCTGCTACTCCCGCAACTCCAGTCTCCGTGACTCCGCCTGCAATAGTGCTCCCTTGCAACTTGTAAAGATGCGAAGCCGTCCTCTCTCCAATCATCACAGCCACCTCATCTTCCATGATTCTCATGGTCTTCGTATCCCGATCACAACCGAATACCATACCACCATCATGAAGAACACCAAGCGAAATTAGATTCCTCCTTAGCCCTGGCACATGCCTGACTCCCCGAAGCATCCGCTCAACTCCGTCAAACATCTTGATTTTGATGTCACCTACTCCAGCAACACGATAACCTGTGTCATCGCCCACATAGGCTAAACCGAACTCACCAGACTTGTACGAAGAGAACCACTCCCTGTTGGGTGTCGCATGAAAAGAGCAAGCTGAATCCAACATCCACGCTTCACTTTTGGTTGACCGCCTGTCTGATACTATGAGAACATCACTACTGCTATCTGAGTCATCACCATGAGTTGCCTTATTAGCACTTGCCCCACCATTGAGTTCTGGACAGTCCTTTCTCATATGTCCCCGCTGCTTACACTTGTGACACTGTATATTCTTTTTCTTTTTCTTGTTCTTCCCTGCCTCATATCCCTTCCGCCACTCTTCACCTTTGACTAGCAAACCTTCACCATGAGAGACTTCCACCGCGTTCTTCTTTCTCATATCATAAGATAGCAATGCCGCAGTAATATCCTCATTCTTGACGGTCTCCTTGCCGTGCGTCAAAGTAGTAATCAAATGGTCATAGGATGATGGCAATGAACAAAGAAGCAGAATTGCCCTATCCTCGTCGTCAACCGTCGCACCCAAGCGTGCTAGATCCGTCACGACTTGATTAAAGGCGTTCATATACTCCACAAGATCTGACCCCTCCTGCATCTTCATCCCATACAACTTTTGCTTCAGATACACCTTGGTCGTCGCAGTCTTGGACATAAACTGACTTTCCAGCTTCTCCCAGATCTTCTTCGGCGAATTCTCATCCATCACATGATAAATAACCTGGTCCGACAGACAGAGCCGTATAGTCCCGGCTGCTTTCAACTGTAACTCCTCCCAGTCATCCGCCTCCATCTTAGCTGGCTTGGCTTCCTGCAACAACGCCTTCAAGCATCCCTGTTGTGCCAACAAATCTTTCACCCTTGTCTGCCATAACCCAAAGCTTCCAGTTCCGTTGAACTTCTCCACCTCAAACCTGGTACCCGATGGCGCCATGATTCTTTGTACGGCTGACCCTGCGAAAAATTATCCGAGCTTTGCACGCGATGCCCCAAGTACACGAACCAGATCTCCGCGTACTAATAGCAAAACCAAACAAAAAATCCTTCAGGTCTTCACGTGTTCTGCTCCTGTCTTGGCTCAACTCTTGGATGCTAGCGATTGTTTCGCCTCTGCCCTTGCTTTCGATGGATGCCTATCACCACGGTGGATTTTTTCTTCTGCCGATGTGATCTGTTTTCTGTTGCCTCGTCTTGTCCCTAGCCCGGCTGCCTTCTTTTATAATGCACGTGCACGGCCCCAGCAGTCCGGCTCGGCTACGAGTTACATCGGGACTCCGTCCCTTTTGTTTCCAAAACAAATCCCACGTCCGCTGCTTCCGATTGCAAGAGATAATATCGTCAAAATCTGAACCTACCAATCGAGTCACGCTCAGCTGCCCCTGCACGCGTCCTGCCGCTCGGGCAGCCTGCCCGTGTCCCTGCTAGACTGTTGGGCCCAGCTGCTAGCTCCGCAGGCCACGTCTCGATCTCGTCGATTTCGAGTAGGCACCGTGACGCCACGCAAATTTTCCGATCTCGCCGACGCCTGATTTATCCACGATATCTCCACCTCTAGATCAAGCGAATACCACCTCGTAACCTAGCTCATGATACCACTTGTTAGAATAAATCCGAGGCACTCTGTTGATCATCCGAGGAACAAGCAATCACAGCACAATGACGACACCGAGATTTGTTAACGAGGTTCGGCGAACTCACCTACTCCCCGGGGCAATGACTACGGGCGCTCCTCCCCGAGATACCGCAACACCGGCCACCCGGGCGCCGGCACATGCCGCCGGCTCCCCCTTGCGTGCCTGTCGCTATCTAGCCGTCATAGGTTACAACGTGGGGTGCCTCCTCATATATAAGAGGCCAAGGGTACAACGTGTCCGACTCCGACACTACAAGTATCCTACCCACACTACAACAACAAGTCCATACGTAACCCAACTCGTACACTATATTCGACACAAATCCAACACAAGCTAATACGGCTGCACGTGATGTTTTTTCTAGACGAATCATGTACATGAGTCAATAAATCCCCTAGGTTCCTGTTGAGTACACTCATGACTGTGGTGTGACATTTATTGCAAATGAATAAATTGGCAGAGTGGCTTCCCGTAAAAAAAAGGTATATCATCAAAGTAGATTTTATGGTTGGTATTGTAATACTGACTTGGTATTTTGGATGCTGAATTTGTTTGGTACAACCAGGTCAAACTTGAACCGTTTGAACTAAAACAAAATTTATGATGCCCGGTCTAGTTAACTGGACTTAATTACCTGTCATGCAGGGGGTGAACCCAGCTTCTCCACTAATCTAATCCCTATTGTCTTCCCTGCATTTGCAGAGAGGGGCTTGAGCGAGACACTAAATTGGGTTTTCCCTTTTCTAAGCGTGGAGCCGGGAATAAACAAGGTCTTGAGTGATGGTGTCAATCAAGACTTGAATGCAGTTTTTCCAACTGGACAAGAATTTCATGTTTGACGAGGCAAAATAGTTTGATTCTAGCTACTTGCTAGTTTCGTGGGGGTCATTTTCCTAGATCCATGTTTGGTCAGTTCGTTTCGGTTGTTTTCTTTTGTTTACTAGAAATATTCTCAACGAGCTCCCAAAGTTGCATCCCTGGTCAATCTCAATCATTTCATTTATTGGAGATCTGTGTTAGAATTTCACGACGTGATCTGTCCTTATATCTAACTCTGCCGTCCCTTCCCTTTTTAATGGAGGACCCCCAACATCTTGTAGTGGTTATGTTCTTCAGCCAGCCTTATGCATTTCTCGTTCGCAACAACACTTCAGAGTAGTATACAAAATGTGTGCGGCTTTACATTTTTAGACTAGTAATTAAAGAAAAATAATGCATGAACTCATTATCCATATATCAAACCTGTTTTTGTTAAATTTATACACAAATTCTTGGAGATGTCCAGCATTAATTTGTTGTACATGATGAAACAAATATGAATTAACATTTCAGAATCATGACCCAGAAAAATATATGTATGATTGGACATGATGGGAAATGACCAGTTTGCCGAGTGTATTTTGTTGAGCACTTGGCAAAGAGGACAGCGTAAACCTAGTGTTGGAAATATGAGCAATTACCATATGATTTTATGAACATAAATATTAGATAAAATATGACTAATATAATAGAGATGGAGCAAGTCATGTAATCTAGCAGAGTGATAGAAAATAGTATTTGTACATGTGAACTAGAGAATAGAATAAGATAAACTAGAGCAAGAAACTGTTGCACGATCTTAAAGAGAGAGATCATGGACACGTACGAAACAGCGGCAGAAGCCCCGGTCTTGGGTGCGGTGTCCTCGCCGGCCATGTCGTCGAAGGGGTGGTCGATGTCGGGGAAGAAGTCGTCTTCAGGAAGTAGTTGTCGACGACCGGATCAGCCGTGATGAATCAGTCAGTAGTCACGCTGAGCGCTCTCCAAAAACCTTATCACCCTTCTCCCGTACAGGATCCAAAAGGTGTGGTTTCAGAGGCCTACTGTCCCGACCTGCGGTGCACGCCGCAAGCCGGGACGAGGAAGACAACAGCAGCACAGAGATGGAACCTGAAGGGAGTGAGGGAGACGAAACGAACAGGCAGCAGCCGAAGAGGCGCGCCGTCCGGATTCAGTGTCCACTACAGAAAAACATTTCAGCTTCCACGTGACCTTTCGTATACCCATCGTGTGTGGCAAAAATTAGACATTGGCTCGGCTCATTCCTGCAACCCGCGTCGTGGCGCGGCGCGGCGCGGCGGGCGATGGAGGAGGAGCGCGCATGAATGTCCCTCTTATTCTCATGCTCATACAAGTGGGGAAAGAACCTCCCTTATAAGGAGGTCCAACTCCCTCTAAACTAGCAATGTGAGACTAAACTTTAGTAGTGCCCCTTGCCTTGCACGAATGGGCTAAGTGGGCCTTTAGGATTTATTAGGAATTCTGAAACTGCTATTGGGCTGGCCCAAAATAGACTAAAATTTCAGCAATGCCCCACCAGATCCCAGAGGCACACAAATTTTGCCTTTATTTCCAAAACATTGTTTCATATACCGGTACTGCAGTGGAGACTGTTAAGTTGAACTTCCACCTAGAACTCTATGCTGCACTAGTAAGCAACTTGAACAGTGGACTATGCCTTGAACTGCAAGTTTTCTGCGAATCTAGCTTCACACAAAGCCTTGACCGATACTTGGCTACCGTGGGTCTTCCCCGCGGGTGGAGCTTATGCGTCATACTCCGTGACCTATCATGATTTTACTAGAGAGAATCCTACTCTCGTAGATTGCGACGTTTGACAATCAGACTCATATAGGTGTGTTCTTGAAAAGATGTTCTGCAGGACAACATCTCTACTTACATGAGCCACTTAGAACACATTAAGATATACATCAACCTGCCATGCAGATTTAGAAGAGTATTGCATCTTCATGGAGTGGTATTGATAGTAAGGATACTCTCCTCTCAGTTGACCAACAGCTTGTCTTCCACATCTAATTCACGGGATCTCCGATCACATAGACTAGGTTACCACTGTGAACAACTTATATTCTGGGTCTCATACCCATCTCCCTCGATGCATTATCTATCACATTTTGTGATAAACCCTTAGTAAAAGGATCTGCCAGATTTTTAGACGTTTGGATATAATCCAATGCAATAACTCCGAAGTTTTTCATTTTCCTGACAGACTTTAATCTTCTCTGAACGTGTCTTGATGACTTCATGTTATCCTTTGAGCTCCTCACTTTCATGATCACAGTTTGATTGTCGCGGTTCATAAGGATACCCGGCACAGGTTTCTCAACAACCGGCAAGTCATTCAAGAGTCGACGAAGCCAATCCGCTTCGACCGTAGCTGTATCTAGTGCTGTGAGCTATGCTTCCATTGTTGACCTCGTTAAGATGGTATGCTTGCAAGACTTCCAAGAAACAGCGCCACCTCCATGAGTGAATACATATCCGCTCGTGGCCTCTATCTCATCAGCATCTGAGATCCAGTTTGAGTCACTATACCCTTCAAGCACCATTGGGTGCCCGGTGTAGTGAATTCCATAATTTGCAGTGCCTTTCAAATAATGGAAAACTCTCTCTAGAGCTTTCCAATGCACATCTCCTGGTTTTGAGACAAACCGACTCAGTTTGCTAACAGCAAAAGAGATGTCAGGTCTTGTAGCACTTGCTAAGTACATAAGCGATCCAATAATCTGAGAATGTTTCAATTGATCTCTAGAAATTCTTTGATTCTTTCGAAGTAGCACGCTGGCATCATATGGTGTTGGAGAGGGCTTGCAGTCACTATAGCCAAAGCGACTCAAGATCTTTTCCACATAGTGAGATTGAAGCAAAGTAATCCCACCATCATCGTCTCTCAACAACTTGATGTTTAGAATGACATCAGCCACTCCTAAATCCTTCATCTCAAAACAACGAGATAGAAAATCCTTGACCTCCTTAATAACATTCAATTTTTTTCTGAAAATCAGTATGTCATCAACATACAAGCAAAGGACAACTCTCTCGCCCCCACCATGGTGATACTATACACATTTGTCAGCTTCGTTTACAACAAAGCCTGCAGTTGTTAAAGTTCTTTCAAACTTCTCATGCCACTGCTTTGGTGCTTGCTTGAGTCCATACAAATACTTTAGCAATTTGCACACTTTTCCTTCCTGGCCATCTATTACAAACCCATCCGGTTGTTCCATATAAATTACCTCATCTAACTCTCCATTTAGGAAAGCAATCTTAACATCCATTTGATGAACAAGAAGACCATGTGAAAGTAGAACTCGAATAGTAGTCAATCGTGCCACAGGTGAGTAAGTATCAAAGAAGTCTTCACCTTCCTTTTGGGTATAACCCTTAGCCACGAGCCGTGCCATGTACTTTTCGATAGTACCATCAGGCCTAAGCTTTTCTTCTTGAATACCTTTTTGCACCCTATAGGTTTGCACCCATATGGACGATCAGTAATCTCCAAAGTTTCATTCGCCAAGATGGAATCCATCTCACTACGAACCGCTTCCTTCCAGTAGTCAGCATCTTCAGATACATAAGCTTCTGAAATAGAATTGGGACTGTCATCAATTAGATAGACAATAAAATCATCACCAAAGGACTTTGCAGTCCTCTGTCTCTTGCTCCTAGCAGGAACTTCATCGTTCTCCTCCACGGGTTTTCCAAAGTATTCCATCGAAATGGTAGGTTTAGTAATTGTAGCTGATTCTTGGTTTGAGAACTAGGTATTTCCTGAGTAGATGAGGTAGCCATATCCTTCATGGGAAAGATATCTTCAAAGA
Organism: Secale cereale; assembly: GCA_902687465.1. Lineage (NCBI taxonomy): Eukaryota > Viridiplantae > Streptophyta > Magnoliopsida > Poales > Poaceae > Secale > Secale cereale. The sequence continues at coordinate 872,448,446 of LR738715.1, read as the reverse complement.
AAGTTGCATCATTCGACTCCATGATTGTACCGACATGCATGTCAGATACTTCAGATTTTACAACCAAGAATCTATATCCAATGCTTCGAAAAGCATATCCCAGGAAAACACAGTCCACAGTCTTTGGTCCAAGTTTGCGCTTCTTTGAGAGTGGCACATTGACTTTCGCCAAACAACCCCAGGTTCGTAGATAAGAGAGTTTTAACATTTTCTTCTTCCGTTCCTCGAATGGAGTTATTTAGTTGTTCTTTGTGGGAACTCAGTTTAGGACATGACATGCAGTCAATATCGCCTCCCCCCACCATGCCTTGGATAGACCCGATGTATCTAACATGGCGTTTACCAAATCAGTTAGAGTACGGTTCTTTCTTTCGGCCACCCCATTTGACTGAGGTGAATAGGGAGGCGTCCTCTCATGGATTATAGCATGCTCCATACAAAAAGCATCAAATTCATTGGAAAAATACTCTCCACCACGATCGGACCTAAGCCTCTTGATCTTACGATCAAGTTGGTTTTCCACTTCAGCTTTATAGATCTTGCAAAAGTTCAAAGCCTCATCCTTAGATTTCAGAAGATACACATGAGGGAATCTAGTGGAGTCATAAATTAACGTCATGAAATATTTCTTTCCACCTTTTCTCAAAACACCATTCATTTCACATAAATCGGAATGTATGAGCTCTAGTGGTGCAAGATTTCTCGTTTCCGCAGTTGTGTGAGACTTATGAGGTTGCTTAGCTTGCACACAAACTTGACACTTAGATCCCTTGACGGTGGTGAAACTAGGGATTAAGTTTAATTTGGCTAGTCGCGACATGCAACCAAAGTTAACATGACACAGACGTGAATGCCACACATTTGATTCACTATTGTTGCAAACATGATTAATAACTTTATTGCAAACATCTGACAAGGATAAATGAAACAGGCCTCCTGACTCATAGCCTTTACCCACAAATGTTCCATACTTGGATATTACAAATTTATTCGACTCAGAGACAAGCTTGTAGCTATCTCTACATAACAGAGATCCACTAACAAGATTCTTATTGACGGAGGGAACATAATGCACGTTCTTCAGCCGCACGATCTTCCCCGAAGTAAAATTCAGATCAACCGTGCCAACACCATGAACAGAAGCACTTGAACCGTTTCCCATCAGCACGGTTGAAGTCCCTGTGGTCTGATAAGACGAAAATATGGAAATATCACAACATACATGCACATTAGCACCCGTGTCAATCAACCAATCAGGAGAATGACATACTGAAAGAATAGTGGGAAATATACCATACCCATCATCCTTCATGTCAGTGTCTCCAATGACAACATTGACGGTCTTGCCGCCTTTCCCAAGATGACGCTTGTCATAGCGATTAGGGCAACTAGGAGCCCAATGATCAGGATCTCCACACACATGACAAACACCTTTCTTCTTGTCATTCTTCTTTTTGAAGTTCGTGTGTTGTACAGCCTTGTTCTTCCTATCAAACTTTGCTTTACCATCAAACTTGCCCTTGTTCTTGAACTTGTGGGACTGGAAGGCTTTCTTCTGTACCAAATTGGCAGTAGATCCTCTCTCAATACCTCGAGCACGTGTGTCCTTTGCTCTCGCCTTTTCTTCCACATCAAGAGTACCAATGAGATCCGGAACGGAAAACTCCTGCCTCTTATGCTTCAGTAAGGTAGCAAAGTTCCTCCACGAAGGAGGAAGCTTAGTGGTGATACCCCCGACAATAAACTTGTCTGGCAGCATGCAATTGAAGTGCTCAAGTTCTCTAGCAAATGACTGTATCTCATGAGCTTGCTCAACCACGGAGCGCTCTTCAGTCATCCTATAATCATAGAATTGCTCCATGATGTACAGCTCAGTGCCGGCAGACCCCAAACTTGGCCTCGAGTGCGTCCCACATATCTTTTCCATTATCAATTGACGCATAAGCATCAACTATGTTCTCACCAAAAACACCCAAGAGAGCAGCCCTAAACAGGGTATCCATTTTCAGAAAAGCTTGTTCCTGTTGAGCATCATAATCTCCTTTAGGTTTGCCAAGAGTGGCGTCATAGCCAGGGCCGTCCAAGGACATGTGCGAGCTGTGCACTCGCACAGGGCCCCTAAAATACTGGGGCCCTGATACGTCTCAAACGTATCCATAATTTTTGCTTGTGACATGCTTGTTTTGCATCATTGTCTCATGTTTATATCCAAGTTTTCTATCTTTTTAGGAATTTATTGGACTAACCTACTAATGGTTGCAAAAGTGCACAATGTTCTTGTTTTACACTTTATTGTGTAGGAATTACTTGGAAATTAACAAAAACGCAAAAGGAGTCGTATTGGAGTAGGACTCTGACTTTCCTGAAATCTGTCTGAGAACGTTTTTTAAAGATGGTCACGTTCCGGCCCGAAGACAACGTAAAACGGAAAAAGTCTAGTTGTGAAAGTTGTGGGGAATTTCGAGAGGATGCTTCTGGATATAAAATTCGTCCAAATCAGAGTCCGGACGGCCGAGAAAAGCCCGTTTTACTGAGGCCCAAAATCTGATGACGGGAATCCGAGAGTCTATATAAAGAGAGGAAACCTAGGTCACCAGGAACCACGAATTTTCCTCCTCCCAAGCCACCGTCTTGGAGGGGAGGACCAGCACCATTGCAGCACCATCCACAAGGAAGAAGGGGGGCCAAGGAGCCGCCGCCCCCTAGGGCCGCCGGCCGTCTCCTCCTCGCGGGGCTGCACCTCTCCATCAACACCACCATCAAGCTCATCCTCACCATGTCCATGTGTGAGTAGTTTCCTCCGGGGCTGAGGGCTTGTACGTGTAGCTATGTGGTTATCTCTCTCTCCCATGATGTGATCTTCGTTGTGATCATAGGCTATGTTAATCTAGGGTGATCCCATGATACTTCCCATTCCTCTATGTATTGGATTGATGTACTCACTTGTCTTTATCTAGTATAATCCCCGAGACCAAGGTGACAGCGGTCTATAGGACATGGATTAGAAGAATATTTTCATGAGTGATTTCCTCTTTTGTGTGTTGATTGAAGATTGGGAGTCTCTTGGTGCTTGTCTTTGACTATCCTTTAGATATGTTGTGGTGATTGTGGTACTCTCTTTGGATGGCGTGGTGACATTGGGAAATCCATAGATTGAGAACTACGAACTTTGAGGTGTGCTTTTGTAGCCCTACATAATTACCGTCCTCTCTTGACCACAAAGGAATGACCTCCGGGTGCGTCTCCATTGCATATTTTATGGGAAATATCATGTTATTCGATTATGTTAATGTTGTTGGGAGTTGCCACTAATGAAAGTATGAAGCCTAGGCCTTGTTTCCACCATTGCAATACCATTTGTGCTCACGTTTACCATTTGTTTGCTTGCTGCACTTTTTATTACAGATTTATATTACTTTGTTTTGCCATCCATATCACTTCCCATTTAACATCTCTTCGCCGAACTAGTGCACCTATACATCTGACAAGTGTATTAGGTGTGTTGGGGACACAAGAGACTTCTTGTATCTTGATTGCAGGGTTGCTTGAAAGGGGTACGTTCAACCTCCACTTCCCTGAGTTCGATAAACCTTGGGTTACTCACTTAAGGGAAATTTGCTGCTGTCCTACAAACCTCTGCTCTTGGAGGCCCAACACTGTCTACAAGAATAGAAGCGTGTGTAGACATCAGGCCCCCAACTAGGGTCCATATACATATACGTATAGTATGGAAAAAAAATTCAGTTTTAGGCCTTCTTGGGCCTGGTCCGGTCAAGTCTCAAGCGATATGCTTCCCCGTCGCGTGGATGAGATGGATTGATCGATCGTAGATGAAACGACAGCCCAGCGCTTCCGTAACTTCCGCTTCCTCCTTCCTATTCCCTGCCTGATCGCTACGCTTTCCATCTCCCCATAGCTTTCGACTGAATCGGCATCGGTGGCTCGGTGGCGATCGCGCCGTTGCAACCTTGCAGGTTCGGCGAGGGGACGGACAAGAAGCGAACTACTTTCTAGCGCTGGATGCCGTCGCGCCGGCGGCCGGCCGACACTGCCGTGGTGCCGCCCAATAGGAAGACCAACCGGTGTGGTGCCCTCCCTGCTCCCTACGCTCTCCCCTTTTCTCTAATTTTGATACAAATTACAAAGTTGTGTTAATATGTTTGGGAACAATTTTTTGTGCAGTCGTTCAAGTTCAGAAGTAGTCATAGATTCAAGAATTTCAGTAGTTGCTCGTACTATCGTCCAAGTCCAAAATCAAGGTTCTATCCGATTGTAAGTTTTTTGAACTACCTATGCATGTCACAAGCCTATATTTCATGTGAGCTCATCAGTTCAAATAAATTTAAAGAGTATATATTTCATTGAAACAGAAATAATCATGCATTCTTGTTCTGGAAGAAAGTATGATTCTGGTGCCTTCAAGCGTAAGAAGAAACAGAAATTAGAAGAAGATGCTCAAATTCAAAGGGGTGCTCTTGATAAATATGTTGTGATAGTACCCCAAACTAATTCTGAAAATCATACTCCAAATGGTAATATTGATGATGTCACAATGATAATGCAGTAGAAGTTGAGGTTGTCACTGCAGAAATTCATGAAGGTGATCATGGTCTTCCTGATAATGCGCAAGAGGTTGAGGTTGCCGCTACAGAAATTGATGAAGGTAATGATGTCAATATTTTAGATGAAGATCACGATCCTAATATATCGGATGACATGAATAATTCCGTTCAGCCTGATATATTTGATCCTAGAAATTGGGATGGACTTGATCGGAAAAAGATTGATATCTTGCTGCAAAAGGGTCCTAAAAGAGAAGATATTGAGTATGGTCCTTATGACAAGTTCTCTAGAACATTTTCTGCATTATCATTTAGTAGAATTCTCTCAAATGGACAAAAGTTTGACAGAGAGTGGCTTGTGTACAACAGTGGCCTCGATAAAGCATTTTGTTTTTGTTGCAAATTATTAAAAAGGGGGCATGTGAGAGGACAGCTAGCAAATGAGGGTTTAAGTGACTGGTTCATCTTGGGGCTAGACTAAAAGAGCATGAATCAAGTAGAGAGCATATCACAAATATGACTGCATGGTATGACTTCCGTCTCAGGATGCATAAGAATCAAACAATTGATAAAGTTGCTCAGCGAGAACTTGAAAAGGAAAAGGAGCATTGGAAAAAAGTTTTGCTCAGGATTTTTTTGATTGTAAAATTTCTTGCAGAACGTAATATAGCATTTCGTGGCAGCAATAGCAAGTTGTACCAAGAGAGCAATGGGAATTTCCTAGGACTGATTGAAATGTTGGCTGAATTTGACCCAATTATCAAAGAGCATGTTGACCGCATCACCAATGAAAAAATTCGTGATCACTACCTGGGCCCTCCTATATAGAATGAGTTAATAAATATGCTCGCTACTGCCATCAGGTCAAGAATCATTGAAAAGGTAAAGGAAGCAAAATATTTCTCAGTTATTCTTGATTGTACTCCTGATGCAAGCCACCAAGAACAAATGTCTTTGATAATTAGGTATGTAGATACATCTTCTGCTTCTGTTTGCATCGAAGAATCTTTCTTAGGCTTTTTGGAGGTGAATGATACCACTGGGCAAGGTTTGTTTAATGTCCTAGAAGAGGAGTTGAATAATCTTAGCCTTGATGTGGACAATGTGAGAGGGCAGGGTTATGATAATGGGTCAAATATGAAAGGAAACAATAAATGGGTACAAAGGAAATTTCTGGACAAATATCCAAGGGCATTTTATTCAGCTTGTGGTTGTCATAGTCTAAATCTGGCACTATGCGATATGGCAAAGTCTTGCCGTAAAGCAACAGACTTCTTTGGAATTATACAACGCATCTATACAATATTTGCTAATTCGACTAAACGATGGCAAATTCTCAAAGATAACTTAAAAAAGTTGACCGTCAAGTCATTGTCATCTACTCGTTGGGAGAGTCATGTTGAGAGTGTTAAGGCTATACGGATTGAAATGCCAGAAATAAGGGAGGCTTTACTACAATTGGCTGAAACTGATAAGGATCCATTGACAAGTAGTGAAGCACAATCATTGGCAGAAAATGAACTTGGTGGTTTTGAATTTTTAGTGTCAATAATTATCTGGTATGATATATTGTCCGCTGTTAATTTGGTCAGCAAGCAGCTACAATCAAAGGACATGCTTATTGATATTGCAATTGAGTCTATACAGGGTCTGCTTTCCTTTTTCAAGAAGTATAGAGAAACTGGCTTTTCAAAAGCATTGGAAGATGCAAAAGAAATTGCACTTGAGATGGATATTCCTCCAGAGTTCCGCACCAAGCGGAAAATCAAAAGAAGAAGACAATTCGATGAGGGTGCAGATGATGCATCTATTGCTTCACAATCTGCAGAGGAGTCATTTAGGGTCAATTATTTTCTGCAAGTGGTCGATCAAGCTATAGTTTCACTTACCAGGAGGTTTGATCAATATCAGGGGTATGAAAAAACTTTTGGTTTCTATTTACTTCAGATAGGCTGCGATCTATGGATGATAAGAGTTTGCTGGCTGCTTGTGTTAATCTTGAGGATGCACTTAAGAGTGGAGAACACAAAGACGTTGATGGAGCTGAATTGTTTTACGAGTTAATTTTCATCCAGGATTTAGTTAAGAAATCTATGGGGCCCGTTGATATTCTTGAGGTTCTGATGAAGCGCCCCTTCTATCCTAATGCTATTATTGCGTACAGGATTTTGTTAACCATTCCTGTAACTGTTGCAACTGCGGAAAGGAGCTTCTCTAAAATCAAGTTGTTGAAATCATATTTGCGTTCAACTATGACACAATAAAGACTCAATGGTTTGGCGACAATAGCACCTGAAAATGATGTCTTGGAGAAGATTAATTATGAAGATGTAATTGAAGATTTCATTTCAAGGAACGCAAGACGGATGACACTTTTCAATAGAGAATGAGGTCAGTTTATTGGTTTTAGTATTTCGCATTGATACTTCAAAATATTCTAAGCATTGTATGAAATAATATAAATTTTAATTACATAAGTAGGTGTGTAGGCTTGCGTAATTGTATATTTTTTAAAATTTAGGGCCCCATTTTTCTTTTCGCACCGGGGCCCCGAATTCCTGGAGACGGCCCTGGTCATAGCAACTCATGGTTTGAAACCATAAGACCGCTCTCATGCACCACCTCTTATAGTGGATACCCTCTAACACAGGAGGTCTCATGGAAGCAGCAAAACCACTTGGGGTAAATTGCCTATAATAAGGTTTTTGGATTGTTGGAAATATGAGCAATTTACCATATGATTTTATGAACAGAAATATTAGATAAAATATGACTAATATAATAGAGATGGAGCAAGTCATGTAATGTACCAGAGTGATAGAAAATAGCATTTGTACATGTGAACTAGAGAATAGAACAAGATAAACTAGAGCAAGAAACTGTTGCATGATCTTAAACAGAGAGATCATGGACACGTATGAAAACAACGGCAGAAGCCCCGATCTTAGGTGCGGTGTCCTCGCCGGCCATGTGGCCGAATAGGTTGTCGATGTCGGGGAAGAAGTCGTCGGCGACCGGATCAGCCGTGATGAATCAGCCAGTAGACGTGTTGCGTGTACATGTATTTTCTCGATTTTATAACTCACTTTTTATATGCATGTATTTTCTTGATTTTATAACTCACTTTTTATATGCATGTATTGTACATCAGATTGCAACGTTACATGAAATATTCAAAAGAAAAGAAAATCTGGGTAAAGTATCCCAACATCAGGTATTTTCTGAAAGTATACATTAATTAGTTTTTCAAATAATTAGAAATATATAATAAATAAATAATCCTACATTACATGAAATATTCAAAATTGCAAAACCGTGCAAGTGACCCAATGATTCTCATACGTGCATGTGAACATTTTATTAATAATAGATAAATTAATGGCAATGGCTTCAGACTTATAAAGCTATATACCAGGGACTAAAAAAGTAAAACTTTGAAAATATTATCGGTGAGATTCAAATTATTTTGGGGAACTTTTAAGACAACAGAAGTTTGTGTTTCTCGAACCTTATAGGCTGAGCTTAACAATATTCAACCAAACCTCCAAATTTTAATGTTGGAACTTTGAAAATAAGGATGCCTTCCAATATCTATAGTGCAACGGTCTTCCATGCCACTAGTAACCACTACAGACCAACATCAGAGATAATATAGGCATAACAATCTAAAAGGAAAACATTTGCATTTGCAAAATATAAAAAATATAATGCACTATGTTATGTCTATGTCCATAATAAGAAATAAGGAAATATATAGCCTATGAGAATATAAGTAGTAAAAGGTATTCATAATATATTCTGTACGTCTAATTTATATAAGGTTTAAAGAAAACAATGCTTCTAAAAACTCTTTCTATGTACAATATTAAATTTTTAGATATTGCTAGCCCGTGCAGTAGCACGGGTTCATAACTAGTGTCTCAAAATTAGATATTGGTTCAAAAAAATGGTGTGGTCTGGGATGCCTAGGCTCATGCCACTTGGATCTAACGATGGCCGGCGCCTGAAGGGGAATGGTGGAAGCGGGCTGCGGCGGCGCACACGGGCTGTGGTGGCGTACATAGGACGAGGCTAAAAGGCATGGTGAGGGGTTGGCTCGCCAACCGACAGCCTTGCCCGGCGGCGGCAGAGTGTGAACAAGGGGCTGGTTGTGCTCTCCCTGCACAAGGGGCTGGCGATGATTCACGAGTCTGCATGGTAGGTTCACAGAAAGGGTATGAGTTGATAGGGGGGATTGGTCAAGGACAGAGCTGACCAGCAAGCTCTACGTCCTTTTCTTTAAGTTGCCGCCTGCATTTTAACTTCTATTAGTCAACGTTGTCTACCCCTTGACACATCAGCCTACCGCCAGGTAAAAAACACGATCAACACTTGCTTAGTCTTTTTGGTCAATGATTAATGTTGTGTTCGGTGCATTTTCAGGCCAACACCTAAAGTGGTGGTTTTCTTGCTCAATGACGGCACAATTGTGTTGGTTTTATGGAATTCACCGAAATTCTAGATAAGGTTCCGTTTGGATTAGCTGGATATTTTGTAGTGCTTGTTGTATTTTTTTTTATTTTTTCCATTTTGCAGTCCTTGTGTATCCTTAATCTTTCACATCATGACAATTTATTCTACCATAGCTTGCAATTTTGGAACAGAAAACGTGGTAAAGTTTCTACATATATTGAGCAGAGATAGTCCTCCGTGACAAACCAGTGTTTACCACGTAGAATAAGTTTGTTTATTCTGTTGTATTACTACTTATACATGATTCAGAAGATCATGAAAACAAAGAGGTGTTGATCTATATGCAGAGGCAGTGTAGGGTCTATTTAGCGGTAAATTTTATAATATATAGTGGAGATAGTTCTCCATGACAAACCCGGGTTTATCACGTACTATAAGCTGTTTTATTACGCTGTATTACTGCGTATACATGATCCAGAAGCTCATGAAAACAAAGATGTGTTGTGATATATGTCAGAGGTAGTGCAGCGTCTATTTAGTGGTAATTTCAGATGAAAGATGTAGAAAGTAGCAACCCAATAGTGTAGTGATGAAACTGTAGATGTATCGAGTTTTGTATTGACATGGTAATGTGTGAATTGGTGATATGTCCATTGAACTATTTGTAGATGGTTTCAAAGGATTAGTGCACATATGGATAGGATTAGTGCACACATGGGTATTGTTATATCTGCGATCATGCCCTTGTGCCACCCCGATCTACAGGATCAAGAATCCCGGGTTTATCACGCAGAACTATCACCGCTCTATATTTGTACAAAATTGGGGTAAGTTGGAAGAAATTAGGATAAGTTGTGATGCTTGAGTTAAAGTATGGAGATTGCTTCTCTAATTTCTTCCAACTTGTCCTAAAATCATGGTATGTGAAGTAAAAATAAGTGATTGATTCCTGTGAAGAAAAAAACAAAAATTGTCTGAAACCTTTCTGGCAGAAAAGGTCTTGTTAAAGGAAAAAAACCAGTCCCATATATGGCTCATCCTCAAACATATATAAGGATGGCAATTTTATCCATGGACATGGATATCCATGGATATCCGACCCGAATGGATAGGGTTTGGATACGCTTTTGTGCCCATGGACAACGCCCAAACCCGACCCAATTACTCGTGGGTAGGGCATGGATATAATCTTGTACCCGTGGGTATATCCAAACCCGACCCGATAGTATGACTTAATGGGCAAAATCTGCTATCCCTACCCCGCAGTCACATGTCCCACTGCAATTTTACACTTTGTTATCCAAAACATGCAAAAGAAATTACACAATCCCCGTCATAACTTTTATTAGTTGACATTGAATCCCCTCTGTAACATATCCCAACACCCTTCCCTTAGTTTTATCTCCTTGTTGAATGACTCATCATTCTCATCTGTTAGAAAAATACTAAATGATCTTATGTTGTTAGTGGACGTTGATTTACCATAAGTGAAGCCTAGCCCGCCACAAAGTGAAGAATACAAGAGCTTATGTTAACATTGTGTTATGTCTTATTTATATGTCTAGAGAGGACCCAATGGATATCCAGTGGGTATGGATATCCATCGGGTTTGGACATGGACACAATTTTTCACCCATGGATTTTTTCATGGGCGGGCAAAGACTGTCTTCATGGATATGGATATGGATTTGATATTGTTCAACCCGATCCAAACCCGACCCATTGCCATCCTTAAACATATATGGCTCATTCTCAAAAAATATTACACATTCAACTTTTGTAAGAATCCACAAGTAGCTCATTGTAGGATAAGGACATCATACACACTCAAGACACACAGTTCACACTACTGCTATGTATCTTAGCTTCAAAACTTCATCGAGTAAAGTTGAAGTTTCAATGAAGATTATCGAGGCAACCACATATGACAGCAATTAATGGAGTGAGGGCTCTCAGTCAAGCAGAGTAATTATATTTACAACCTAGTGACAACTCTAGCAAATTTGAACATGGCAGGGAAATCTTTTTCAAGACAAAACCCCTAACATAGATAAACCTTTCTTATAAAGATACAATTTACCTAATTTATCTCTTTCTCTATCATGCACTCCAACAGTCGCAGCCTTCCAGGACTTGGCGCGCAGCTGGTATTTTTTGTTAGCAAGAACTTCTTCCTGATCCTTCCCTTTTCACTCCCTCCCCCTTGTCACATTTGTTTCTTGACTCGACTTCTCAAGAGCTTTCTTGCGTAAACTAAAATAGATTGAGAGGCCACCAACAAAATATGAATGTGTACAATACACATGAATCATAAGCTGCATAGTCCCCCTTCTGTTGACTTCGAAATATGCACACTATAATCACAAGCAGGGAAATACAGTCTCCCTCTCTCCTGCCAATTATCGTAGTTTTTTCTTCTTGAGCAGCGCCTCCTTCGTGGCCTTGATTTTTAGGCGGCAATTTTGTCGTGTCGTCAGGTCAATCTTCCATGTGAGCGTGACCATCAGATCTTCCGCCACCATCGTCTCTGGCAAGTTGTCATACAGGTCCCTGCGTTGGCAGCGGCAAAAAAAAGACTGGAGTTGGGTGAAGAGTGGTGGGATGGGGGAGAGTGGAGGATTTTGCCACGGAACGGTGTGACCATCTACAAGAGTGTGGGCTCCTCCTTAGATTTAAGTGGGCCATAGGTGTCAAAGTCCTATGTGGCTTGTGGCCAGACTCCCGCACCCCCCCCCCCAATGGTTTGGTTCTGGTTTGCAGCAAAAGGCATTCCGGATTGTTCCACTGACTGATAGAGGACGACATTGGATGGCTTGCAGAATCCAGACAGCTGTATCCGGATGGATACGAGAGCTTAAAGGATCCGCGTTGGAGATACCATCTCGAGAACCTATTTAAGTGGACATGACATCAAATAGCAAGTCACTAGATTGTATTGAAGCATTAGGCATGAGAGCTCCGTGATAGAATGGCCCAATTAAGTCAATTTCAGTATATGAGGAATGTACGTATAATCAATGATTAATGCTTTTGCTGAACAATTTATCTTTGTTGATGAAATGTTTAGTAAAAAATGCAATATGCATGAGTTATTCCCTAACTAAGAAAATCAAGTTTTGAATTGTGTTGATAGGGAGAACTGCATATAAATATATATGTATAGATTAAATTATGTTGATTTTCGAAAAAGAAATGCATAATTATGCTAATGTGGTGGAAAGTACATCTGAATTCATCGATTTCTGTTGCAATGTTGGTACATTTCTTATAATAGATATTTATTTATTTTTATGAAGAAACATAGGGCAGGAGAGTAAATGGTAAGATCGTGTGAGCATCAAAATCGACTTGTACCATGATATGGAAAAACTACTTTTCGCGTCATATGCACATGGAATGATGTTGCTCACCATATGCCCAGTCTGTTAGGTTACAGTAATTAAGAAAGTAAAATACACAATTGTTCAGATGTCTGGCCGCAAGGCATATTAAACTACTACTGCAGATCTGTTGGATGCCTTAATGCTTAAGCAATCCACAACTGCTAACATGGATCCAAAGTCTTCGATACAATCGATTCTAGCGAAAAACAACAAACATAAATTTGTATACGATGACGTCCAGTGTGATAAGGTACCTAAGCTCCGGTGTACTTTCCACTTAGACCTATCTGACCCGGACCAGGGCACACATACTCTGCAGATGGTGCAATGTGTTACTGCATGAACTATGCATATACCCCGTTTTTAGTCGAAATATCTCTTCAATATGTAGTCTTGAAGATGTTGCTTGAGGAACCTACAGAAAAAATGTTTGCTGAGTATACACATTTTTGTTGTGTTTTGTTTCACGGTGTACTAGGCAAAACAACGTACTCGGGAAACCAATACTTTGCCAAGTCACTTGGCAAACAGAAAGCACTCAGAAAATAGGTTTTTGCCAAGTGTTTTTTATAAGATACTAGCATACAAATAAAAAACAATTACATGATGTATTCATTTGGATTTTGAAAACACAACTTCATTGGATAGCCTTGAAATTTTCCAACACTCGAGATACACCAGTACAATCCATGTCAAATTTTAGCATGTTGTAGGGTCAGTTTGCTACATTAAGCTATGAAACATATTTTTAGGCATTTAATGAAATAATTAAATGTTGAACTACAACTTCATGAAAAGCTAGCTAAATTTTGTTGAAAAATCATATTTATGTTCTTCAGTGGATGGTTAGGCCTTATCCAATAAAGGGACAGGGATTTCAAAGATGACGGTGTCAAGACTACACGCCAAACATGGAGTTTATTAATTTTAATTTTTTAAACAAAAAAACGAAAAGCATGAAACTTGGCATGGTGCCCTCATGTGACACCTAGACAACATGGTACAATTTTGAGAAGGCTTCCAATAGTTGTGACGTACATTGCTCAGAAACCAAACAGTCTCCAAGGTATAATCAAGGTTTGAAGAGGAAACAGATATCGTTCAAAGGTGATGCGGCAGTTGCTTCATCCTTTGGCCTTGAATTATCTTTGTACAAACAAGATACACCATTACATGACCCATTTCCAAATTTGGCATCTTCGGGGTAGGTTTTCTATATTTAACATTGCATTTGTAGGCATTCAGTGAATATAATACAGATTTGGATTGCAAGTGCGTGTAAAAATTGGCAAAAGGGGTTGAAAAAACATATTTCTGTTAGTGATTCCATGTTTATGCATTATCCAAGAAAAGGAACACAGCTTCAAACATGCGGGTGCCAAGACAAGACCCCAAACATGGAGTTTGTTGGTTTTAAAATTCAAAAAATGCAAACAAAGTCCCAAAACATATAACTCGGTATGGTGCACTCTTATGACACCCAGAGGTAGCGGTCAAAATTAGATCTGGTTTCACAAAACTTATGATGTACACTTCTTAGAGGCCGGACCATCTCCAAGGAAGAAACATGTTTTTGGGGGAGAACGTGTTAGGTTTGAAGGCGATGTGGCTATTGGTTCAATCGCTAGCAATGATTTTTTTTTTCTAAACTTAGGATACACAATAATTTAATCCATACAAAAAAATTGGTATCTTTGGGTTATGTTTGCCATACTTATGTTATTTAGTGCATTTCTAATAATTTAGTGAATATAATAAGTAAATTGCAACTGCACAATAAATAGGAAAAAATTGTCAAAAATTAATATTTGTGTTAGTGAGTCCATTGATAGACCTTATCCAAAAATAGGAAAGTAATTGCAAACACGAGGGTGCCAGACACAACACCGAAACATGGAGTTTGTTGGTTTTTTAATGTTGGAAAATGCAAACAAAGTCCAAAAAACAACTTGGCATGCCCTCATATGACACCTAGAGGTTGTGTTTAAAATTAAAGAAGGCTTTTCAGAAGTTGTGACGTACACTGCTTCGAAACTGGACTATCTCTAGGCAAGAATCATGGTTTTGACATGCAACGGGTAAGGTTTGAAGGCGATACGACCGCTGATTTAACCGCTGGCCTTTAAATTTTGTTTACACTCAAGATACACCATTGCATGATCCATGTTAAAATTTGGCATCTTTTGGCATGTTTGCTATATTTAAGTAATTAAGTGCATTTCTAGGCATTTTTTGAATATAGTAAAAAAAAATGAGCTGCAATTGAGTGGAAAATTGGCAAAATGGGGTTCGAAACATGTATTTGTGTTATTGAGTCCATATTTAGTCCTTATCCAAGATAAATAAAGGAATTTCAAACATGAGAATTCCAACACATGACCCAAAATATTGAGTTTGTTGGTTTTTTTCCATATGGTAAACCATATCATTTTTTACTTGCAAAAATGCTAAAAAGACTTGCATGTAGAATCGGAGGTGGCATGAGGATATCAAGTACTACATCTAAAAGTAGTCTTGTATTCGAATATGTATTAAACTTATTTTCTTAAATACCGCTCAAAAATCTCTGAACAGTTTGATGTTTTTTGCTTTATCCTCGAATATTTAATTTTATGGTACAATATCAATTTTACGTGAAGCAAAAAAAGTTGAACCTTAAAGCGTGATTATATATATGTCCTGCATTTTCTGGTCGGGCATGTAATGTCTGGTGCTCTCTCATTCCATAAATAACTTTAGAATTATCTCTATTGCAAAACTCTATAACAGATTAATTTTAGATTTATATCGTCTTTATTATAGATGGAGAGCCTCCATGGCCGGCGGTGACCTGAGATTGGGTGGTGGAGGTTGAGGCGCCACATTCAGCGATGGGCGGCTACCTACAGACGGGTGGCAGTGATGGTTGTCGATCTGGCGCCCTGCCCTGATCCGTCATGGTATGGCCTTGGCCGGCCGGTGGCACGAGGAGGACCGGTGAGGGGCGGTTGGAGGCTCCCTGCCGGCGGGCCGACGGCATCCCTCGCCTCCATGGCGAGGCTCCGTTCGGCTCCACCCACTTGCGAGATCGGGAGGACGCGACTTCCGGTGAAAATTGTGCCGACTACAGTCATGGCAGACGATGGCGGTGTCTGTGACGTTGTCCCCTTCTCGAGGCAAAGTTTTTGCAGGTCGTGGCAACCGACTCGTGATGCTCCGGGGGAAACCCTAGATCTAGGTCTACCGGATCGGACGATGATGGCACCATCGATGTCGTTGTCCCTCTTGGGGGCATCGTTTTGCAGCAAGTTCTAGCTGGAGGGGACAAAAGGAGGTGCGGTGTTACATCTACCGCAAGGTTGGCGGCGGATTTTAGCGGCATGGCGCTGCGAAGGTTCGACGACGGGTGCGTGTGGGCGGATACATGCAGGATGGTGGACTTGTCTGGCGTCGGGGTGGCGTTGACGCAGGCCAGGAAAGGTCAATGCGACAGTTCCTGCTCTGGAGATGGACCAGTAGAAGATGGCGACGGCAGCCTCTGAGAATGCGCTAGCTAGACCGGTGTGACCCAGTATCGACATGTGGTTGGGCTGGGGAATCCGGCTTTAGATGTTGGGCTTTGGTGTGATGTCGTTGTTTTGTATTAGGTTGGGACAGTCGGCACCCATTCATCAAGGGGATAGGAGTAGCAGATGGTGGCTTCATGTGTACTGGTATAAGGTGCATAGATTTTATAGAAAAAATCCGAAATATATAAGGTGTATTGCGTTGCACTACTCGTTTGGATAATTTTTTAGAGATTTGATTACATTTTCTTATTTCGGGCAAGCTCCTCTATTTTCTCATGTCAATTAGTCAGGTGTAATCTCGCCCAAAACATGTCAAATTTTCCCTCCACATACGTTCTTTAATTTCCGCGCCAAAAATTATACATCCTATATTTAGGAACGGAGAGAGTATTACTTTGTATGGTTTTTGTGAATAATTAATAAAATGGTTGCATGCATCGTCCAGATGTCGAGGCCAGGGTATATCCTCCTTTTCAAAAAATAAAAGCGAGACGAAAAGTAGAGAGACATAAGAGAAGGAGCAGTAGAAGCGGGTCCTGCTGATTCTCCTGCTAATGTGTTGTCAAAATGTAGAGCTAGTGCTTGAAGCGAAAGTGTAATGATGTGATTGACTAATTAATGGCATTACATTTAGACATCTGGATCTGAGTTATAGCAATAGATCCATGTATCTCTCTGACTTGTTTGTTTTGTCTTCCCTTGATGTGATTGACTAAGTAATGACATTGCACGATAACAAATGTACCATGACATGTGACCTCCTAATTGACTGACAAAGCATATTTTCCATGAAACAAGCAACTATGTCTGGCTCAGTGCCGAACATGGGTGGCATTTACTTATGGACCAAGGAAATACATTCTTTTCTGAAACAAGGAGGCAACATCACATGGATAATAATCAAAGACATGCGACCATACGTCCATACGCAACCAACGCATGTGAACATTTCCTTGTATCACCCTGGTAGATCATGTATATAGCTTATCAAATATACTAGCTATCAACTTATCAACAATATAACCCAGCAAAAAAAAACTTATCAACAATATATGTCATATATAGTATGGAGGGAAGTTGATCCACATCTAACGTTTGTAATGTCCTCTTTCTCATCAGGCATCTTTTTTCAGTATATTTCTCTCTCTTGTTTGAAAGAAACGGCAGTGCCGCCAATCACCAGTTGATAAGTCCGCATGCATCTTGGTTCAGTAAAATAAAAGAATACAAGGAGCTGATAAAGGCTTTTTGTTGTGGTTGTTGTTGCCAATCACCAGTTGATAAGGCTTGCCCACTTGCACCAACAAAATAAAAAGAAACGACATCCTGACACATATATGTCGAGGAGTAGGTCATGGCTAGGAAGTAGCACATGTGCCGGTCAATAGCCGCCATACGCATAGTTCATGGGGGGAAAGTAATGCACAGCAACCAATAAGTACTCCCTCCTTCCCAAGTTAGTAAAAAGTTGAGTCACTTAATCTGGGATGAAAGGAGTACTACATAATGATGCATAGTCCAAGAAGACATGATGGTACGAGGAAAGACTGTGATCGACAAGATTAAAAACACAACAAACCCACAGGTGACCTTCTCCAAGCGGAAGAGTGGACTGTTCAAGAAGGCCAATGAACTTGGCATCCTCTGCGATGCTGAGGTCGGGGTGATCCTCTTCTCCAACACCGGACGCCTCTATGAATACTCCAATTCCAGGTGTGAATACTTCCAACAATGTGAGCATCTTGGCAGTGGATCGCCAGTGCACTCGGGGAGATTTGGAACACATAGAGATCTTGGAATCTTTCTGAAGATGGATCAGTGGAAGACGGCGGTTCGGCCCCTCAGAGTGCGTCGGACCGGTGTGTGCCTCAGACCTGCCAAGAGGCTTGGTTGAGACCTCCGGCTTTAGATGTTAGGTTTTGGTGCGAGGTCTATTTGATACCCGGATCGGACATTCAGCCCCCTTCATCAAGTGGTTAGGAGTTGCGACGGTTATTGTAATTATGGCGGCTTCAAACTTAATGATGTATTACTTTGTAAGGTCTTTGTGAATAATTAATAAAATAGTTTCATGCATCGCCTAGATGCAGAGGCGAGTAGTCAGTCCTTTTAAAAAAAAGTAGGTGTTGAAGCAGGCCCCGGTGCCGAGAGGTGTGCGGGCGATGGCCATGCCCACGTTGCGAGCACCATCCATGGTGGCATTTAGTCGTCCTTTTGCCAGCTCTCCGTGCATCATAGATAGAACAACGGTTAATAAACTAAGTTGGATGCAGATCAAACGTCCACAAGATGGACAACAGAACATGTGATGATAGTACCATTTTATAACTGATCTCTCTTAAGTATTGGAACAATAATCGGGGACATGGCGGCTTTGATATTCTGTCCGGCGCGCCTATCCGGGTGATAAGCGGAGGCATGCCTCGTCCCATGTAGCATGAGAATCTTTCAGCACGTGCAGCAGAGTTCACACGGCTGGCATCTCGATCAGGGTGTGCACGTGGTGGCGCGCAACAGGCTTAGACTACAAGCAAAGGACACACCGTACGCTGAGCTTATAAATAGCGGCGGCGGTAGCGGCGCAGTCTCCTACTTGCAACAGTCCGCCGCCAGCTCCCTCTCATACATCATGGCGGCCGCCTGCCTCCTCCTGCTGCTCCTGTTTGCGGGTCATCCAGTGCGCGCCGCGCCATCGTCATCGTCGTCGTCATCCTCCTCCTCCTCCTCCTCCGTGGTGTTCCGGCTCCAGGGGGACGTCTATCCCACCGGGTACGTACGCCATGATTCTCCAACCGCGCCAAATCCATTTTGTTTCTCCATGATTTCCTTTGCTAGCGGTCTAGTGTCTCCGCATGGTTACGTATTTGTTGGTTTCTTCCGAGTGGGAGTAGTCTGTGGTAGATGCAGATTCTTATGATGATTAATGTAAGCATCAACCTAATCTCGTGATCAGAATACATACCTTATTAGCAGAAGATTAGGAACTAATGGGGACCCGTAGATGCCATTAGAGGAAGACACATGGGCGAGCCTCGGTCAGTGCGGTGGAGGTGGTAGTAGGTCTATGTGTAGTGCGGTAGTGTTGGCTCTCTGTTGGAAAAGGCAGTGCCTAGGAGACGCTTAGGCACGCCTAGGCGCTAGGCAATGGCCAAACGCCTCGTCTAGGGCATAAATTGAGGTCTAGGCAGGGCAAGCAAGGAATTGTCTATCAAGCAAGAAATCAGGCCATATACTATACTGATATGCCAAACGGCTTATATTCCAATGGCAGTAACTGGTAATTAACTTATTTATATACTCCAAATAATATGAACACCCGTATAATAATCACAAATATACAAATATACTACGAATAAAAACTATATTACCGCCTAGGGCGCTTAGGCACTGCCTAGGCACTAGGCGAAGGCTGACCGTCTCGCTTACGCCTACCGCTTTTTTTAACCTTGGTTGGCTGTGTACATCCTAATTATGCAGAGGCCGCATGTGAGGTCATAATAATTTGTATTCTCTTGATGCAACATTATGAGTTAGTAAAATGCATCCCTTATCAACAAAAATGTCTAATGTGTAGTGTATTTGTTTATTTGTGCCATTGTGTTGTACAAATTTTGATATATGCATTTGTGCCACACTGAAGTTATTTGTTCGTTTGTGCCACTATTTTGTTGAACAAACTGAAGTTGTTTGTTCATTTGTGCCACTGTTCTGTGAAAGGAACTCAAGTTATTTGTTCAATTGGCTGAAAATGGCCTCTCTATTGTGCATTGACAGCAACCCGATGGGTAACCCATGGGTAGGGTAGTGGGCGAAGGGTAGACCCATTTGCTATTCGGGCATGGGTCTGAGAGAGCTTGACCCAGCCAAATACGACCCGAGTGCCAGGTTGACAAGCAGGTAGGAGTCGTGCTTGGAGATAGTGAAGCCGAGATGAAGATGGTAGCCCATGAAGCATTCGAACCAAGCCATCGGACCATGTTTGCATACATGCGTAGGGTGCTTGCTGTCGATGAAACGGGATGGTTGTGTATTGAAGACGAGCTCACTTAGATTCTGGTGGAGAAACATTTTCTTAACATCCAAATAGTGGACGGGCCATGCGCTACTTGTGGCCATGGTGAGCACGGCACATATTGTAGCGGCTTGACCACCACACTTGAGGTTTTTTCATAGTCAACCCTTTCCTTTTGAGTTAAGCCCAGAATACTCACCGTGCCTTGTACCGAGCGAGAGAGCCATCGGAGTGGAGCTTATGAGGGAAAATCCATTTGACGAGGACCACATTGACACCCGCGGGACAACCCATGAAAGTCCAAGTTTTCTTGTCCAATAAAACATTAAATTTAGCATACAATGTTGGAGCTTATGTCATGGCAGACCTACAAATGGACAATAGTTCCAGGGAAAAAGTGTACTTTCTTCAAGAAAAAAGTGTACTTTCTCAAGTGGCCAAAATTGGGCTCATTTAACACCTCAAGGCCTACCATGATATCGGTGTTGATCGGCTCAAAACGGACGGTAAAGATTGTCACTGAGCGACTCTACCCCTAACCCTGTTTCTGTTCCTTTTGCCTCCCAAATGGATTCGCACAACGTCACAACGGCAGTGTCCATGGCGGCTCCGCTCGCCAGAGCATCGCCACACATTCTGGCTTCGCGTTCTCTGCATTTCACTTTTTTTTGTCCAAGCAAGTATTTCATCTTGTTTCTCCACACTGCAGGCATTACTATGTCACTATGAGCATTGGGGACCCGGTGAGGTCCTACTTTCTTGACGTCGACACCGGCAGCGACCTCACCTGGCTGCAGTGCGATGCTCCTTGCAAAAGCTGCAACAAGGTGTTGTACGATCTCGTATTGTTGTATCCTATTGCTAATTTACTCAGAATTGCATTGAAAATTGCAGTTGTTGGTTGGATCTCAGCTGCCACATTAATTGCTGAAATATGGGCGAAAAAACTTCATTGTCTTTGCTTGGTGCTTGAAATGTCTCCCGTGTAAATTTAGGATTATCTTTATAACTTCATTTTGTTTTAACTTTTGAGGATGAGTTTCTTTTGAGTATCAAGATTTTTGTTCCATTCATAAAACCAAAAAGTATCTAACTTTTCTTGTTGTATTATTATTGTTCAAGATTTGGTCCAATGTTTGTTGCTCACTGTTTTTTCTCGGATGGTTATTGCATGCAGGTGCCGCATCCATTGTACAAGCCAACAAAGAGCAAGCTTGTGCCTTGCGCAGACCCACTCTGTATAGCACTGCTCGGCTCACAGAGACCTAGCAACAACAAGTGTCCCTCACCACAGCAATGTAATTACCAAATCAAGTACATGGACACATCATCTTCCCTCGGCATGCTCGTCACTGACAACCTTGCCTTAACCATGCGGGATTCATCCCGTGTTCACCCCAGCATTGCGTTCGGGTAATGCCACTTTGTAAACCATTGCTTCACTATTGGTTACTCAACTTAGTTGTTCATGTCCTTTCAGAAAAATGAATTTTCTTCTTGGTGTCCTTTCAGTAACACCAAATGGTGAAGTGTTGCCTCATTAGTGGTGACCGCATATAGTTCTTGATGTTTGCCTCTGTTTGTGTAGATGTGGATATGACCAGCAGGTGGGGAAGAATGGCGCGGTGCAGGTGGCGACAGACGGCTTGCTGGGGCTTGGGAGGGGATCAGTTAGCTTGGTCTCGCAGCTCAAGCAGCAAGGGGTCACCAAAAATGTTGTTGCTCATTGCCTCAGTAAAAATGGAGGAGGCTTCCTCTACTTTGGGGATGATATTCTGTCTACCTCGCGCGTAACATGGGTGCCCATGGCTCGTAGTACATACGGGTATGAACTATTGTTTTAATAACATTACATCTACACTTGCTTAAATTTTTCTTGCATATGGATTGTCAACCATTTATTGCTGCCAAATTATATCTTGGGGTTTGCTCTAGTTCTACCAATTGGTCTTCGTTGGTATTCAGTTGGGTGCTTGATCACCAGTGACATAGCGTGAATCCATTTGGAGTCAAAAATTCCATTCTTCCAAATACCATGACCATGTAAAAGTAATTAAATTTTTAACTGGCCTGCATGTGCTTCACAATCATGAGTGGACAAATTTTTCACATCAATTTTACATGCCAAATTTTGTTTCCAATGCTTTCGTACAGACAATCATTTGTTAGTCTGTTTATTGTTTTCATTCTATTACCCAACATGTGGCTTGTAGATCTTTGGATGAGGGGGGAAATGGTAGATGATATTGTACTTTTACAGTACTGGCTAACAAGTTTCATTACAAAAAAGAGCTAAAAAAGCACACCCATGTTTCTTATAATGCAAGAACACACTCTGTTTATGGCCTACATTGAATTCTAGGTATGTGTGGTCTACGTAAAATCATATGTCCCAAATAATAGAAGAGTTGTACTTTCAGGGATTACTACTCACCTGGCCCTGGAACACTATACTTCGATAAACGATCGCTGGGTGTGAAGCCAATGGAGGTGGTATTTGATAGCGGTAGCACATATACCTACTTCGCTGCTCAGCCATACCAGGCGACTATTTCTGCGGTAGATTTTAAACACACTACATTCTAGGTGCCATTAATTTGAAGAATGGAATAGTGAACTGATGGGATGCTAATCTTGCAGCTCCAAGCTGGTCTCAGCAAGTCACTTAAACAAGTGTCGGACCCCAGTCTACCTCTTTGCTGGAAAGGGCAAAAGGTGTTCAAATCTGTGTCTGGCGTCAAGAAGGACTTCATGTCACTGTTCTTGAGCTTTGCGAAGAATACCGTCATGGAGATCGCTCCTGAAAACTACCTCATTGTCACAGTAATCATTCGATAACCTAACATATCACAAAATATTTTGATGCAATGATGAAGGCTGAAATATTCTCATTTGTTTGTGCCAGAAAAATGGGAATGTGTGCTTGGGGATCCTTGACGGGTCGGCCGCTAAACTGAATTTCAACATAATTGGTGGTACAAAGTCTAGACACACACTGTCCGATCTTTGTTATCTAGATACATTGCATCTTTGTGTAATATTTGATCATTTGTTTTGTAGACATCACGATGCAGGATCAGTTGGTCATTTATGAAAATGAGAAAGGGCAAATCGGTTGGGTCCGTGGATCATGCAGTAGGGGCACAAAGAATATCAAACCTTCGTTTACATGGTATTTTCTTACATACCTACTGCTAGCCCATCCATTCAAACACTGAGTGTTCCATTATTGATGAAACTGGGCCAACCGAGGGAAGTTTCTGCTGGCCTCAAATCCCCGAGATCATTGCCTCGAAGAGTTCCATCTACTGACATCCCAACAAAGTACTCCCTCCGTCCGAAAATACTTGTCGGAGAAATGGATAAAAATGGATGTATCTAGAACTAAAATACATCTAGATACATTCATCCCTCCGACAAGTATTTCCGGACGGAGGGAGTATACGGTAAGATGTCTGGGGAAATGAGGGGCGAAAGGGGAGAAGGATGACTATCCGTCTATGTTGTTGTTCCTCATGAGATGAATTCCATATTTGCATGTTTGGCCCGAATAGTTGTCTCCTTTGTATCTCATTTTTACATGAGGCTCAATTTTGTTCATGAATAAATATATTAGATTTACTTGATTTCACTGTCTAATGACTGTGATTGCTGATTTATGTGCATATTTAGGCATAAATCTCATTATAATTGGACACAATGTTTTTTGTGTCCACTCATGTGCACGGATTATCTTCGATTTTATTTACAAGTATGGATGAAACGCCAAAAAAACTGTTGGCTATGTACAGTGATGTTCTCAGGTCCCATGCATGATGGAATTACGTACCCGCTGATAGTTAAGCCATGGTCATCTACAAGGGTAATACACAAACGCACACTCCCATATGAACGAGTAAAGTTACACCTACGTAAATATTCTTATGTTCCCTACGTATAAAGGCTTACTTGACAGTTTTTAATTTGTGATTACTTAGGGGCAACCCACCCCTAAAAGAGGGGGGGGGGGGTTGATTAGTATTTAGTAATTTACGTAAGATAAAGTAAAAACTGTTCGTATGTGGAGGCTTCACCTAAAGCTAGCACCCAAAAAAGCTACTTATTTTTTTAGAATAAACAAAGCCTGCTTTTTGCCCCCACCCCCTCCCCTTCTTACTTTTTTTCTAAGTTGAATTATATCACCACAACAATAAAAAGCATTATGATCATACATATAGCACTTCAAAACAATTGGAAATAAATTGTGTAGGACGAACAATTCCAACAAAGTTCATAATGTGAATCCAACAATTCAAACAGAAGCAACCAATGAATCATTGCCCATCGTCAATTGTAAAGCGTGCAATGATGCTTCTACGCATATGGCGAGCCCGCACCGCCATATCGACATTCAAGTTGTCGGTCCTTAGCGTACATGAGCATGTACATTCGCCTGACGCGTGGAAGTCGAGGCGGTAACGGGAAAGAATCATCAAGGCGGGGTATAAAGGTCAGAGCCGAACTATCATTGTTCCGGAGTATAACAAAGAACCTGCCTTGCAAGGCCGAAGACACAAAGCCGTATACTACATCGTCACTGAATGCAAGTTCGGGGACTACTGAGGGAGTCCTGGATTTGGGGGTCCTTCGGTGTCCGGACTACTGGTGGTGGGCCGGACTAATGGGCCGTGAAGATAAAGCAGAAGACCATCCCCATATCCGTGTAGGACTCCTATGTATGTAGAAAGGCAAATTTTGATGTCTGAATATAATGATTCCTTCCTCCTCAAGTCAACTTTGTACAACCCTAGGCCCCCTCCAGTGTGTATATATAGGCTAGACATCTAGGGTTTAGCCATTACGATTTCGAGGTAGATCAACTCTTGTAATCTCCATATCCATCAAGATCAATCAAGCAGGAAGTAAGGTATTGCCTCCATTGAGAGGGCCTGAACCTGGGTAAACATCATGTCTTGTCTCCCCCTGCTATATCGATCCTCGGATACGCAGCTTGGGCCCCTCTACCCGAGATCTGCCGGTTTTGACACCGATACTGGGCGCCCCACAGTGGCCACGTAGAGCCCCTTCTGTCCCGGTTCATAATCGAACCAGGAGTAAAGGTTTTGGGCTTTAGTCCCGACCTTTTTGTCCCTGTTCCAGAACCGAGACTAAAGGCCCTCTGGAACTGGGACTAATGGGCCATTTTCTTCTAGTGGGGGTACACGGGTGTATATTAGCTAGCTAGCAAATACCAAGCCTACTTGGTGTCTAATTGTAAACCTACACTGACACATATATGCACTTGTTGCACCCGTACACATATGGAACTTTTAGGTCGTCTTTAACACCAGCAAGGATCTGATATGTGATAACCCACAAGTATAAGGGATTGCAACAGTTTTTTAGTAGAGTAATCAACCCAAATTTATAGACTCGACACAAGGGGAGTCAAAGAATATTTGCAAGTATTAGCATTTGGGTTGTCAATTAAACCACAACTGGAGATTAAATATCTGCAACAAGGAGATCAGAAGCACAGTAGTATGATAGTTTTGGTAGCAGTAGTAGTAGTAGCAGCAGTGATAGCAATGATTTTGTGGCAAGTGTAACAGTAGCAGCAGCAGCAGCAGTAGTAACTTAGTAAGAATAATATAAGGAAAACTCGTAGGCACTAGATCGGTGAATTCCTTGGATGATATTCATCATATAATAGTCATAACCTAGGGTGATACAGAACTAGCTCCAATTCATAAATATAATGTAGGCATGTATTCCATAAATAGTCATATGTGCTTATGGAAAAGAACTTGCATGGCATTTTTGTCCTACCCTCCTATGGAAGCGGGGTCCATAAGGAAACTAAGGGATATTAAGGCCTCCTTTTAATAGAGAACTGGAACAAAGCATTAACACATAGTGAATACATGAACTCATCAAACTACGGTAATCACCGGAAAGTATCTCAATTATAGTCACCCCGGGGTTTACGGATCATAACACATAGCAGGTGCATATGACTTGCAAGATCGGATCTAGAACATAGATATAATGATGAAAACATGAGTGGTTCAGATCTGAAATCATTGCCACTCGGGCCCTAGTGACAAGCATTAAGCATAGCAAAGTCATAGCAACATCAATCTCAGAACATAGTGGATACTAGGGATCAAGCCCTAACAAAACTAAATCATCACATAATGACTCTCATCCAACTCCTCACCGACCAGCGAGACTACAAAGGAATTACTCACTTCCGGTGGGGAACATCATGGAGTTGGCGATGAGGGAGGGTTGGTGATGACGAAGACCGAAAATTCCCCTCTCAGGAGCCCCGAACAGACTCCAGATATGGCCTCCCAATGAAGAACAGGAGGTGTCGGCGGCTCCGTATCGTAAAACGCGATGAAACTTCCTCCCCTATTTTTTCCTCCAAAAATAAGTATTTATGGAGTTGTAATTAGGGTCAGGTGGGCCACGAAGGGGGCATAACCCACCAGGGCACGCCTGGAGGGGGTGGCGCACCCTGGTGTCTCATGGCCAGCCAGGGCACCCCCCTGGTGGTACTTGTTTCTTGTATTTTGTTTTATTTTGAAATAAATCTCCAAAAAGTTTTGTCCAATTACGAGAATTTTTATTTCTATACAAAAAACAACACCATGGTAATTCTGCTGAAAACAGTATCAGTCCGGGTTAGTTTCATTATTCAAATCATGCAAACTAGAGTTCAAAATAAAAGCAAAAGCGTTAGTAAAAGTAGATAAAACGGAGATGTATCAATATGCGCCTAAAATTAGCTAGCTCTTAGGTCTCTTGGCTGGTGTCGTACGTTGGAAACTGTCTGTTCTTAGAGTGCCTTACTATCAGCTGTATTTTATTTTCTCCTCTCAGTGAGATGATGTATGGATGACTATGTGGTTTCCTACTAGTAATCAAGGAGGAGCCTCCCTATTCTTCTAAAAAACAACCAATGTGATGCCCCAGCAAAAAATAGAATTTCTTACACCAAATAATGCAATTGAAACAGGCAAAGCAACAACACCTGTGACCAAGTAAATTCACGAGGGTTTTGAAACCCATCCATGAGATACATGATTGCAACCACCGTACTTGCTGACCTTCGATGAACTGATCAAAATTAACCAACCAAAAACTTGCCTTGATCATTACAAGCATTGCACGATAATACAGTTTCATATAAACAACCAAAAACGAGTAATCATCAATGCATGTTTGCTCAACCAGTAAAAAATCTAAACAATAACTTACTACTAGATGTCTAGCTAATAGCATAAGCCTAGAGAGGATTTGATAACATCAGAATCCGGCGTACTCCCTCCATTTTTTATATAAGGCAACAAACTCAAATTACAGGTACCAAGATACAATTAATGTGTGCTTTATAAGCCAAATTATTTTCTCGTTTACCGAGTTAACTAATAGGGTGCATGCACATTAAGAAAACTGAGTGGTCCTGAGAGAGGAAGCAGGTGAGTGTGTCATTATGATCCACTACATGCATGCTAGAAATTAAGCCATGGGTTAGTAGTACGAGGAAACATCATTAATATTTGCCTCGATTACTGTTGGTGGCCTTGTATTGATGAAAAATATGATTTTCATAGTGGCCTTGTATACAAAAAATAGAGGGAGTAGATCAACCGATCGAGCTAATAACCACCAGGCCTAAGCCTCCCCGTCGTCCACGAAGGGGTCGTCGCGGAGCTCGGTGTAGGCGTACCCCCACGGCCTTGTGCTGGTCGAGGATATCATTCTCCATGTCCAGGATCCTCCGCGCGGCCTCGAACCCCTCAATGAGGACAGCGAGCTTCGCCTCGTCGCCATTCACCACCCGGCGGAGGAGCTCGTTGTAACGCCCCGGACACACCCGCCGGTGGTATTTACTCATGGCGGGATCTAGACTGGCCCCACGTATCAATACTAGTATTTTCTGCGCACTTTGTCCTCACTCGTGCGCATCCGTGACCAACTTCCCGGTCGGTCACCCATCCTGAACCTACTCCAAGCTGAGCATGCTTAACTTTGGAGTTCTATCCGAATGCGCTCTCGGAAAAGAAGAAATTCCTTATTATATGAGTAGTCTATCATCCCTAATAAGCTAGGCTATCACATACACCCCCACTCAGAGGAACCGACGTCCTCGTCGGGCCACAGGAACGTTCCCTCTTGGCACATCCGTCTGTGCATCCAGTCCGATACACGTGCCATGTCGTGTGCCACGAAGGGTCACAAACGTCATGAATAACATGATCGAGCACCTGTCCGCAAACATCCGTGTAACCGCGAGGGTCGGCTCTGATACCAACTTGTCACACCCCAGACACACCCGCCGGTGGTCGTTACTCCTGGCGGGATCTAGACTGGCCTCACGTATCAATACTAGTCTTTTCTGCGCACTTTGTCCTCACTCGTGTGCACCCATGACCAACTTTCCGGTCGGTCACCCATCCTGAAACTACTCCAAGCTGAGCATGCTTAACTTTGGAGTTCTATCCGAATGGGCTCCCGGAAAAGAAGGAATTCTTTATTATATGAGTAGTCTATCTTCCCTAATAAGCCAGGCTATCACACTCGTCGCCAAAGTTGCGGAGGGAACCACGAGCGCGAGGCGGCCTCGCCCTGAGCTCGTCCATGAACTCCTCGGACGCTAGGATCATCCTCTTGCCGTCGCCGTCCCTGACCTTGATCCACGGCAGGCCTGCCGCCCTCGCCTCCTCGGTCGTCGCTCCTATCCGAGGAGCCGGCATCTCCATGTACGTCGGTCGATCGCCTGCGCGTGCCGCCGGCTGCTCGCTCGAGTTTGGGCTTCGGGGTCGATGGCGTTGAGGAATCTGGATTCGTTTATAGTTTGTTTATTAAGTTACGTTGGGCGCACGGATGATCAAAGCGTCTCCGGCTTGGACTCAGCTGGGTGTCCGGCTAAGATATTTTATCTGATATCTGATTTGGTAAAAAAAAGAAAGGGAATTCGCCATAGATAGAAAAAGGCGACTAATACGGGCCGGCCCAAATTTGGGCCGGTCACACATGCACCGTGGGATTCAGCAATTTAGAACCGCATGATTTCCTTCCTTCTTTCCCCGTGTCTTCTTCCCTCGGAAATAGCCAAATGGCGCCGCCATGGGCGAGCGACGCGCCCAGCCTAGAAGCACTGTTCGTCGCGTCTCGCCGGTAGCCGCAGACGCCGCTGGTCGCTGCCCTCGCCAACGATCGCCACCCTCGTCGCCGGTCGCCGCCCCACGCCATCTTCTTCTCATGTGTTTCTCTTCCGCTCCATGTATGCAGCAGCGTGTCCCCGTAGTTGCAGCTCCCCGTGACGACGGTCGCAGCTCCGGTGACGGCGGTCGCAGCTCTGGCGTGTGGCGGTTGCAGGTCGCAGCACATCCTACGTCGAGATCGCAAAAAACTGTAATCTCCCTCAGGTTGTCGGTAGCAGCAAAAAATATGACTGGTTGTAGCAAAAAAAAGGGTAACAGTTCCAGCAAATTAAAGCTAGCTAGGGCCGCTCCGTCGTTACCATTGTAGCAAAAATGTTAACCGATTGTAGCTTCCGCCGGTTGCAGCAAAAAAACGACGCGGTTGTAGCAAGAAAAAAATTGTCGTCGGTCGGCCGCTCCGTATGGTGGTAGCAAACCATGTGACCGGTGGTAGCAAAAAACTGCATAGTTTGCAGCAAAAAAATGCCTGTCATTGAGGTTGCATCATCTTTGCGAATGATGTAGCAAACAAAAAGTTATGGTCGGTAGTAGCAAATGAAGCCGCCAGTAGTAGCAAAACAGAACATTGGTTCCAGCAAAATAAACATCAGCGTTCAAATACAATAGTTGGTTCCTGATAAAAAGTTTATGGGTTGCAGCATCCCTCACAGCGGATGTAGCATTTCCCGCGGCTGGTTGCAGCACTCCATAAATGAAAAAAAGAGAAGTTGTGTGGGCACATCCATGGCGATGCCGTGTCATCATGAGCGTTGACTTCGCAACCGAGGGGGGTGTAGGCTCAGTCGTCAGGTGGCTGCCATGCAGCACCGCCACCTCCCGTGCTAAAAAACGGCAGCCCACGAGGGGAAAAAGAAGCAGCTGGGTGAAGTGTAGATGCGGACGGAGGAAGAAGAAAGGGATAATGAATGTTTGGTGGAGAGAGATCTAGTCTAGATGTTTCCCGAGTAGAAAAATGGTTTGTTGGATCCCGCCCGATCGAACGCGTGCCGCGCGACCGGCCGAAGCTTCGGCCGACGCACGGGTGGGAAACGTTTCCCATAAAAAACGGAAATCCTACGAACTGGGGGAGGGGTGGCAATCAAACTCTTTTTTATGGCAGTTTTAGTTCTGAGACGAGATCAAACTGCCATCTCGCTCCGAAGAAACGATCACCCCCTCACAACTAAAAATATCAGCGAAATCGTTCACAAATGCCACCTCCTCCCGGGGAACGTTGGCCAGCTAAGGGGGTGCTATAAAAAAGTGGATGGTATCCAATATGGCTTCCGTAAGCATTTGCCCCTTCTCATCAAAAAAGGTTTTTGTGAAAGTTAAACAAATACCCAAAAAAATAGACATATGCATGTCCAAATGCTATCCACAAAAGTTTACGTGAAAGCCCAACCATTTTTGACATGTAAAAGAAATAGAGTAGCAACATTTTAAATTTCTACACCACCAAATTTTTCTTCCCTGTTGAAACAGTACTGTTCTGTTTTGCATAAAAAATTTCAAACACACTTTGAACACTAAAATGAACATGTAAAAACATCTGGACTTTTAAGTTCTGTTTCACATTTGTTTTGAATTTACTGCTGTCTATGAACTCGTGGGACACCCTAAGCATTCACTAAGCACGAACAATTGAAGATACAAATGTGGTCGTGACAGACAAGATTACAAAACCAATTGTAATGCTCCCTCCGTTCAGGTGCATAGGGCACCTAATAGAAATCGGGTTTCTTTTTTTGAGAAAACTTTTGGTCTATGCATCAATAATCATGACAGTACAAAGAACATAAAAATTAACAGAACTTGCATCCAAATCCGTAGATCACCTAGCAATTGTAATCATAACCAACAGATCCCCTCATTCAGCTCCCTAAAACTAACAGTTGATACTTTTTTGGGGGGAAAAGTTAGTGAGAAGAAAAACATAAGCGTGAAAGAAGAAATTAAAATGGAAAGTATGTAAGGAGGTCGTGGGGAGGAAAGAAAGTACCATTTTTCTCTCTCCTGATATAGGTTTTTGCCACGCTTTATAGATAAAGCCACCCAACCTGACGAAATGTTTTCTTCCTTTCCTTCCATGAGTGGGTCCCATGCCGGGGTTTCTCCACCTCCTGCCCGTGCCACTGCCGGTCTACCACATCACATATATATGGCCTTAGGGCCATTGAGGCATGGTGGATCTCGTCCCTTGCCGGTGGGAGGGCTCATGCTTCGTTTTTTAGTTGCTTAGGGTTTTGATGAGTGATATTTTTATGCTCATCAAACCGTTGTTTAAACTGTATAATCTTAGAAATTATGAGAAAGTCACTCTAATATTGCTACTAGTGACTAATGAATGGGAGAGATCACAAAATCCTTTTGCTAATTTATTTCCATAGAAAAATAGGTCAAATATGGAGATAAAACATCACTTGAAAGGATACAAAGGAAATGGAGAAGGGATGGGAGGAATTAGAGGCGCCGCAAGACCACCAGAGTGCAAGACAGCATCTAGTGCGCTCGTACCAAGTATCCACTGCTCTAGGAGGTCTTACCCAACAACATTCATAAAGGGTCTGTACCAAAATCGCGAAGGAGAGTGAATAGAACGTCAAGCAGAGCATCACATAAGCCATTTTCTCAACCCTGGCCTCTGCCATTTCCCATCTCACCACCATAGTCGTCACCATCACCATCACCGCAACACCCCCCCCCCCCAATTTATCCATACTTGTAATCATGTATTGCATCCAACAACCATTGTAAGACATATTATCAGTAAAACATTCATCTTTATGTCTTCTCCGATGATTTTCTCTTGCGATCCGATCGTCATGTGAGAGTAATACGGTAAGGCAATGGGTTGAGGCATAGCCTTGCAACCCTATATATTTGTGTGAGGGGTCTATGTATTTGTACGAGTATTCAATGGAATGACTTTGAATAATTAATGTCATGTATGTGTTCGACTGCTATGGAGTTGTTTCTTGTCTCGCTATCATTCTACGGCTTTGCAAGTACCCAGAATCTTGATGTTCGATCAAGGAGGAGGTTAGGAGAAGGGAGAACGCGGAACACTATTTTGAACACAAGTGAAAGAAAGGTTTAATACGACCGGGGAAATCCAATCCTTAGGGATTCATGAGGTGTTTTCATTAAACGTCCAATGCTTGTGTTTGAATTGTATTCTTAATAACTGAGGTAACTCCGCGAGATGATAAAGGCCTGGGGTTGGACAACTGACTCTTGATGCAGGTCACGTACTGGTCAAGATGTAATTTGGACACATCCCCCACTTCATAACGTTGTAAACACATCTTAACGGTCGTCTTCCATGGTACAAATTAAGATCATGACGATCTCTAGCACAAATATATGGTCATAAGAATCAAGACCTCACATACATGCATGCTTTAATTATAGTGTTTACACCCCTAAGGTTGTTAGATCCAGCTACAAACACTGGAATTTAATTATCTCATAAGGACTTGGTAGAGCCTATGACGTAGTGCACATCCTTGCATGGGTTTGTTAAACCTTGGGTCACTCCTTGGAGAAAAGGCAACCTTTGCTATCCAAACCACGGACGCTGCTTCAGTGCCTTAACTGCACATGCCTTTGGGTCAGTGACATGTGGGCCAGCCGACTGTTGGACCCAGTTGTCAGTGGCCCAAAGGGGATCAGGTTTGTGTCCTACTCAAAGAAATGAGGCGGCGGTGACTCCCTGAAGATGGAATAAGATTCTTCCCGCCTAGCCATGTCCCAACGGTGCGTCTGGCATCGTCGGAGGGCGTATGAAGGTGTGTCTCCAGCAGCTCTAGCGGGGGTTCGGCCGGCGTTTGTCTTCAGGGGGTCAGCTTAGATACGGTCTTCGTTTGTCTGAGTTCGTGTGTCTATAGGGACCATTCTGATCTACTCTTCTCTTCATCAACGACGATGGATGCTCTGATGTGTTGATTCTTTGGGTCTCGATACGATGACTTTGCAAATTGTCTACCACAACAAGGTTTGTCCGGTTCCGGAGGAAGGGGCGATGACGCGCGCGCGTCTTCAGCCCGCTTCAATGCTTGTAGTCGTGTTAGGTGATGTACAGATATATGAATGTAATTCCGATTGTGTATGCTATATGATGTTTGATGGATAGATCGGAGGAAGATAAAAAGGCACACGACCTGGTGGAAAATCCAAATGCTAAGGTGAAGCTATTCTCCGTTTACACAGCCCGAAGACGTACTTTCAGAACACGCTTCGTGCTCTGCTTTCGCTACTAGGTTCCGCCCACAGAAGCCAATCAGGGGAACTCGAAAAAAGATCTCCGCTTTGCCCTGCCTGCGACTCCGCCGGACGGAGCCGCCCCACCCACCCAAGCGACCGGACCGGCGAGCGGCGGAGGAAGGGGGGAGATGACGTCGGCGGGGGCGACGGGGGAGGAGACGGTGCGGGCGTCGCACATCCTGATCAAGCACGAGGGGTCCCGGCGCAAGGCGTCGTGGAAGGACCCCGAGGGCCGGGTCATCTCCGCCACCACGCGCGCCGACGCCGCCGCGCGCCTAGGCGAGCTCCGCGCCCAGATCCTCGCCGGCCGCGGCTCCTTCGCCGACCTCGCCGCGCAGCACTCCGACTGCTCCTCCGCCCGCCGCGGCGGCGACCTAGGTACGCACGCACGCACGCCGCGATGCGCCCCCCGCCCCCGCTCCGGCTAGATTTGGATGCGTAGCCGCCGCCCGCCAGGATTTAGGGTTGCTCCGTCCGAGCTGTCTACAAGGTCCAGGATTTCATCAGGGCTTGTACAATGAGTAACATAAGGTGAATGATTCAATCACACTGGGTTGCTAAGAGCATTTGAGTTGCCATGTCTCCCTACAGTTAAACGCCCGATGAACTTGTGGAAACACATAAAAAAGTTACAAGCAAAAATACTCTTATCACTGAACCGACACACTAGGTACAATTGCAAGCTTCTCAACGTAATGCCCTTTCATGTTTATTCATTGATTGGACAACTCCGAGTGACACCCAGTAATTTGGAGTGTTTCCAATGAGGATGGCAGACAACACATTGGTAAAGATTGGAGCTCTGAGCAGTGTGATATTCTCAGCACTTTGAGCGATGAAAGGCTCCTAAATTTCAATGGAAATGATGTTGCAGTCACTTTAGGACAACTCTCGATGACCAATTTTTTTAGTGAATCAAAAAATTGCAATGAGGATAGAGACTGCAACAACAGGCAGTTGTATACAGACAACTCAGTGAGCATTGTACTAACCCCAACTGTTTCAAATGCTGGAAGAGATGTTAAGTTAGGCAGGCCAATTATCTCCAATGAGAAAAGACAAGGTAGAGCCTGGAGAAACCTGCTAAAGTTATAGTCAGTGAAATTGCATCGACGAATCTGAAGCCTCTGTAGAGAAACAAGGGACCCTATTTCTTCAGCAGCAACGAATTGTTCAGCGGCGGTTATGTTTAAGGCTACAATAGCCTCTAGATGATGCTTATGGAGTAACCCGTTGTGATGGCCCGAAGTTGTGCAAACATCCAACTGGAGCTTCTCTGGACTTGAAGAAAAAAGCGCAAGCCTCACGTATGGCATGAAGCACGTACGCTCGATGGTAAGTTCACGAGTAGTTGCGGAAAAGGGAGGAATTCCAAGCAATTCTGGACAGTCCACTATAATCAATCTTTCAAGGCTTGGAAATGAGATCTTGTCCTCTGTTCCATCCCACTCACGTAACTTTGGGAAGTCATCAAATTTAAGGACACTTATAGATGAAAATGCCACATCACCGTTGCCATAAAACTCATGTCCAATTTGGTCAATTGCACACAGCTCTGCTACTTCTCGAGCTTGCGTTGTATTTCCTCGAAGAGGAAAGGGTGATGCAGCATAGTAGCGTAAGCATTTCCCTCAGTTTTTGAGAACCAAGGTATCAATCCAGTAGGAGATGATACGTCCAAAACGTATCTATAATTTCTGCTTGCTCCATGCCTCTTTTGTGTGATATTGATATGATATTTATACACTTCCATACACTTTTGATCATATTTGGACTAACCTATTAACTCAGTGCACCCCAGTGCCAGTTTCTGTTTTCCGCTGTTTTTGTATTTCAGGTTTTCCCATCACGTAAACTGCCAGAAAAATCCCGGAAAAATTATATAAAAAATCAGCGTTCCAGAAGCTTCCACACGGCCGAAGTAGGGCCGGAGGGGGGCCACCAGGGCTCCAGGCGCCCTGGTGGCGCGGCCCCACTCCTGGCCGCGCCGGGGGGCGCCTGGGCCCCCCAGGTCTCCGCTGATGCCCCCCTTTGGCATATATTTAACACGCGTCCCGAAACCCTCGAGGACGGAACCCTTTTTCGCGATCTCATCTCTGTTCCGCCGCCGCCGCGCTTCCAAGATCGGGAGCACCAGGAGAACTCTTTCCGGCACCCTGCCGGAGGGGAGGATCACCACCGGGAGCCTCTCCACCACCATGGACGCCTCCCGGATGAGTTGTGAGTAGTCTCCCTTGGACCATGGGTCCATGACCAGTAGCTATGTGATGTTCTCCTCCCTTTCTTGTGCTTCACTAATTAGACCTCGTGAGCTGCCCTACATGATCGAGGCACATATGTAATCCTTATGCTGTTGCTATGATGAGTTTGCTGGGATCCGATGGATTGTGAGATTATGTTCAGATTGTGTTTGAGTAATATATTTGATTCACCTCTTTTATATTTATGTTCATAAGTAATTCTTGCATGTTCTCCGTTGCTATTTATTGCTTTGGTCGAGTAGTAGGTAGTAACTCAAAGAGGGAACGTTATGCTTGATAGTGGGTTCATGCCCCTCGATGACTAGCTTGAGTGACAGAAACATGAGTCTAGGGGATGTGCTGTTGCCACAAGGGGGAAAACAACGGTGCTTGTACCCGCGGGTGCAAGGATTGTTTATTTTACGCAAAGTTCTTTTAATGCAGTTGTCTCTTGCTTTGAGTTTACACTATGGGTGGGACTCGCAACTTAATACCAGCGAGATGTTTTGGATAGATATCTCAAGGTGGATGATTAGTAGTAGATGCAGATGGATTTCGGTCTACTTGCCTTGGCGTACCGCCCATGCTTTGAACCTCTACCTTTCTTGCAACATAGTTAGCATTGGTTTGCGCACATAATTCTGTCAATTGCCCAGCTGTAATTCGTTTACCTCACATAGCTGTTTTATCGTCTTTTGGGAGAGAGACATCACTAGTGAACATCATGGGACCTCGGTCCATATTACCATCACTGATCACATCCGCTATTTACTTTCTGCTTTTACTTACTAGTTGCAGCAATACCTATCACTATTATCTCTTGCGTTTGATCCTTTGTAAACGACAAGGCCGGAGGGATTGACAACCTCTCTGTACTCGTTGGGAGCAAAGTTATTTGTATCTATGTGCAGGTCCAGTTGATTGCTAATATCTGGCGCCGTTAGCAGTTGACACCTTCTTGTTGAACCTTGGAGTCTCAGGGGAAATCGATCCTTGGTATCTTTGCCAAGGGAAAACTACCGCTACACTGCATCTCAAACCTTCCACTTGGGGTAACCAACGAGGGGCGAGAAGCCATCAAGCAAAGTTTTCTGGCGCCGTTGCCGGGGACTCCACTCTTCAAGATAGGGGAGTTGCACGCTATCTTTTACCTTTGCTTTTTAGTCTTGTTAGTTTACCTTTCAGTTTTTGATTTAGTGTCTTTTATCAAAAATCACAAAAATAGTTATCTCATTCTTTAGTTGTCATTATGTCGGGTCCTTTTGTCTTTGGTGAGGCAGAAGTTCTCACCTTTAAACAAAGAGGTGGGAAAAGTCTAAAAGATGCTTGGTATAGAATTAATGATTCTCAAAAAAGAGCCACCTAGAAACAATCTACTACTATCCTGCTTAGAAATTTTTATGTTGGAATTACTTCTTGGAATAGGTTTATTCTAGATTTTGCTATTAATGGGAATTTCCTAGAGGCCCCAGTTTGGGAGTCTCTTAGTGTTATTGAAAATCTTGTTGGGAATCCCCCTGTTGTTAGCATTCAAGAGGACATCACCCTAGCTCACATTATGAAAAAAACTTGAAAAGATAGAGCTAGAGATGCCAAACATTAATAAGATAAATGAGTTGGATCGTAAGATCCAAGGGAATTTGAATAGGCTTGATAG
This sequence comes from Secale cereale, assembly GCA_902687465.1. Taxonomy (NCBI): domain Eukaryota; kingdom Viridiplantae; phylum Streptophyta; class Magnoliopsida; order Poales; family Poaceae; genus Secale; species Secale cereale. Next base: position 872,411,132 of record LR738715.1, on the reverse strand, counting down.
CTCCATGCATAAAATTTTCAAAACTTTGGAGACCATCAAATCCCATGACTTGGACTCTTCTAGGATAGACAAAATTGAGGAAATCTTTGATACTCTAGGAACTACTTTCTCCTCAATCAAAACCAAAAAGGTAGAAACTCCGGCAAAGAAGGAGCCTAAGTTCGTTCACGTTCCAAAGGCTCCCCGCTCTAAAAGTAATCCATCTATTGCCAAAGGGGTTGAAACTGTGAAGACTTTGGAAGAAACACCTCTCTTTGATAAATTTATAAATGAATCTTCCCTTGACTTTTTTCCTTTTGGTCTTCACCCTAGAAGTATCTCTATGAGGCCTTTATTTGAAAGTCCTCTTAAGACTAGTTGTACTATTGAAGAGCTTTTTGATGATCTTGATGATGGTTCAATTGATACAACTTGATCTCTATGCATTATGCCTAGCTTAAAGGCATAAAAGAAGCTTTTGGGAGGCAGCCCACAATGAATAAAATTTTATTTTGATTTTGTTGTGTCTTGATGTTGTTACTACAGTAGCATCATCATTGTATTTTTACTTTTCAACTTTGTGCCAAGTATAGCCTCTGATTGCAAAAAAGTTCAAAAGTTGTGACGTGCTGTCCAGGAAACAGATTATGTCCTTGGATAGAAAAATTCGTATAAAATCACCAGATCATCTTTTTGGTCTGAATTTTTTCGACAGCGTGCTCTATACAATTGTCTTTCGGGCGTCTGTTCTGAGTTTTTTTATTAGAGTTGCAGAAGTGCCCCGAAAAAATTATTTACTACCTGCTGGTCTGTTTTTCACAGATTCTGTCCTGTTTTGCCTTTCCTTCATTTTGCAAACCTTGAGCTTGCTTTTTCTTTGCAAAAATCTTTTGGCAATCTTGAGAAACAGTAGACCTTCAAGAATATCCTTATTTCCAGCAAGGAAAAATTATTTTGTTATGGGTACTAACCTCGCTAATCAGATTATGATGAGTTATGTATGAAGGGAGTTTTCAAGTGTGCGAGGGAAGATGATAAAAAGATTCAGGAGTGTCAAACGCTCAAGCTTGGGGATGCCCCCATGCACCCCCAAGAAATATTCAAGAAGACTCAAGCGTCTAAGCTTTGGGATGCCCCCGTGCATCCCCTTCTCCATCAACATTATCAGTTCGTCTTTCGTTCCACTATATTTTTATCACTTCATGTGTTATGTGCTATGCTTGGAGCGTCTTGCTTTTAGTTTCCTTTTTAGTTAGCTTTGCTTGCTTTTCATAACGAGTTGGAACTCAGCTTTCTTTGTGTGGGAGAGAAACACGCTCCACTTCAACCTAGAACACAACATAGAATTTTTCATTTTTATCTTTGCTGTGTATGTTCTTGGTCTTTCAATAGCTACTATCATGTTCAGCTCTTAGTTTTCATGCTTATCTTTTTAGAGAGCTTTTGTTTAGTTGGTCGCTGGAACTCTCTTTAGTTATCATGCTTATTTTGTTAAGAGAGTTGGCTTCTGTTGCATTCGTCGATGTGTCTATGATAAAATGCTACGTGCATAATGGTGCTTAGTAGTTCATGTTTTTTTATGGTTAGTCTCAAATAGCTGGGGGGTTCCCAATGTGTTATTGGAGTACCAACATGATTTGTTTGCCTATGATGTGGTATGGTTTAGTGATATCTTCCTTCAAGAATTTATTTTGATTGACTTGGCGTATGCTCGCGCATATTTAAGACTGTAAAGAAAGTCTGTCAAGCCTTGATGATCTTTAATTTCTGAGTAGCGATATAACTTCCATGCCTGATTCAATGTTGCTTTGTCGCTCTGCATGATTATGACCGTCATTGCTTTCTTAGTTGGTCGCTCCCAGTCTTTTGCTAACCTCCACCTGTACTAAGCGGACTGACTCCTTGTGCATCCAAAATCCTTTAAACCAGTTATGCCATACGAGTCCACCATACCTTCCTATACATGGTATTTACCTGCCATTCCTAACGAAGACTTTCATGTACCATCTCGAAATTATTCAAAAAAAAAGCATTCCTATTTTGTGCCTCTGTTTTAGTTCATGAGGAAGTAGTAGTTAATTCATGATCTTCTTAAGTTGGACAAGCTTCACCCCGGGATTGCATGTCTAATGTGCAAACCCATAATACGAGAAGGAACTGGCATAGAGTGCGCCCGGCTCATTAAAAAATAATATAACAAACAAACCCTCCTTCACGCTTTGTTCATGAGTGATACGTCCAAAACGTATCTATAATTTCTGCTTGCTCCATGCCTCTTTTGGGTGATATTGCTATGATATTCATACACTTCCATACACTTTTGATCATATTTGGACTAACCCATTAACTCAGTGCACCCCAGTGCCAGTTTCTGTTTTCGGCTATTTTTGTATTTCAGGTTTTCACGTTACGAGAACTGCCAGGAAAAATCCAGAAAAATTATAAAAAAAAAACAGCGTTCCGGAAACTACCATGCGTCCGAAGGATAGCCTGGGGGGGCCACCAGGGCTCCAGGCGCCCTGGCGGCGCCCCCCCCCCCCCGGGCCGCGCCGGGGGGGGCGCCTGGGCCCCTCCAAGCTTCCCCGATGCCCCCCTTTGGCATATATTTAAAGCGTCCTCCGAAACCCTCAGAACCGGAACTCTTTTCGCGATCCCATCTCTGTTCCGCCGCCGCCGCCGCTTCCAAGATCGGGAGCACCAGGAGAACCCTTCCCGGCACCCTGCCGGAGGGGAGGATCACCACCGGGAGCTTCTCCACCAACATGGACGCCTCCCGGATGAGTCGTGAGTAGTCTCCCTTTGACCATGAGTCCACGACCAGTAGCTATGTGATGTTCTCCTCCCGTTCTTGTGCTTCACTAATTAGTCCTCGTGAGCTGCCCTACATGATCGAGACACATATGTAATCCTTATGCTGTGGCTATGATGAGTTTGCTAGGATCCGATGGATTATGAGATTATGTTCAGATTGTTCTTGAGTAATATATTTGATTCACCTCTCTTATATTTATGTTCATAAGTAATTCTTGCATGTTCTCCGTTGTTATTTATTGCTTTGGCCAAGTAGTAGGTAGTGACTCCAAGAGGGAACGTTATGCTTGATTGTGGGTTCATGCCCCTCGATGACTAGTTTGAGTGACAGAAACATGAGTCTAGGGGATGTGATGTTGCCACAAGGGGGAAAAGAACGGTGCTTGTGACCGCGGGTTCAAGGATTGTTTACTTTACGCAAAGTTCTTTTAATGCAGTTGTCTGTTGCTTTGAGTTTACACTATGGGTGGGGCTCGCAACTTAATACCAGCGAGATGTTCTGGATAGATATCTCAAGGTGGATGATTAGTAGTAGATATTGATGGATTTCGGTCTACTTACTTTGGCGTACCGCCCATGCTTTGAACCTCAACCTTTCTTGCAATGTTGTCAGCATTGGTTTGCGTTCGTGGTCCTGTCAATTGCCCAACTGTAATTCGTTTACCTCACATAGCTGTTTTATCGTCTTTTGGGAGAGAGACATCACTAGTGAACATCATGAGACTCCGGTCCATATTACCATCATTGATCACATCCACTATTTACTTTTCGCTTTTATTTACTATTGCAAACATTATCTATCACTACTATCATTTGCGTTTAATCCTTTGTGAACTACAAGGCTGGAGGGATTGACAACCTCTTTGTACTCGTTGGGAGCAAAGTTATTTGTATCTGTGTGCAGGTCCACGTTGATTGCTAATATCTGGCGCCGTTAGCAGTTGACACCTACTTGTTGAACCTAGGAGTCTCTGGGGATTCGATCCTTGTCATCTTTGCTAAGGTAAAAACTTCCACAACACTGCATCTCACACCTTCCACTTGGGGTAACCAACGAGGGGTTAGAGGCCCATCAAGGAGTTTTTCTAGCGCCGTTGCCGGGGACTCCACTCTTCAGGATAGGGGAGTTGCACGCTATCTTTTACCTTTCCTTTTTAGTCTTGTTAGTTTACCTTTCAGTTTTTGCTTTAGTATCTTTTTATCGAAAATCACAAAAATAGTTATCTTGCTTGCTTGCTATTATGGGTTCTATCAAAAACACTAAATGGGAGGAGTACACCCCTTCTTCCTTTACCCCAATTACCACTGTCGGGATCTACAAAAGTAATAAACCTTGTGATTATATTAGTCTTGACGGAGGGTTATGCCCATGGCATGGTCTTCCAGGAAAAGAGTATGAGCCTCAGTTTAAAATTGCTCCTAAGCTTCCCCAAACTTGGGAAGATGTTCAAACTCTTATAATAGAGAGCGATTCAAACAAAGAGGATGACACTACAATTCTGCCCACTAATGATAAAATTGATTTTGATAATTGTAGTATTTCAGAAGTTGTCACCTTTCTACAAGGAATGGCCAAACATCCCCACACTAGCACGCTTAATCTTGCCTTCACAGAGCATGTCACTAATGCTCTTATCAAAGCTAGGGAGGAGAAACTTAGAGTAGAAGCCTCCATACCTAGAAAGCTAGAAGATGGTTGGGATCCTATGATTAAAATTAAGATAAACAACTTCTCTTGTTATGCTTTATGTGATATTGTAGCTAGTACCTCCATTATGCCCAAAAGACTATATGATATGCTTAAATTGAAACCTTTTGATTCTTGTTCTTTTGGTGTTCGTCTTGTTGATTCTTCCATAAAGAAACCTTTGGGGAGGATCGACGATGTTCTTATTGTTGTCAATGATAATTATGTTCCCATTGATTTTACTATTATGGATATTGAATGTGATCCTTCATGTCCAATTATTTTGGGACGTCCCTTTTTGCGCACCGTTGGTACTATCATTGACATGAAAGAGGGTAATATAAAATTTCAGTTTCCTCTCAAGAAAGGGATGGAACACTTCCCTCGAAAGAAGATCAAGTTACCTTTTGAGTCCGTTGTACGGGCTAGCTATTCTTTTAATCTTGATAAAACTTGATCTATATGCATTATGCCTAGCTTAAAGGCATAAAAGAAAGCGCTTTTGGGAGGCAGCCCACATAAATAAATTTTTTGCTTTTGTTGTGTCTTGATGTTGTTTACTGCTGTAGCATCATCATTGTATCTTTGCTTTTCATATTTGTGCCAAGTATAGCCTCTGATTGCTAGAAAGTTCAAAAGTTGTGAGGTGCTGTCGAGGAAACAGATTCTGTCCTTGGATAGAAAAATTCGTATAAAATCACCAGATCATCTTTTTGGTCTGAATTTTTTCGACAGCGTTCTCTATATAATTGTCTTTCGTGCGTCTGTTCTGAGTTTTTTTGATTTGAGTTGTAGAAGTACCCCGAACAAATCAATTACTACCTGTTGTTCTGTTTTTTCACAGATTCTGTCCTGTTTTGCCTTTCTTTCATTTTGCAAACCAAGAGCTTGCTTTTTCTTTGCAAAAAAAACCTTTTGGCAATCTTGAGAAACAGTAGAACTTCAAGAATATCTTTATTTCCAGCAAGGTATAATTATTTTATTAAGGGTACTAACCTCGCTAATCAGATTATGATGAGTTATGTATGAAGGGAGTTTTCAAGTGTGCGAGGGAAGATGATAAAAGGATTCAGGAGTGTCAAGCGCTCAAGCTTGGGGATGCCCCCGTGCACCCCCAAGAAATATTCAAGGAGACTCAAGCGTCTAAGCTTGGGGATGCCCTCGTGCATCCCCTTCTCCATCAACATTATCAGTTCGTCTTTCGTTCCGCTATATTTTTATCACTTCATGTGTTATGTGCTATGCTTGGAGCGTCTTGCTTTTAGTTTTCTTTTTAGTTTTTCATAACGAGTCGGAACTCAGCTTTCTTTATGTGGAAGAGAAACACGCTCCACTTCTACCTAGAACATAACATAGAATTTTCATTACTATCTTTGCTGTGTGTGCTCTTTGTCTTTTAATAGCTACTATCATGTTCAGCTCTTAGTATTCATGCTTATCTTTTCAAAGAGCTTTTGTCTAGTTGGTTGCTTGAACTCTCTTTAATTACCATGCACACCTTATTAAGAGAGTTTTCTTCCGTTGCTTTGGTTAATATGTCTATGATAAAGATGCTACGTGCATGATGGCGCTTAGTAGTTCAGGTTTTCTTATGGTTAATCTCAAATAGCTGGGGGGTTCCCAATGTGTTATTGGAGTACCAACATGATTTGTTTGCCTATGATGTGGTATGGTTTAGTAGTATCTTCCCTCAAGAATTTATTTTGATTGACTTGGCGTATGCTCACGCATATTTAAGACTTTAAAGAAAGTCTGTCAAGCCTTGATGATCTTTTATTTCTGAGTAGCGATATAACTTCCATGCCTGATTCAATGTTGCTTTGTCGCTCTGCATGATTATGACCATCATTGTTCTCTTAGTTGGTCGCTCCCAGACTTTTGCTAACCTCCACCTGTACTAAGAAAACTAACTTTGCAATACATAGCTCATGGGAAAGTAGCTTAAAAACTATTGTGGTAAAGAATATGTTGCTTATGTATCTTATTTCTTATAAGTTGCTTGCTGAGCGGTAACCATGTCTCTGGGGACGCCATCAACTGTCACACTTTTGTTGAATATCATGTGAGTTGCTATGCATGTTCGTCTTGTCTGAAGTAAGGGTGATTTTCCATGGGTTGGTTTGAATATGCATATTGTTAGAGAAGAACATTGGGCCGCCAACCAAAGCCATGTATCATAGTGGAAGTTTTAGCTTGGACATTAATCCTCAATCTCTTATGAGAATATGCTTATGCATTAAAGAGGAGTCCATCATCTATTTTCTATGTTGTCCCGGTATGGATGTCCTCAAGTTGAGATCTATCAAAAACGAGAAATCAAATGCGATCTATCTCCTTGGACCTTTGTACAGGTGGCATAGAGGTACCCCTTTGTGACACTTGGTTGAAACATATGTAATGCAATGATAACCCATGGAAATCCGAGCTAATTAGGACAAGGTGCGAGCACTATTGGTATTCGATGCATGAGGCTTGCAACTTATAGGATGTCTTATACATGACACATATGGAGTACTACTACCGTTGACAAAATTGCTTCTATGTTTTCAAAATAAAAAGCTCTAGCACATGGCCATTCTTTTACTTTTATGTTGAGTCTCCACCATCTTCAAAGCACCAACTACTGAGAGCATGATTGTCATTCTGAGTGTAATGTGCATTGTCCCAAAGTAGCATTGTCTTTTGCATGATTGTGATATCGTTTATTTTGAAATCATTGTATCTAGTCATCACTTAAACCTTGAAGGTGCCCCTGCATTTATGTTTTGCTTCACTAAAGGGGGCAAGCTAGATATCACTTTATCATATTTGCACATCATGTTCATTGCAAATCTTCTTGATGTTTCAGTTTCATATTGTAAAACTTTCAGTCCTTTGTGATTTTCTCATGAGGCAACTTAATTACTACAGATTCATTATCTCAGTAAGCTTTTGTCATATGACTATGAAAAAGTCATATATGGTTAATAGCATGTCACCACAGAAATTATTCTTGTTATCATTTACCTACTCGAGGACGAGTAGGAATTAAGCTAGGGGATGTTGATACGTCCAAAACGTATCTATAATTTCTGCTTGCTCCATGCCTCTTTTGGGTGATATTGCTATGATATTCATACACTTCCATACACTTTTGATCATATTTGGACTAACCTATTAACTCAGTGCACCCCAGTGCCAGTTTCTGTTTTCGGCTGTTTTTGTATTTCAGGTTTTCACGTTACGAGAACTGCCAGGAAAAATCCAGAAAAATTATATAAAAACTCAGCGTTCCGGAAACTACCGTGCGTCCGAAGGACAGCCTGGGGGGGCCACCAGGGCTCCAGGCGCCCTGGCGGCGCGCCCCCCCCCCTGGGCCGCGCCGGGGGGCGCCTGGGCCCCCCGAAGCTTCCCCGATGCCCCCTTTTGGCATATATTTAAAGCGTCCTCTGAAACCCTCAGAACAGGAACTCTTTTCGCGATCCCATCTCTGTTCCGCCGCCGCCGCCGCTTCCAAGATCGGGAGCACCAGGAGAACCCTTCCTGACACCCTGCCGGAGGGGAGGATCACCACCGGGAGCTTCTCCACCACCATGGACGCCTCCCGGATGAGTCGTGAGTAGTCTCCCTTGGACCATGAGTCCATGACCAGTAGCTATGTGATGTTCTCCTCCCGTTCTTGTGCTTCACTAATTAGTCCTCGTGAGCTGCCCTACATGATCGAGGCACATATGTAATCCTTATGCTGTTGCTATGATGAGTTTGCTGGGATCCGATGGATTATGAGATTATGTTCAGATTGTTTTTGAGTAATATATTTGATTCACCTCTCTTATATTTATGTTCGTAAGTAATTCTTGCATGTTCTCCGTTGTTATTTATTGCTTTGGCCAAGTAGTAGGTAGTGACTCCAAGAGGGAACGTTATGCTTGATTGTGGGTTCATGCCCCTCGATGACTAGTTTGAGTGACAGAAACATGAGTCTAGGGGATGTGCTGTTGCCACAAGGGGGAAAACAACGGTGCTTGTGCCCGCGGGTGCAAGGATTGTTTACTTTACGCAAAGTTCTTTTAATGCAGTTGTCTGTTGCTTTGAGTTTACACTATGGGTGGGGCTCGCAACTTAATACCAGCGAGATGTTCTGGATAGATATCTCAAGGTGGATGATTAGTAGTAGATATTGATGGATTTCGGTCTACTTACTTTGGCGTACCGCCCATGCTTTGAACCTCAACCTTTCTTGCAATGTAGTCAGCATTGGTTTGCGTTCGTGGTCCTGTCAATTGCCCAGCTGTAATTCGTTTACCTCACATAGCTGTTTTATCGTCTTTTGGGAGAGAGACATCACTAGTGAACATCATGAGACTCCGGTCCATATTACCATCATTGATCACATCCACTATTTACTTTTTGCTTTTATTTACTATTGCAAACATTATCTATCACTACTATCATTTGCGTTTAATCCTTTGTGAACTACAAGGCCGGAGGGATTGACAACCTCTCTGTACTCGTTGGGAGCAAAGTTATTTGTATCTGTGTGCAGGTCCACGTTGATTGCTAATATCTGGCGTCGTTAGCAGTTGACACCTACTTGTTGAACCTAGGAGTCTCTGGGGATTCGATCCTTGGCATCTTTGCTAAGGGAAAAACTTCCACAACACTGCATCTCACACCTTCCACTTGGGGTAACCAACGAGGGGTTAGAGGCCCATCAATGAGAAATCAGAAAACTTTGGCAGTGATAAACAAAGGAGATTAAGAGGATGTGATCGTCCTCATTCGGGAGCCGTTCCTCGAAACTTGTCCAGCTCGAGAAGTAATTGAGTTATCTGTTAGCATTCGTTGACGAAACATGCATAATCTAAAAAAATGATTATTAGTTCTGTTTTTAAAACCAAGAGCTCTGGTACATGCTTTGTCTTTGTTTCCGACCACGGGTTTTCAACCTTGCCAACAAAAGCCACGGTTCGAGAGTCTCCACCTTCTTTAAGCACCAACTACTGAGAGCATGATTGTCATTCTGAGTGTAATGTGCATTGTCCCAAAGTAGCATTGTCTTTTGCATGATTATGATATCGTTTATTCTGAAATCATTGTATCTAGTCGTCACTTAAACTTTGAAGGTGCCCCTGCATTTATGTTTTGCTTCACTAAAGGGGGCAAGCGAGATACCACTTTATCATATTTGCACACCATGCTTATTACAAATCTATTTGATGTTTCAGTATCATATTGTAAAACTTTCAGTTCTTTGTGATTTTCTCATGAGGCAACTTAATTACTACAGATTCATTGTCTCAGTAAGCTTTTGTCATGTGACTATGAAAAGTCCTTATATGGTTAATAGCATGTCACCACAGAAATTATGCTTGTTATCATTTACCTACTCGAGGACGAGCAGGAATTAAGCTTGGGGATGTTGATACGTCCAAAACGTATCTATAATTTCTGCTTGCTCCATGCCTCTTTTGTGTGATATTGCTATGATATTTATACACTTCCATACACTTTTGATCATATTTGGACTAACCTATTAACTCAGTGCACCCCAGTGCCAGTTTCTGTTTTCTGCTATTTTTGTATTTCAGGTTTTCCCATCACGTAAACTGCCAGAAAAATCCCGGAAAAACTATATAAAAAATCAGCGTTCTGGAAGCTTCCACACGGCCAAAGTAGGGCCGGAGGGGGGCCACCAGGGCTCCAGGCGCCCTGGTGGCGCGGCCCCCCTCCTGGACGCCCCGGGGGGCGCCTGGCCCCCCCAGGTCTCCGCTGATGCCCCCCTTTGGCATATATTTAACACGCGTCCCGAAACCCTCGAGGACGGAACCCTTTTTCGCGATCTCATCTCTGTTCCGCCGCCGCCGCGCTTCCAAGATCGGGAGCACCAGGAGAACTCTTCCCGGCACCCTGCCGGAGGGGAGGATCACCACCGGGAGCCTCTCCACCACCATGGACGCCTCCCGGATGAGTTGTGAGTAGTCTCCCTTGGACCATGGGTCCATGACCAGTAGCTATGTGATGTTCTCCTCCCCTTCTTGTGCTTCACTAATTAGACCTCGTGAGCTGCCCTACATGATCGAGGCACATATGTAATCCTTATGCTGTTGCTATGATGAGTTTGCTGGGATCCGATGGATTGTGAGATTATGTTCAGATTGTGTTTGAGTAATATATTTGATTCACCTCTTTTATATTTATGTTCGTAAGTAATTTTTGCATGTTCTCCGTTGCTATTTATTGCTTTGGCCGAGTAGTAGGTAGTAACTCCAAGAGGGAACGTTATGCTTGATTGTGGGTTCATGCCCCTCGATGACTAGCTTGAGTGACAGAAACATGAGTCTATGGGATGTGCTGTTGCCACAAGGGGGAAAACAACGGTGCTTGTGCCCGCGGGTGCAAGGATTGTTTACTTTACGCAAAGTTCTTTTAATGCAGTTGTCTGTTGCTTTGAGTTTACACTATGGGTGGGACTCGCAACTTAATACCAGCGAGATGTTCTGGATAGATATCTCAAGGTGGATGATTAGTAGTAGATGCAGATGGATTTCGGTCTACTTGCCTTGGCGTACCGCCCATGCTTTGAACCTCTACCTTTCTTGCAACATAGTTAGCATTGGTTTGCGCACATAATTCTGTCAATTGCCCAGCTGTAATTCGTTTACCTCACATAGCTGTTTTATCGTCTTTTGGGAGAGAGACATCACTAGTGAACATCATGGGACCCCGGTCCATATTACCATCACTGATCACATCCGCTATTTACTTTCTGCTTTTACTTACTAGTTGCAGCAATACCTATCACTATTATCTCTTGCGTTTGATCCTTTGTAAACGACAAGGCCGGAGGGATTGACAACCTCTCTGTACTCGTTGGGAGAAAAGTTATTTGTATCTGTGTGTAGGTCCAGTTGATTGCTAATATATGGCGCCGTTAGCAGTTGACACCTTCTTGTTGAACCTTGGAGTCTCAGGGGAAATCGATCCTTGGTATCTTTGCCAAGGGAAAACTACCGCTACACTGCATCTCAAACCTTCCACTTGGGGTAACCAACGAGGGGCGAGAAGCCATCAGGAGACCACAGACGAGTCCCTCGCACCTGCACAATCAAATAAGAACTTCCCAGCCAACGCGATAAGGGGTTGTCAATCCCTTCACGGTCACTTACGAAAGTGAGATCTGATAGATAGGATAGTTTGATATTTTTGAAACTTTTGGATATAAGAACAGAAAGTAAAACAACAAAGTAAAGTAGATTGTAGATTGATATGTTGAGAATAATCCCGGGGGCCATAGGTTTCACTAGTGGCTTCTCTCATGATAGCAGATTTCTACGATGGGTGAACGAATTACTGTCGAGCAATTGATAGAAAAGCGAATAATTATGAGAATATCTAGGCATGATCATTATATATAGGCATCACGTCCATGACAAGTAGACCGAAACGATTCTGCATCTACTACTATTACTCCAGACATCGACCGCTACTCCACACATCGACCGCTATCCAGCATGCATCTAGAGCATTAAGTTCATAAGAACAGAGTAATGCTTTAAGCAAGATGACACGATGTAGAGGGATAAACTCAAGAAATATGATATAAACCCCATCTTTTTATCCTCGATGGCAACAATACAATACGTGCCTTGCTGTCACTGGGGAAGTCCACCGCAAGACTGAACTCAAAGCCAAGCACTTCTTCCATTGCAAGAACTATAGATCTAGTAGGACAAACCAAACCGATAATCCGAAGAGACTTGCAAGGATATTATAATCATATATAAGAGAATTCAGAAAAGAACCAAATGTATCACATAGATAATCTTGATCATAAACCCACAATTCATCGGATCTCGACAAACACACCGCAAAAAGATTACATCGAATAGATCTCCTCGAAGACCGAGGAGAACTTGGTATTGATATCCAAAAAGAGAGAAGAAGTCATCTAGGTACTAACTATGGACCCGAAGGTCTGTGGTAAACTACTCACAACTTATGGTGAGGCGATGGTGTTGATGTAGAAGGACTCCGTGGAAGATCCCCCGTCCGGCGGAGCTCCGGAACAGGCCCCATGATGGGATCTCACGGGAACAGAAGGTTGCGGCGGTGGAATTAGGGTTTTCTCTGTTGTTTGCATGTTTTCAGGGTACATGGGTATATATAGGAGGAATAAGGGCATCGGTGGAGCAACGTGGGGCCCACGGGGCAGGGGGCGCGCCCAGGGGGAGGGGTCACGCCCCTCACCCTCGTGGACGCCACGTGTCCCCTCTGCCTTGGTTCTCAAGTCTCTCGTGAAGATATCATTCCAAAAATATCTCTCCCGAAGGTTTCATTCCGTTTGGACTCCGTTTGATATTCCTTTTCCGTGAAACCCTGAAATAGGCAAAAAAAATAGCAACCTGGACTGCGTCTTTGTTTAATAATTTAGTCCCAAAAATAATATAAAAGTGTATAATAAAGCCCATTAAACATCCAAAACATCATAAATAATAGCATGGAGCAATAAAAAATTATAGATACGTTGGAGACGTATCACGCTCCTTCATGTGTAAATATCTGAGTGATCCCATATTTCCCAATGGAGGAAGGATGACCAAACTCCTGCAATTGATAAGGTGCAAAGAACGGACTTGCTGCAATGACTGTAGCCAACTGGGAGCTTTGGTGCCACAATACCTTCGTATATGAAGTACCTTTATGCCTTGGTGCGGCTTTAAGCCTTCAAGTACCTTCGCGTCGGTAGGAGGAGGGTTATTCCTACCAGCGGAGCTCCACTCTAAATTTAGAGACTTAAGATGTGTTTTCTTATTCAACTCGGCTTTGCATGCTTCTTTATAGCTTGAAACATTTTCCAGCCCTTTTATTTTTAGTAGCCCACGAAGACCATTGATGTTCCTCAGCTCTTCCAGTTTACGTCCTTCCCTCTTCTCAATGTGGAGCTCAAGTGATCCCTGAAGATTTGCTAACCGACCAATGCCCACCAATCCTGCAGTATACTTTGTTTCAACAATAAGGTGTCGCAAATTGACTAGCATAATAATGCCAGCAGGAAGCTTCTCAAGGGAGCATTCCTTGGTGAAGTGCAATGTTTTTAGATGCCGAAGCCTGCCAATCAAGTCAGGAAGCCTCTGGATGGAGCCATGGATTGAGAGGTAACGGAGGTGCAATAAGTCAGCAATGCAATTGGGCAACTCTTCAGAGTTATAGCAACTAAGATCAAGAACATGCAAATGTTTTGACTTTGTCGGGATACCTTTTAAATTCACCAAAAAATCCTCTTGGAAGCAACTGTTGGAGGATGGAACTGATGATCGGATTAACAAGGTGCGCAACGTTTCTAGCCCAGAAAAGTTTGCGAGGCCAGGTAAGTTGTTCACGGTGACAGACAAATGCCGCACCATTGACGGGATGTCACAATTCATGCCATAATCAATACGGAAGCAGTCCTCCTCTGCAGCAGACTTTGCAAGTTCATGGAGCAAGCCATGCACCAAGTAGTAAGTTTTCTGTCCAATCTTGATTTCCTGGAAAAATGAGCGTGAAAGGGGCTGATTAAAATATTCTCTAGCTATGTGTTCCATCCTTTTCTCAACCCTGCCCCGCGGATGTACAAACCCCTCGGCAATCCAAAGGCGGGCCAAATGTGATGGATCAAACTTATAGTCCTCTGGAAACAAACTGCAATATGTGAAGCATCGTTTGAGGGGTCCAGGAAATTTCTTATAGCTCAAGAGTAGGGCAGAGAAAGCAGTGCCATCTTGTAACCCTGTTTCCAGGATATTTCTCCATTGCGCTTTGCTCCTTGTTTCTCCTAGCAACCCTCCCACCAGCTTGGCAGCCAAAGGTGATCCATTGGTTTTCGTAGCAATTTCCTTTCCAATCAACTGCAGATCTGGATGGACATTCTCGCTGTCAATGGGAAAGCATGTTCCTTGAGCAAGGACCAGTAGTCATTGGTACCCAACGGATTTACAGTGTACACCTGCGAGGCACCCAACATGTGAGGTATCATGCGGGAAGTCACCAAAATTATGCTTCTGATGTTTGATGCAAGAAAAAGAGTGAGGATGTCCAGCAATATTTCATCTTTACTTTTGCATACATTATCTAGAACAATCATGCATCTCTTGAATGCCACAAATCGATGAAGCTCAGATTGAAGCACTTGAAAATCCAAAATCCTTTTCTTATCAGATCCAACCCAAGATGGTTGGGCTGATCTTAAAATCTCTACCATTAGCTCCATTTGGTTGGAGACACTGGAAACTGACACCCAACATCTGACATCAAAATGCTGCCTGACGCTTTCATCTTTGAATACAATCTGAGCGAGTGTTGTCTTCCCAATTCCTCCATCACCAACAAGAGAGGCCATCATCTCTGGTGCAGCCTCGTTGCACAACGAGATGAGCATCTGCACGAACTCATCCCGCTCCCTGTTGCGTCCATACACCGTTGTCTGATGAGTGTCACCGACGAAACCAAGCGGCAGCAGCGGTGGATTGGAAAATTGGCATTCGCCCTTGTCCAGGAGAGGGACAAGCCTGCGAGCTTTCTCATTCACATCTTTGATCTCCTTGATGATCATGTTTGGATTGAAGCGGTTCCATCGACACCTCCGAGCAAGAAGCATCTTGAACAAATGATTGAGAATCTTGTTACGCGGAACAAGGCTGGAGTAAAGCCTGCAGTACTCAATCTTGTCTTGAATCACTTCGATGGAGTAGGTGGCATCTCTTGCCTGTTGCGCCGGCGCCTTATCTCCTGGATCGACGACGACAGAGAAGAACCAGATCTGGAGCATATTGGTCTTGAGCAACTCCAGCTCAGTGGTGGCGACCTTGATCCACCTAGGCACCCATTTCCGATGGCTCTGGTCGAGCAATCGAATCTCCTTGGCCAGTCCCTCCATGGCCCGAGCAACCGAGAAAACCAGCTCCGAGGCCTCCGCCAGACTAGGAGGATCCAAATCGGACGCCGCGTCGGCCTTTGTGAACTTCATCATGGGATCACCTTGGTTCGAATGGAAAACAGAAAATCTTGATTATTAAATAAGATAAGGGATTTGCTAAAACTCATCAATTGAGTTTTAACAAAGTCTCACCATTAGATCGGCAATGCTTTATAAATCCTCTGACAAATCAAGACATGTTGTGCCATCTTGCACAACATGATCATCGAGGATAAGAGAGGAATGCTAGAGAACTTTTGGTACTCTTCAATCGAGATCCGGTTGAGCCTGAACATAATTAACACACGATCTACAAATTCCTTGCAACTCACCGAACGGTCAAGAAATGAGAAGTTCATATCCAGCTCCAAGATGATCTTGTTGGGCACTTGAGGGCACTTCATAACACTTGATTCTTGTGCTTTTACCATACTTTTTTTACTTGGATTATTACTTCTTTAGGACCCTTTCATGTGTTTGAATTTGAATACTTAAATTTGTAAACTTCAACTTTGTAATGTTGTCAAATTTTGTTAACCTAAATTATCAAGTTTACACTTAATAGTTATGCAAATATCTAGTAGAAATGGAGTATGCAAACCAAAAGATAGAAGCATTTGCAAAGGAAGTTTTTTAGCGAGTTATGTTTTAGGAATTCGGTTAGATCTATGTTTTCTTTAACTTTTCAAATTGATGAGTTTACGATTCCGGCTAAAGATTCCCTTAGCTTGGTGCTCGCATATTTATTTAATTTATTTCATGATTTCCTATGATATACTTTTAGTAATATGGTGTGTTATTTAGTAGACGGCAATGTGTCTGTAATGACTTTGTCAATTAGACTTGCCAACTCAATCTCACAGAGGTGCTCATACGTAGGGTAGGCCGACTTCAATTCATGACTAATCATTTGAATACCCATTATTTTAATGAAAAATAGGTATATATAATTTAGCCCATGTGTATGTATAAGGGGAAAACGAAAATGGTATACTAAGGCATGCTAACTAAAAATTTAAGCCAAAAAACAGAGGCTAGCATACCTCTATTCTGCGGCACCACCACGACATGGCCCGTTTGCCCAGATCGCTAAAGGGCATGCCACAACATACCGCACACGTGAGCCACACATCCATCGACGGTACATTTTTTTCAACAAAAAAGACCATCGATAAGTATGTCTATACACCTATATAGTGTGCGAATAACTTTGAAAGTTGGTCGTTGGATGAAGCCAATCCGACGGTACAGAGATGGCAAATCCGAGCACTACTGGCCGTTGGATATCATCTACATTCCACCAGATTCTGCCACATGTACAATCTAGAAGACTTCAATGTTGAACTTAAGCATAATGCACAAACTTTAAAACACAAGCACTTCTCCTTTGTTCTTTAGAATGTTCCATATCTTAATTGCCCAAACATTTTTTCTAAATGAATTGTCACTTTTTTTACTTTATGCTTTACAATGCACAATTTCATGAATCTTAATACAGATTTTTTTTTATAAAACTAATTGGTTTTGGATGAGATGAACTATAAGAATTAAACGAACATCTACATCATGCATATATAACTCAAAGCTTACATGCTATAGTGTGGTATTTATTCATAATTTGATAACCAAATCTCATGCGTGCAATGTACTAGTAGCCAGCTCCTCTCTTCCCGAGTTTATTCCCACACAAGCCACCAAGCGGCCAGGACTGATTGCCATCACCCATCATGGCTCATTTTCCAAGATCTCTACACGGCAGATTGCGGCGTACCGCACACATGTGTCAAACATCTATCGGCTACAGTTCGTTTCAACAAAAAAGAAATCCATCGACAAGTTCGCAACACTAGACGAGTCGGCTCCTCTCATCCCCAGTTCGGCTTGCACACAAGCCACCGGTCCCTTGAACCAAACACACCCCAGGTGGCCAGGACTGACTGCCATCACCCGTGGTGTCCCATTTGCCCATATCATTACAGGGCAGGCTGCAGCGTACTGTACACGTGAGCCACACATGCATCAAGGGTACAATTCGTTTCGACAACAAAAACTCAATGATAATTATGCAATACTAGACGAGCCGCCTCCTCTCTTCCCCAGTTTTATTCGCACAACGCCACCAGGCGGCGAGGGTTGGCTCCGTCACCCGTCGTGGCCCATTTGCCCACATCTCTACAGGTTGCACTGTACTACACGTGAGCCACCCATCCATCGATGGTACAGTTTGTTTCGACAAAAAAAATATCGATCGACAAGTACGCAACACTAGATGAGCCGGACGCTCCTCTCTTCCCCAATTCTTTGGACGTCGATAAGTCCCGAACGTTCGGGATTTAGGCATGCTACAATCCGAACTTTTTTGCTGGCAACTTTAATTAAGACGACGATGACAAAACATGATAATTTTCTAACAAAAAATCGAACTGGAACAAAGTTGTCATGTGTTAACAACTAAAGTTGTCACCTCACAGCAACTAAAGTTGCCATCAAAAAACGTTTGGGATCATATGTTTAAAATCCAAACGTTCGGGATTTATCTATTCCGATTCTTCTGGCAGACAAGCCACCAGGTGACCAGGACTGATTACCATCGCCTGTCGTGGCCCATTTGCCCAGATCGCTTCATGGCAGGCTACATCGTACTGCACACATTAGCCACACATCCATCGATGGTACAGTTCATTTCAACAACAAAAATCCAACAATAAGTATGTAACACTAGACGAGTCGGCTCCTCTCTTCCCCAGTTTTATTCGCATACAAGCCACCATGCGGGAGTATACAGTAAAAAAACTACCACAATTTAGGCTAGGGTTACAGAGAACTGTCACCCTTTTTAGTTTCTCAAAACACTACCACTATTTTGGTTGTCTGTTCCACAAAACACTAGCTGCTAAACTGTTAACTTTTAATCATGTTTATGACATCGCTGGCCCACCTACCAACTTTGACTGTTTGTTTGACCGTTACTTACATATGGGACCCACGTGGCTATGGCTGATTGCCGACACTAGTTTTCTGTAACCTTAATCCGAATTGTGATAGTTTTTTGCTATATACTCCACCACGCGGGTATGGCTGATTGCCGACACCCATCCCCGCCATAGGGGGCTACATCATACTGCACATGTGAGCCGCACATCCATCGATTGTAAGTTCGTCTGAACAAAAAAAAATCCATCGATAAGTACGTAGCACTAGACAAGCCGGTTCCTCTCTTCCCCGGTCCTGTTCGCAGGCAAGCTATTGGGCGGCCAGGGCTGACTGCCACCACCGGATCACACGCACGCACGCATGATGACACTAATTGGTGGGCGGTGCAAAGCATCCATCCCTCGCTTCCTCTGATTCTGATCTCGACAGTAGTGAGTCGGGAGCACACATCGGTTTCGAATTTCAAAGCCACAGACTATTCAAGGTCTAATTGCTAGTTAGACGTGTTCATGTGTCTTAGTACATCAATCCTCCGACTTTTAAAAGAAGGCTCGTTCCTCTCATATGCAGGTTATGTGAGCCCCATCAAAACCAATGCATTTTCGTCAAGCAAGATGGGACAAAAACATATACTTTGAATTGATTCGTAGTTACATTGATTGAGAGATATTCTTTTCCTGCAAGTTAAGGATGGGATTATCATCACTCATTTTAAAATCATTAAGGACGGGAAGTTATCATTCCACTATATTTTTTTATGTTGGCACTTTGATATGTTGAACAATTAGTATTTCTATATGTTTAATTTTTTCAATTTTGTGAGTCTATTATATTATACTATCTTTTATGTATAATCCAATTATTATTATATATTGGTGCTATAATAGGTTATACATGCCAAAACAAGCTTTAGGCATTTAAAAATTGGCTTTGAGCTTTTGAATACACATTCTTCAAACTTTGAACTCGGTCGCCTCTGCCCACAGGGTAGCACTTGCGTTCATAGAAATGAGTGCGCGCATAATTTGCGAGCATCTGCATTTATACCATGCCAGAGTACTAAAGCTTTTAACACACTAAGAATGATGCCCCTAGCATTTACGAGAGCCACCCTCATAGTTAAGACTAGTTAATTGCACATGTGTTATGAAGGGGCAACTGTGATCCTTCGATTCAATGCTAGATGATACTCCCTCTGTAAACTAATATAAGAGTATTTAGATCACTATTTTAGTGATCTAAACGTTCTTATATTAGTTTACGAAGGGAGTACTTATAATTAACGTTATTTTGTGTATTCAAGACATGATGATAAATTTCACAATTAACGTGGTCCTTCCGTTCAAAGAATGATATTCTCTACAATTAACATGATCAACCGTCCAACGCTTGATGATAATTTTCATTATTAACGTGATCCTCACATCCAAAATATGATACTCTTCATAATTAACACAATCCTCCGGTGATAATATACCACAGTACTCCTAAAGTTTTTTACACACCAAGAATGATGCCCTTGCAAACGACGAGAGAGGTCGATAGAAGCAGAGGGGTGCCGTAGTGGGCGTACCTGGTGCGAAGTTGCCGCCGCGCCCGTAAGAGGGATGTTGTGATCTCGCGGCCACTCGTTGGCCGAGGAAGAGGGTGCGACGCCGGCCGGGCACTGCGTGCAGGTCGATCGCCGAGAATTGGGAACCCCGCAGGGCATGGACGAGAGGCAGCAAACCTGAGCACCGATCGAGGTCAGGCTCTGTATCTGAGCGCTGAGCGGAGGAACCAGCGGCCGTATATATACTCTTCAATCTGGACCCAGTTCACCGTGTCGCGTGTCTGGACACAGTTAGCCGGTTACCCACCGCGGTACACTTCTAAACACCGACTGATAACGTGGAGGATGAGCGGAGCCTACCGAAAGTCAGACGATCTAGTACTAGTACACAAAAGTATTTCCATGCGAAGTTTCCAGGAAATTAACGGCCGAACT
Source organism: Secale cereale (assembly GCA_902687465.1). Classification (NCBI taxonomy): domain Eukaryota; kingdom Viridiplantae; phylum Streptophyta; class Magnoliopsida; order Poales; family Poaceae; genus Secale; species Secale cereale. The sequence continues at coordinate 872,390,798 of LR738715.1, read as the reverse complement.
TTTGGCGTGTGGACTGGGTATAGATGCTCACACGATGGTGTTTGGAACTTTACTAGCCGACGTACAAAGAGCGACGTTTCGGTCGGGAATGGAACATCCTCCTGCAGGAGCCGTGGAGACGGGGCAGAAAAGTTGAGCCAAAAAACGTAAGCCGTTCAAACTAAGCTATCGTCTCTCGCAATGCTCACATGGTCTCTCATTTTGCGCGTCCGTTCTTTTTGTCAACGTAGCGTAGTGTTAGTAAATACTACTCCCTCCGTTTCATAATGTAGTGCCTATAGATTTTTACAAAAGTCAAATAATACAAACTTTGATCATGTTTATAGAGAAAAGTATGTACATCTAGAATACCAAATGCACATCATTGGATACATCATGAGTTATATTTTTAGAATATACATGTTTGGTATTGTAGATGTAGACAATTTTCTCTATACACTTGGTCAAAATTGGCAAAGTTTGACTTTCACAAAAATCTATAGGCACTACATTGTGGAACGGAGGGAGTATTGGTTTGTTATAAGACTTGTTCTGTCGTCCTCTCTTGTGGGAGGTCTTTTGCGTCTCTTATTGTTCCTCAAATCTTCTCTTACTACAGACATCTATATATACCTACTCCCTCCGTTTTTATTACTCCGCATATTAGAGTTGGCTGAAGTCAAACCTCATAAAATTTGACCAAGTTCATTGAAAAAAGTACAAACATTTTTTTTTGCGGGGAAAAGTACAAACATTTACTATAACAAATCTATATGGTGTGAACGTACATTCAATAATAAATCTAATGATATTGATTTGTTATTGTATATGTTAGTATTTTGGTTTATAAATGTTGTCAAAGTTTACAAAGCTTGACTTTGACTAAAGCTAACACGCAGACTAAATAAAAACAAAGGGAGCAGTAAATAGGAGGTGATATTCTAGGTCTGCTACTCGCCAAAAAAAAAAGATATTCTAGGCCGTCATGCTTTTCTATGGACCCCCTTCAGTTTTACTTAAGAACTACTCCTTTCATTCCCAAATAATTGTCTTTCTAGAGATTTCAACAAGTGAGCTCTACTCCGTGGCCTCTGCCTACAAGGCGCAATTCCTCGGCATGACCTTCTCCTCTTTGGACCAAATGGTGTGCAAGGCTTGGGCGCCGCCAAAGGTTAAGTTTTTCACATGGTTGGCTATTCAAGATCGCATTTGGACCGCCGATAGGTTGGACAAGCGGGGATGGACAAAGTGTGAGCTTTGTACTCTTTGCAACAGAGTGCAAGAGTGTGGCACGCACCTTTTTTTCAAGTGTCGTGTCACGTTGAGGCTTTGGGGCTTGGTCAAAGCGAAATTACGACTTCAGAACTTCGATGTCACTTCTTGGCACTTGGAAGGCCCCGTAAAGAAGTGGTGGGAAAGTTGTGCCGGCGCGGGCACCACTCAGAGGAAGGCCATGGCTTCGCTTACCATACTTGTCTCATGGACTGTATGGAAGGGAAGGAACGCAAGGGTCTTCCGCAACAAAAGCGCGCCACCAATCATTTTGCTCAACAACATCATGACGGAGGCAAATCTTTGGGTCACCGCCGGGGCTAAAAGCCTAGGGTCACTCATGTCACGAGAGTAATAATCCATACCGTTGTTTTGGATCGCTTGTAACAAACTCTATCCTCTTCTTAATTAATAGATGAGGCAAATCTTTTGCCTTCGTTTTGAAAAAACAAGTGACTACATACGAAGCAAAATGAGTGAATATACACTCTAAAATATGTCTACATACATTTGTATGTTGTAGTTTATTTAAAATGTATAGAAAGATAAATATTTCGGAACAGAGGGAGTAACTCGCAGTCTAGTAAACTAGTTCTCCCCAGATTTTCTGGTCGCGGGTGGGCCGCACATTGTTTTTGTCTTTTTTTCCCATCTGTCACTCACATGGACCGAAGTGGGCTTGCTTCGTATTTTTTCCCGTTGATGGTGCAGAATACTTGTGAGGGAATCATTCGCTCAAAAAAAAAAACTTGTGAGGGAATCAAATTCCCGACCTCCAGTTTCGTTCCGAACAACAGCCAAATAAGCGAGTAAAGTGTTGTCGGGGTCCACCATGCAGGAAAACGCTAAGGCGACGGGAGGCGATTGCATGGCGATCGCGCTCTCGTGCTAGGGTTAGGGTTTTTCGCTGCGGGGGTGAGAGAGTCTACGGTAGGGGCTGGGTAAGCGGCGGCGCTGACCCTCGTCCTTGACCGGAGGTGTGCTATCTCTGCTCGGGGCGGAGCCAATGGCGGAGAAAGCAGCGGATCAGGTGATTGCGGGGGCGGAGGAGATGGCATCTCCACGGGCGGCGGCGGCCATGCAGAAGAAACAGCCGGACTCCACGGCTGCGAGGTCGGGGGGTAGGGCACAGGACAAGACCACGGTGAAGACGCCAAACCAACGATCGGGGGCGACGGGACCCTTGAACCTGAACAAGACTGCGCCCCAGGCGACGGGACCCTTGAACCTGAACAAGACTGCGTCCCAGGCGACGGGGCGAGGGATGCAGACAATCCAGAGTAAGGCTGCACCAGATGGCAGGACGTCATCGGCTTTCACGCCGGCCCGCAAGATGGGGGAAGGCACGAGTCGGGAATCCTCGAAGTCATCGGTGGAAAGTAAAACGCCGGATCCGACGTCGAGTCTGTCGGCAAGGATGGGGGGTATGGTGCTGATGGATAAAGAGGCAGCGGGATTGGTGTTCGACGACCCTGATGAGATAATCCCAAAGCTATCAAGGTGGTCAGCGGTGGGCAAGGTTTGCTCCAAGCGTCCAATGATAAAGAGTGCGCTGGAGAAGACGATGACTAGGGCATGGGGCCTGCATAGAGAAGCTCAGTTCAGAGACTTGGGATCAAATGTGTTCGAGGTGCATTTTGGAAGTGAGGGCGATTGGAAACATGCAATGAATAATGGGCCTTGGCAGTATGACTTCTGTGTGCTTATTCTCAAGGAGTATGAAGGAAATAAGAGACCATCAGAGATGGTTTTTGACTCGATGGATGTCTGGGTCAGGGTCGATGATCTCCCTCCTGACAGAAGAACTGAGAAGTTCGGTACGGCCCTAGGTAATTGGCTTGGATCTATAGTTAAAGTTGACTGTGATAAGGATGGAATTGCCCGGGGAAACAATCTGAGGTTCCGGGTTAAGATCTTTGTGTTTGAGCCACTGGTGAGAGGTTTTTACCTGAAGACATCCTTGGAGGATAAGGAGAGGACTTGGTTTGATTTTCACTACGAAAAGATTCCTCACTTTTGTTTTGAGTGTGGTAGATTAGTGCATGTTGGAGGCATCTGTGATCCACCTCTTGATGGGAAGGCTCAATGGGGGGGCTGGCTAAGGGCGTCCCCCGGAAGGAATAATAATGACAAAGATGGGGTTTTTGGACCTTCGCAGAGCAGCAATAATAGCTGGGGCAGTGGCCGAACCGGCGACAGCGACCGGTGGCGCCTAGGCAAGGATAAGAAAGACATCCCGGCGAAGCGAAACTTGCAAGATGAGTTCTCAAGGTCGACCGATCAGCGCACTGGCGCGGGATCAAAACAGGAGAAGGGAGAAGTAACCAGCCCTCTAAAGGATAGGTCACAATATGATGAAGGGGGGGAGGTTGATCTCAGGCGAGGGTTAGAACAGAAGAAGGAGAGAACACTGAGAAATAAACTCAGTGAGAACTATAAGCACCACATGGGCAGCAACTCAAGGGACGTGGAGAGAGGCGGTAAGAAGGATGGAGGTATGCAATACATGGGAAGCAATAGTGGAAGCGAACCCTCCAGGTACGGGGAGAGAGATCCCGGTGGTCGAAGAAGGACGAAGGGACACTATGTCAGGAGGCCACGACAGGAATACAGGGAAGTTAAACATGACAGTAGCAAACCCAAGCAGGAATGGGGAGGAAGGAAGAGAGGGCCAAGGCAACTTTGGGTGGCAAAAACTGACCTTGACAGGCAGACCACTAATGATGGTTTCATTCGTGAAACGAGACGGAAGACGTCTTCTGTGTTTGACCGCATCACTGAGTCCAACGACGGATCGGCGGACCCCGAGGCTCGGGGCCGCCGGACGCCATGAATCTCTTGGCCTGGAACTGTCGAGGATTGGGGTTGGACTCGACAGTAGGCGAACTGCGAGACCTGATAAGGTCCTACAACCCAGCGGTGGTTTTTCTTTCAGAGACAAAAAAGAAGGGGCGGGCTATGAAAAACTCAAGTGGAGCCTCGGCTTCCGTAATGGTGTGGCAGTGGATAGTGTGGGACAGAGTGGAGGTTTAGCTTTGTGGTGGCGTGACCATGTTCAAGTCACTGTAAGGCCGTGGTGCCAATATTTTCTTGATGCGGCTGTTAATATGGACGGGAAGTCGTTTAGAATCACTGGATTCTATGGTGAACCCAGGACAGATTTGCGCAAGAAATCCTGGGACGCACTACGCTACCAAAGGGGCCAGGACAGCCTCCCCTGGATTTGTGTAGGTGATTACAATGAGGCTCTCTTTCATACAGACCAACGAGGAGGAAACCTGAGAAGTTTTCAGCAGATGGAAGATTTCAGAGATTGTTTAGCTGAGTGTGGTCTAGCTGATCTGGGATTTTCAGGATATCCATATACGTGGGATAACAAGAGAGATGGTGCAGCAAACGTTCAAGTCCGCCTGGACCGCGCAACATGCAATGATGGTTTCTTGGAACTGTTCCCGGAAACAAGTGTCGAACACATACTCACTGAGGAGTCAGACCACCAAGCAATTCTCGTCAGGGCGTTGGAGACGGCTCCGCGTGACGACAAACGGGGTGCTAGACAGTTCCAGTTTGAAGAGGCATGGACGCGGCATGAGAAGTATGATGAGATGATGGCTGAAGTCTGGCGACGGCCGGGACGGGCGAGAGTGGACTGGCTGCAGTCTGGCAGCGGCTGAGACGGGTGACTGGCTCCCTCCAGCGATGGGCTTGTGAGGTTTTTGGCTCTACTAGGAAGAAAATTGCAAAGCTGAAAGCACAACTTCTTGAAGCAAAAAATAGAGCTTTGGCGACGGGATGCTCTCTGGGAGTACGAGAGCTGGAGGAAGAACTACGTGAGATCTACGCAAGAGAAGAAATCATGTATAGACAGAGGTCGAGGGTCGACTGGCTGCGTGCAGGGGATCAAAATACAAAATACTTCCAGAACCGAGCCTCACATCGGAAGCGAAAGAATACTGTCAAGGCTCTGAAGAGGGATGATGGCACAAAGTGCATTGTAAACGAGGAAATGAGGGAGATGGCCGCAGGGTTTTATGAACAACTCTTCACCTCCGAGGGGTCGACGGGGGCTAATGCTCTACTACAGAATATAGCAGCGGTGGTCACACGGGACATGAATGCATCCCTTGTATCCCCGATCTCAGATGATGAAATTGAAGAGGCTTTGTTTCAAATGGGGCCGACGAAGGCCCCGGGACCGGACGGCCTTCCCGCGCTTTTCTACCAAAGACACTGGTCGTTGGTAAGGGGGGATGTGTGTGGAGCTGTGAGAGATTTTCTGAATGGTGTAGCAGCCCCGGGCGCTTTTAACGATACTGTCATAGTTATGATCCCCAAGGTGAACTCGCCGGAGCTTTTAACTCAGTTTAGACCTATTAGCCTCTGTAACGTACTCTACAAGATTGCCACAAAGGTGTTGGCGAACCGTTTGAAGCGCATCCTTCCTGTACTTATCTCTGAGGAGCAAAGTGCGTTTGTGCCGGGGAGGCTTATCTCTGATAATGTATTGGTGGCATATGAGTGTGTGCATGCTATTCGAACACGTAAGAGGAAGAAGGCATTGTGTGCAGTAAAGTTGGATATGATGAAAGCGTATGATCGTGTGGAGTGGATCTTTTTGGAGCAAATGCTAGGACGATATGGTTTTGCTCCTGAATGAATTGCTATGATAATGAGGTGTGTAACCACAGCAAGCTTTCGGGTAAAATTAAATGGTGGCTGCTCAAGATGTTTCTCTCCTTCTAGGGGATTACGGCAGGGTGATCCACTCTCACCCTACCTGTTTTTGTTCTGTGTGGAGGGCTTCTCGGCGCTACTTAAGAAGGCACAAATGGATAAAAGGATCAAGGGGGTGAACTTTGGGAGCACTGGCCCCCATGTCACGCACCTCCTTTTCGCAGATGATAGCATTGTCTTTCTCGAAGGGACAAATCAAAATATGGAGGCACTCAAGGATATATTATCACAGTATGAGGTGGCATCTGGTCAACGTGTTAACCTGCAGAAGTCATCTATTTTCTTTGGCAAAGGATGTCCAGAAGCGAGAAAGGTCGAGTTAAAGAATTCCTTGGGTGTACAGACGGAAGCTCTAAGTGAGCGGTACTTGGGCCTTCCAACACTGGTTGGGAGATCAAAGGATGGTACCTTCAAATATGTGACTGAGAGCTCTAAAGGAAAGGTAGGAGGTTGGAAGGGGCAAGGACTGTCAAAGGCTGCGAGGGAAGTACTTGTCAAATCGGGTCTACAAGCTGTACCGACTTTTACCATGAGTTGTTTTCGCCTTACAAAGAAGATGTGCGGGAATCTGTCTTCTATTTCTTCGAAATTCTGGTGGGGCGCGGCGAATGGTGAGAGGAAGGTACATTGGATCTCATGGCAAAAAATGTGTGAGGCTAAAAGGTATGGTGGCATGGGCTTTAGAGACCCGGAGGCATTTAACCAAGCCTTGCTCGCAAAGCAAGCATGGAGAATTTTGCACGTGCCGACCTCACTATGTGCAAGGGTTCTCAAGGCGAGGTATTTCAGCGAGGATTCAATACTCACCGCAACATGTCCACCGACGGCGTCCTATACTTTTCGCAGTATTTTGCATGGTCGAGATCTTTTGAGGGAAGGGCTGATTTGGCGCATCGGGGATGGATCCCAAGTGCGCATACACCATGCAAACTGGATCCCACGAAGCAACAGCATGAAACCGCTTGGCCAGGTTTACATGCCGGGTGTCACACGGGTGGCACATCTACTGTCACCTGATGGCAAGAGCTGGAATATGGGAAGGGTGCAGGCAATGTTCACGCCGGAAGACGTACACGACATACAACAAATTGCGGTAGGAGGACCAGGCCGGACAGATTACCAGGCATGGAACTACACAAAGAATGGCTGTTTCACAGTCAAATCGGCATACCATATGTGCATGGCAAAGATAAGAGCGAGGTCTGGACAGCCAGATACGTCGAGCTCAGTGACGAAACACAGAGGATACATGGCCTTGTGGGACACACAAGCGCCGGCCAAGGCGAAGATTCATATGTGGCGATTGATTAGAAATGGTTTGGCTGTTGGAGCTGAAATTCACCGACGTCGGATTAAGCCCGGAGTTTTTTGTGTTGCATGCGGTCGCGAGGAAACGATCTATCACAGGTTTTGGGCGTGTCAACATTCAGTACAATTCTGGCAGCTACTACACTTGGAAAGGGGAGCTGCGGTGGCGATCCCACCGCCTCAGCTCGGCTCCCAAAGTGCGCTAGCTAGCTGGCTTCTGAACTGGTTCTCTGGTGCTTCGGACGACGAGAGGGAAGCGATGATACAAGCAACCTATGGTCTATGGCTGGCCCGGAATGAGGCACGGGATGGAAGGAAGATTGCAGCGCCACATGAAATCATGGCTACAGTTGTAGCATATATGAAGGAGTGGAGGAGCGTGCACATGGAGAGGGGACAATCAGTAGCCCCATCTACCCGACAGAAATGGCAACCACCTGATGATGGCTGGGTCAAAATCAATTCCGATGGAGCTACATCCAGGCATGGAGACAAGGGAGGGGGAGGAGCTGTGGTGAGAGATCACCATGGTTCGTTCAGAGCCGGGTTGTGCCACCACTTCCCAAATATCGCGGACCCGGAAGCGACTGAGATCTTGGCATGTAAACAGGCTCTGGAACTAGCCAGGGAGGTCAATGCACAGCGTGTTCATGTTGAGTTGGATAGCCAAGGCTTGGTACGGATGCTAAAACAGCCAACGAGGAACCTGGGCGTCACGGGTCCATGGGTGGAGGAAGTAAAGCTTCTGTTGCATTCCTTCGAGGCCTTCAAAGTCTCTTGGTTAAGGAGGTCTGCCAATGTTGCCGCGCATAAGTTCGCTAAATTAGGGGTGGGAGATGAACTCTGTAGGGTTTGGTTAGGAGCTCCTCCGGATTTTGCCCAGCTCCCTAACCTAATGCGGCCGGACCGCAGGGAACCTTAGCATGGGGGGATGTCCTAATCCTTTTGCCGCCGCAAGGCCGGCTAATCGTACGCAGCAGGAGCAAGGGAACTCCCCTGGTTCAGGATGTAATTTCGGATGACATTCCAAACTTTGTGGTCTAAATAAAGCGGCAATATTAACCCTCAAAAAAAAAACAGCCAAATAAGCTGTCCTACGATTTGTGCTACAAAAAGGGCTGTTACCCAATTAATAGTCCCAACTCGCTTCTTTCTATCAAAAATCCACTAATTTTTATATGCTGCCAAGTTGCCCAAAGACCAAGTTAAGGAGGACATGCAAAGAAATCTGCGGAATTCAATTCAATTGGAAAATCAGCTGCTAGAGCAATGAGACAACCATCGTGCAGCAGCAGTGACAGATTGATCAAGTCGATCCGCTCCCAGAGGCGGCGGCTGGAGACCAACTTGTCAAGGGTATCCCAAAGGGTCACTTTGGTGGGTCGAGATCACGCCAAGTGCTGCATCTCCCTTAGGATTTGTTCTTTTTTAATGCGTTTTTAGGTCTTAGATGGCTTTTTATCTCCCATATTGTAGAATGAAATGAAGGACAAGCAATGCGCAACTCCAGCAGAAGGTGAAGAGCCAAAACAGATGTGCAGATTGTTGCAGAGATTCTCAAGGGCATTGTCAAGCATAGCACATTCCTTGCAAGCATGAGAGAGTCATATGCCTCCAGGTAGAAGACAACCTCTCATGAACACATTGGAGAGCTTGAAGAGAGGCTTCAACTCAGGCGCTAGCTGCAAGATCAGCAACTGATAGGTATCAAGAAGAGCCGAGTGTAAGAATGGTGTGTGTGTGTGTGTGCGTGTGTGTGTGTGTGTGTGTCTGTGTGTGTGTGTGTGCGCGTGTGCGTGTGCGTGTGCGTGTGCCTTTTTGGGTGATATTGCTATGTTATTTATACATTTCCATACACTTTTGATCATATTTGGACTAACCTATTAACTCAGTGCACCCCAGTGCCAGTTTCTGTTTTCGGCTGTTTTTGTATTTCAGGTTTTCACATTACGAGAACTGACAGAAAAAATCCAGAAAAATTATATAAAAAATCAGCGTTCCAGAAGCTACCAGGCACCCGAAGCACAGCCGGAGGGGGGCCACCAGGGCCCCAGGCACCCTGGTGGCGCGCCCCCCCTTGGCCGCGCCGGGGGGGCGCCTGGGCCCCCCGAGCCTCGTCTGATGCCCCCCTTTGGCATATATTTAAAGCGTCTCCCGAAACCCTCGAGACGGGAACTCTTTTTCGCGATCTCATCTCTGTTCCGCCGCCGCCGCAGCCTCCAAGATCGGGAGCACCAGGAGAACTCTTCCCGGCACCCTGCCGGAGGGGAGGATCACCACCGGGAGCCTCTCCACCACCATGGACGCCTCCCGGATGAGTTGTGAGTAGTCTCTCTTGGACCATGGGTCCATGACCAGTAGCTATGTGATGTTCTCCTCCCGTTCTTGTGCTTCACTAATTAGTCCTCGTGAGCTGCCCTACATGATCGAGGCACATATGTAATCCTTATGCTGTTGCTATGATGAATTTGCTGGGATCCGATGGATTATGAGATTATGTTCAGATTGTGTTTGAGTAATATATTTGATTCACCTCTTTTATATTTATGTTCGTAAGTAATTCTTGCATGTTCTCCGTTGTTATTTATTGCTTTGGCCAAGTAGTAGGTAGTGACTCCAAGAGGGAACGTTATGCTTGATTGTGGGTTCATGCCCCTCGATGACTAGCTTGAGTGACAGAAACATGAGTCTAGGGGATGTGCTGTTGCCACAAGGGGGAAAACAACGGTGCTTGTGCCCGCGGGTGCAAGGATTGTTTACTTTACGCAAAGTTCTTTTAATGCAGTTGTCTGTTGCTTTGAGTTTACACTATGGGTGAGACTCGCAACTTAATACCAGCGAGATGTTCTGGATAGATATCTCAAGGTGAATGATTAGTAGTAGATGCAGATGGATTTCGGTCTACTTACCTCGGCGTACCGCCCATGCTTTGAACCTCAACCTTTCTTGCAATGTAGTCAGCATTGGTTTGCGCACATGGTCCTGTCAATTGCCCAGCTATAATTCGTTTACCTCACATAGCTGTTTTATCGTCTTTTGGGAGAGAGACATCACTAGTGAACATCATGAGACTCCGGTCCATAATACCATCATTGATCACATCCGCTATTTACTTTCCGCATTTTACTTACTATTGCAATTATACCTATCACTATTATCACTTGCGTTTGATCCTTTGTAAACTACAAGGCCGGAGGGATTGACAACCTCTCTGTACTCGTTGGGAGCAAAGTTATTTGTATCTGTGTGCAAGTCCACGTTGATTGCTAATATCTAGCGCCGTTAGCAGTTGACACCTTCTTGTTGAAACTGGGAGTCTCAGGGAAAACGATCCTTGGTATTGCCAAGGGAAAACTTCTGCTACACTGCATCTCAAACCTTCCACTTGGGGTAACCAACGAGGGGTGAGAAGCCACCTAGCAAAGCAATTTCTGGCGCCGTTGCCGGGGACTCCACTCTTCAGGATAGGGGAGTTGCACGCTATCTTTTACCTTTGCTTTTAGTCTTGTTAGTTTACCTTTCAGTTTTGCTTTAGTATCTTTTATCGAAATTCACAAAAATAGTTATCTCTTTCTTTAGTTGACATTATGTCGGGTCCTTTTGTCTTTGACGAGGCAAAAGTTCTCACCTTTAAACAAAGAGGTGGGGAAAGTCTGAAAAATGCTTGGTATAGAATTAATGATTCTCAAAAAAGAGCCACCAAGAAGCAACCTACTACTATCTTGCTTAGAAATTTTTATGTTGGAATTACTTCTTGGAATAGGTTTATTCTAGATACTGCTATCAATGGGAATTTCCTAGAGGCCCCAGTTTGGGAGTCTCTTAGTATTATTGAAAATCTTGTTGGGAATCCCCCTGTTGTTAGCATTCAAGAGGACATCACTCTAGCTCACATTATGAAAAAACTTGAAAAGATAGAGTTAGAGATGCCAAACATTAATAAGATTAATGAGTTGGATCGTAAGATCCAAGGGAATTTGAATAGGCTTGATAGCTCCATGCATAAAATTTTCAAATCTTTGGAGACCATCAAATCCCATGACTTGGACTCTTCTAGGGTAGATAAGATTGAAGAAATATTTGATACTCTAGGAACTACTTTCTCCTCGATCAAAACCAAAAAGGTAGAAACTCCGGCAAAGAGGGAGCCTAAGTTCGTTCGCGTTCCAAAGGATTTCCATTCTAAAAGTAATCCATCTATTGCCAAAGGGGTTGAAACTGTAAAGACTTTGGAAGAAACACCTCTCTTTGATGAATTTATAAATGAATCTTCCCTTGACTTTTATCCTTTTGGTCTTCTTCCTAGAAGTATCTCTACGAGGCCTTTGTTTGAAAGTCCTCTTAAGACTAGTTGTATTATTGAAGAGCTTTTTGATGATCTTGATGATGGTTCAATTGATACAACTTAATCTATGTGCATTATGCCTAGCTTAAAGGCATAAAAGAAAGCGCTTTTGGGAGGCAGCCCACATGAATAAATTTTTTATTTTGTTTTTGTTGTGTCGTGATGTTGTTTACTACAGTAGCATCATCATTGTATCTTTGCTTTTCAATTTTGTGCCAAGTATAGCCTCCGATTGCTAGAAAGTTCAAAAGTTGTGACGTGCTGTCCAGGAAACAGATTCTGTCCTTGGATAGAAAAATTCGTATAAAATCACCAGCTCATCTTTTTGGTCTGAATTTTTTCGACAGCGTGCTCTATATAATTGTCTTTCGTGCGTTTGTTCTGAGTTTTTTGATTAGAGTTGCAGAAGTGCCCCGAACAAATCATTTACTACCTGCTGTTCTGTTTCTTACAGATTCTGTCCTGTTTTGCCTTTCCTTCATTTTGCAAACCTAGAGCTTGCTTTTTCTTTGCAAAAACCTTTTGGCAATCTTGAGAAACAGTAGACCTTCAAGAATATCTTTATTTCCAGCAAGGTTCAATTATTTTATTATGGGTACTAACCTCGCTAATCAGATTATGATGAGTTATGTATGAGGGGAGTTTTCAAGTGTGCGAGGGAAGATGATAAAAAGATTCAGGAGTGTCAAACGCTCAAGCTTGGGGATGCCCCCATGCACCCCCAAGAAATATTCAAGGAGACTCAAGCGTCTAAGCTTGGGGATGCCCCCGTGCATCCCCTTCTCCATCAACATTATCAGTTCGTCTTTCGTTCCACTATATTTTAATCACTTCATGTGTTATGTGCTATGCTTGGAGCGTCTTGCTTTTAGTTTTCTTTAGCTTTCCATAACGAGTCGGAACTCAGCTTTCTTTATGTGGGAGATAAACACGCTCCACTTCTACCTAGAACATAACATAGAATTTTCATGTCTATCTTTGATGTGTGTGTTCTTTGTCTTTTAATAGCTACTATCATGTTCAGCTCTCAGTTTTCATGCTTATCTTTTTCAAAGAGCTTTCGTTTAGTTGGTTGCTTGAACTCTCTTTAGTTATCATGCTTATCTTATTAAGAGAGTTTGCTTCCGTTGCATTGGTTGATATGTCTATGATAAAGATGCTACGTGCACGATGGTGCTTAGTAGTTCATGTTTTCTTATGGTTAGTCTCAAATAGCTGGGGGGTTCCCAATGTGTTATTGGAGTACCAACATGATTTGTCTGCCTATGATGTGGTATGGTTCAGTAATATCTTCCTTCAAGAATTTATTTTGATTGACTTGGCGTTTGCTCACGCATATTTAAGACTATAAAGAAAGTCTGTCAAGGCTTGATGATCTTTTATTTCTGAGTAGCGATATAACTTCCATGCCTGATTCAATGTTGCTTTGTCGCTCTGCATGATTATGATCGTCATTGCTCTCTTAGTTGGTCGCTCCCAGTCTTTTGCTAACCTTCGCCTGTACTAGGCGGACTGACTGCTTGTGCATCCACATTCCTTTAAACCAGTTATGCCATATGAGTCCACCATACCTTCCTACATGGTATTTACCTGCCATTCCTAACGGAGACTTGCATGTACCATCTCGAAATTATTCAAAGAAAAATCATTCTTATTTTGTGCCTCTGTTGTAAGTCCATGAGGAAGTAGTAGTTAATTCATGATCTTTTTAAGTTGGACAAGCTTCACCCCGGGATTGCATGTATAATGTGCAAACCCATAATACGAGAAGGAACTGGCATTGAGTGCGCCCGGCTCAAAAAGATAATATAACAAACAAACCCTCCTTCGCGCTTTGTTCATGAGAAATCAGAAAACTTTGGCAGTGATAAACAAAGGAGATTAAGAGGATGTGATCGTCCTCATTCGGGAGCCGTTCCTCGAAACTTGTCCATCTCAAGAAGTGATTGAGTTATCTGCTAGCATTCGTTGACGAAACATGCATGATCTATTTTTTTTATTATTACCTCTGTTTTAAAACCAAGAGCTCTGGTACATGTTTTGTCTTTGTTTCCGATTACGGGTTTTCAACCTTGCCAACAAAAGCCACGGTTCGAGAGTCTCCACCTTCTTTTAAAAGCACCAACTACTGAGAGCATGATTGTCATTCTGAGGGTAATGTGCATTGTCCCAAAGTAGCATTGTCTTTTGCATGATTGTGATATCGTTTATTCTGAAATCATTGTATCTAGTTATCACTTAAACCTTGGAGGTGCCCCTGCATTTATGTTTTGCTTCACTAAAGGGGGCAAGCGAGATATCACTTTATCATATTTGCACATCATGTTCATTACAAATCTATTTGATGTTTCAATATCATATTGTAAAACTTTCAGTTCTTTGTGATTTTCTCATGAGGCAACTTAATTACTACAGATTCATTGTCTCAGTAAGCTTTTGTCATATGACTATGAAAAAGTCCTATATGGTTAATAGCATGTCACCACAGAAATTATTCTTGTTATCATTTACCTACTCGAGGACGAGCAGGAATTAAGCTTGGGGATGTTGATACGTCCAAAACGTATCTATAATTTCTGCTTGCTCCATGCCTCTTTTGGGTGATATTGCTATGATATTTATACACTTCCATACACTTTTGATCATATTTGGACTAACCTATTAACTCAGTGCACCCCATTGCCAGTTTCTGTTTTCGGCTGTTTTTGTATTTCAGGTTTTCACATTACGAGAACTGCCAGGAAAAATCCAGAAAAATTATATAAAAAATCAGCGTTCCAGAA
>LR738715.1:872354552-872367180 GCA_902687465.1 Secale cereale | reverse complement strand
CACTTTGCCTCCACTCTGCAGGAGAAAGTGTGCGCAGATCCCATACAAACCGATACAGACCCGCGTTGGATGGTTTCCGTGTTCCGAACCATGCGATCCAAATGTATGAGGGCAGTTTAAGGGTCGGCGTTGGAGATGCCCTTAGTAGCCACAAGTCGTCACATTACATGATTTTTTCTGACTTCAAATGTTGCTAAGCAACATTTTTAAAAGACGCAATGTTGATATTTGACATTGCTAGTATTCGCCGTCGTCCTCCTGCGAGAGATGGTTGAACAAGGCGTAGGTGCCAAACTCGCGAGTGGTTGATAAAGTGGCTGAATAATTAACTATACTAAAGCGGGAAGCATTCCCCTTTTATCTTTTTTTGACTTTTTTTAACTTCTACTATTCAATTACATAGCAGCAGTGAACAGTGGTGTTAAACAACTTTTACTATTCAATTATATAGCATTAATGATCAGTTGGTATGAACTAGTATCCCGGATTATACAGTAATCACGTATGAACTATACCCAGTGCGTGAACAATGTCTATCAATAATCAGTACCCTCGTGTGAACAATGTTCTAGAAAAAAAAATACACCCGTGGTTAAGAAAAAGATAGGTTCTTTTTACACATCATTTTTCTCCTTCTCCATTCTCGCGTCCTTATATAGTGGATACTAAAGCGGGATGCATTCCCCTTTTCTCCTTTTTTTGAATTTTTTAACTTCTAATATTCAATTAAATAGCAGCATTGAATAGTGGTGTTAAACAACTTCTACTATTCAATTATATAGCATTAATGATCGGTTGGTATGAACTATACCCCGGATTATACAGTAATCACACATGAACTATACCCCGTGCGTGAACAGTGTCTAGCAATAATCAGTACCCTCATGTGAACAAAGTTTTCGAAAAAAAATACACCCGTGGTTAAGAAAAATATAGGTTCTTTTTACACATCATTTTTCTCCTCCTCCATCCTCGCATCCTTATATAGTGGGTTAAGATTTAAGAAAAATTCTACCCATCCATTTCTCTTCACCAGCGTACCGATTCAAAGCCGCCTCAACTGTCCCCAGATCCTTTTTGGTGATGGTGTTGTCGAGGCACAAAATAGTAGGCCGGAGCTGTATATTTGCATGAACAGTAACCCGTGAAAAAATAAGTTCTTGACCGATTATTATCCTTTTTTACCCCACGACATCAGTGGCACCAACAATTACCCGAACAAAAACTAAAACAGTAACTGAATAAACCCAGAACTGCTAACCGAGACAATAGCCCAAATAAACCAAAACATTAAACCTGAATAACCTAGAACAATAAAACCAGTGAAACAGAACAACACCTGAATGAACAAAAAACATTAACCCACACGAACCATAAACCAAAACAATAACCGAATTGTAACCCGGAGCAATACACCCAAATAAACTGGAAAAAAACTGTAAATCAGCAATATGCATTCACATGAACAGTAATCCAGAAGGAATAAAAAAACGAGACTCCTTCTCACTCGGTGTGTTCACCTACGCAAGGGGAATAGCGGATGTTGTTGTCGTCGCCTACCTCGCCTTCTTCCTCCCTGTGGCAAACCAGATCGAGACTTCCACCATAATACGGTATCTGAAACCACCTCTATGACACGCTCCATCACGGCAATAAGTGGCTAACGCGAAGAGACAACATGAAAATAAAAACTGTCACTCGACCAACCTCTTCACTCCATTCCCTATTCTATTTCTTCGACCAATTCAAAGAGAAGGAGAAAAATGCAAGAGAGTGGATCATCCGTGGAGGGTAGTGTTTGCTCAAAAAACTATTATAGAACCAATTATCCTATATCACTGTTTGAAAACCACATTGGGTTGAACATCCTATTATCATATTTGTGGATTAAATTACTTACAAAATTTTAAATTTAAATTTTATTAAATAAGTCCATATTTGAGGGAGAATGAATGAGTGCTGACTAGGAATGGGATATGAAATGTAGGTGAAAAATCTGCACAAACTAGACAAGAAATATTCCCCTACTATGGGGTCTATACATTGGTAACAATATCATTCGATTTGACTGTTGATCAAACATGCCATATGAGAATGAATCCAAATACATATTACTACCGCGCTCATCACATTCCGTTCACTGACGAAAGGGAAAATTATGTGCTTATGAAAAAATATTAATAGGCCAGCCAGTTTACTTAATTTGTTAAATTATTTAATGTTTGTTACGTGCCTACAGATCATGGAGTAAAGATAGAATCCGTTTTCTCCTTTTCATTTTGTTTTCTCGCGTAATACATGTTGTTTTCTTGCTCTTTTTGAAAAATACAGGTGAAATCGGCCACGGGGGCGACGTGCGCCATGCTTCTTTAGCGATAGTTTTTCAAAGTTTTCAACAGATTGACGCGTAGTACGCGCCTTACCCATGTTCCATCACAGTGCATCGCCATCTTCCATTACTTTTCCTTTTAATTCATGGGAACCAACTGAAGGATCAGTTTGTCCCCTCTGATATGATATATGTTAATTCATGGATTCGATGTATTCTTTTGTTCTTGGTATCTTGCATGACGTCTAAGTGGTTTATCAAGGCTAGGAGGGCGTCACATACGCGGTTCTGAGGCTAATCATAGATGACATAAGGGAAAAAGAAGTCATCTAAGATGACTCGCTTCGAACGTCCCATCATGACTCGTTCTGAGATCGTACGATTAGGTTGTGTGGGGGAGAGATGACAACCTGACAAGGAAGAGGTCTTAAGAACGCGTAGGCCCAAGCAGTATATTACGGTGCATGGCAGCGGTCGAGACATTTTGTACTAAGGTCATGCTTGGATCCAAAGGACTAAAACTAGTCTGACTAAAAATAGTCTCTTTAAGAGGCTAAAGTTCCAAGCACCCCTGACTAAAGAGGGACTAAAACTAGCCTTGAGACTAAAATCTTTTAGTCAGGGGTACCCCTACTAAAATATGAATTAGTCCTCTCTCTCCTCATTTAACTCCTTTCCTCTAACACATGCAACTTCTGGATTGGATGGTTTGAAGGATAATAAATATTCATTAACTTGATTTTAGTCTTTTTAGTATTTGAATCCAAGCATGGGTGAGGCTAGCAAGTTTTAGTCCCACTATTTTTAGTCATGGGACTAAAACGTATCCAAGCACCCTCTAACTATTGTCAGGCAGTGGCCGTTTCCTCGTCCTTTCTGACAGTGGCGGAGCTACAAAAAAAAAGGTTGGGCGGGCTAGAGAGCATAATATATTTCAAATTCTAAAGCATATATACTAGTATTTCAATAGATATAGTCACTACACCTTCTGTTCACATTGAATACAAGATGATCGATGCATATATACTATTGAGACCAAAATAAGCCATAACATTTGACCATGAGGCAAGGTTGTGTGCAGTTACATACTACAAATCAGTGGACACAAGACAGTAAACTACAATGATCTTCAGCGAAATACTTAGCCAATTGGGGATTTTTGGGATATTCAATGTCAATGAACGATGACCTAGGTTGAATTCAGGGGAATAAAAGTAGGTATGATTTGAATCGTTTTACCTGGGCAGCTCGTAAGGATTCAGAGAAGGAGTTGCCCAGCTGGCAGTTCACTGCCTCGCGACGTTGCCGGCTAACCGGCTCGCGGCTGCATGTGCACGTCCGTTCGTCAGTGCGTGGGTCGGCTAAGGAGTAGCTGTGGCATGTGTGCCCAGTCTCCGGTGGGGCGTCTGGACGCAATGTGGATAAGGGAAGGGAGGGACTGATGTGCGCCGCGCCCGTGGCGGGCGGCCAGCGCTGCGGTAGCCGGCCATCAGCGACAGCTCCCCTGCTGGCTTGTTTGGAGGAACCCGTGTGGATGTGCCTTTTTTTCAGAAGACCGTGTGGCTGTGCATGTGCGTGTGCCCGAGGCAGAGTCTGTATCGAGTATCAACTGTGGGCTGGGACTGCACCTGCGTACCGGTGGTGGGCTGAGCTGGCCGGCTGGGTATGATAGCTACATATAAAAAATAATTTGCACCAGACCTGGGCGGGCCACGGCCCACTCGGCCTTGCTGAAGCTCCGCCAGTGCTTTCTGAGTCTGTCTGTCGCGGCCACGAGCACAAGTCGTCTCTCGATAAAAGAAGCGGGCTTAATCAGTGGAGCGTAACATGCATGGGGGGACTCATATTTTGTCCTGGTAGAAGACCTTGACTTTGAATAGTCATCCGTAGATCCCACGCGTTCTCTCTCTCTCTCTCTCTCGTTTAAGATGAGAGGGAGGTCTCGACCGTAGAAGCCCTACACGGCGGTACTGGCAGATACACCATTCGCTGATACAAGCACTGGATGATGGGCTACCAGTTTTGAGCATCGTACGTGCTCTCGCTTCTGAATTCCCAGGTATATATCCCTACTACGTACTCTACTTGAGATCGATCGTCTGCCCGGACATCCGTATGTGCTTATTGGCGACTCCATGCATGCTTTATATTAGATGATTTTCTGTAGTGTCTCTCTTAGATTTAACTTTAGGATCAACATCGTTAGATTGTAAGCCTAACATTAGAACGCCTAATTAGAATTAACAATGAAGGGTTTGTGGTCTTACGAGCAATGTATAAGGCCATTGTCCAAGTCGAAGCGAGCTCCCGTGCTTGCTTGACACACGCGTGGCAAGAGGTATCTCTCCATACAACGCTCCTCTAGATCGGATGAAGGTTGGGGTTGCCGGGATGCGGGGAGCGACGAACCATGCATGAATTGGTCAGATGGTGGTTGATGCCCCCTCCCTTTACTGTCAACAAGGGACCAAAACCACAAGTTGTCATCCTTTTCTAACACAACCACACACTGCTTAAGGTGCCCGTGATCTGATAGCATAGCAATCTTATTCCAAGATCATTATCTTTATCTTTGGTCCGCTTCCTCCTTAACTTTACCTTTTCAACCTTTAGTAGAAGACCATTATCCAACAATTTTATCTTGTAATATAGCAGGAAAGGAACCTTAAAACGCCGAGGGGTCCGCCAATGCATTAAACTAGCTGCCATTTAGATTGTTAAATTGTGATCCAAATTATACCATGTTGGACTAGACGTAGTACAACAGGTGTGGGCCTTTCCGTTGACGTCAACGTGTACGAGTACAACTCGTTTACTTGTCCTCCAAGGACTCTCATGTATTGCCCTCTTATATACCCCACGTAGTCGCACCTAAGACGTCCTGTCGTCTTGTGCTTGTAATACTCCTCCTCATAGTGATTGCGCCTTCGTGCGTCCGTGGTTTTCTCCCGCAAGGGTTTCCACGTAAAAATCCGTGTCTCTCGTGTCTCGTTTATTTCTCGTTATTATCTAACAAGTGGTATACAGAGCTGAGGTTCGTATACGAGATTTTTTTTTGAGACGAGAGAAGCTAGGGTTTGGCGTCGTGAGCGTCGCCGCCGACGTGACTGGCAAACCGAAGCCAGATCGATAAAGGAAGCCGAGTTCGAGAGGATTTCCGCTGAGCCACCGCAAGTTGCCGCTGCTGCGTATATACGCTTTAAGCCCCCGACGTACTCCACATCAATCCAGCCGAGTTGCCGCTGTTGCGCGCCGTAGGCAGCGTCCCGCATATTAATTCCCGAGCCAACACGCCGCTACCAACGAGAAGCTCCGCCACATCTAATCCATCGAGTTGCAACCGCTGCTCGCTCCAAGTCTCGAGGAGGTTCAATACTAGTACTCACGTGAGATTTTACAAGGCTACGTTGCTGCTGCTTTGCTTCAACTCGATCATTAGTACTACTGGTACTGTAGTACTTCTCACGTGAAGGTCAAAACTCATCACGGATTTTGTTTTTCTTTCAATTGCTACGGCCACTAGCGATTACCAGGTGCTATCTCTCTAGTTCTTTGTCCCGCAATATTTAATTCTTATCAAGAATTATTTTACTCCGGCTTGCACTACTTGTGTACACAGATTTATTCGACTCATGGCATCCATGAAGTACGATCTTCCGCTGCTGGACCGTGACACAAGGTTTACCCTATGGCAAGTCAAGATGCGGGCGTTGTTGGCACAGGCCGACTATGATGATGCACTGGATAGTTTTGGGAAGGACCGAATTCAGGACTGGACTGCTACTGAGAAAAGAAGGGATCGTAAGGCTTTGTCACAAATTCAACTCCATTTGCATAATAATATTTTGCAGGAAGTTTTGAGCGAGAAAACTGCCGCCGCTCTATGGTTAAAGCTGGAAAGCATTTGCATGACAAAAGATCTTACCAGCAAGATGCATCTGAAGCAAAAATTATTCCTGCACAGGTTACCCGAGGGAGGTAATGTTTTGAATCATATTTCAGAATTTAAAGAGATCATATCTGATCTAGCTGCAATGGAGGTTAAATATGAAGAGGAAGATACTGCTTTAATGTTACTTTGTTCACTGCCAAGTTCTTATATCAATTTTAGAGACACCATATTATATAGTCGTGATACTCTCACACTTAATGAAGTTTATGAAGCTTTGAACTCTAAGGAGAAGATGAAATTAATGGTGCCTCATGATGGTTCGAGTTCATCCCAAGCAGAGGGATTATCTGTTCGTGGCAGGACAAAGGAGAAGAACTCCAATAATGAAAACAGAGGCAAAAGTAAGAACAGCCACAGGGGCCGGTCACAATCCAGAGACAAGAAGTATTGCAGATATTGCACGAGAGACGGGCATGACATCTCCGAGTGTTTCAAGTTACAGAACAAGGAAAAGAGAAAAGGTAACAAACAAGGTGAAAATTCTGCTAACGTTGCTCGTGATGATAGTTCCGATGATGCTCTTGTCGTTACTGCTGGATGTGCTGAGACCAATGATGAGTGGGTACTTGACACTGCATGTGCTTTTCATATGTGCCCGCATAGAGATTGGTTTACTACTTTTGATTCCACTACTGCTGCTGGTTCCGTTTTGGGTTTTGATAATTCACCATGCAAGATTGAAGGCATAGGTTCTGTTCGAATCAAGATGTTTGATGGCACAATCAGAACTTTGACAGATGTTCGGTATATTCCGAAGATGAAGAGAAATCTTATCTCTGTGAGTGCCCTTGATGCAAAGGGGTACAAGTATTCAGGTGAAGATAGTGTTTTGAAGGTCACCAGAGGTTCCCTTATTGTGATGAAAGGTGACTTAAGTTCGACCAATGGTCTTTATTACCTTCGAGGTTCTACCGTTTCAGGTAACGCTACTCCAGTTATTTCAAAGAATTCTGATTGTGATGCTGCTAACCTTTGGCATATGCGTCTTGGACATATGAGTGAACTTGGTTTAGCAGAGTTAAATAAGAGAGGTCTTCTGAAAGGATACGAAACTGGTAAATTGAAATTTTGTGAGCATTGCATCTTCGGCAAGCACAAGAGGGTGAAGTTCAATACTTCGAATCATACAACTGAAGGTATTCTTGATTATGTGCATTCTGATTTATGGGGACCGTCTCGCAAGAAGTCATTAGGTGGTGCTAGTTACATGCTGACTATAATTGATGATTATTCAAGAAAAGTTTGGCCTTATTTCTTGAAGCATAAATGGCAAGCATTCTCAGCATTTAAGGAGTGGAAGATTATGATTGAAAGACAAACTGAAAAGAAGGTAAAAATACTTCGCACTGATAATGGTATGGAATTCTGTTCTAAGCAATTTAAGAATTATTGCAAGTCTGAAGGCATTGTCAGACATTACACAGTTCCTTATACTCCTCAACAAAACGGTGTTGCTGAGCGTATGAACAGAACCATTATTTCCAGAGCCCGTTGCATGTTGTCCAATGCAGGTTTGCATAAGCGTTTTTGGGCTGAGGCTGCTTCCACTGCTTGTTATCTCATTAACCGTTCACCATCTATTGCTCTAAATAAGAAAACTCTAATTGAGGTATGGTCTGGTTCACCTGCTGATTATTCACAGTTGAGAGTTTTTGGTTGCACTGCTTATGCTCATGTTGATAATGGAAAATTGGAGCCTAGAGCTATTAAGTGCATCTTTCTTGGTTATAAGTCTGGTGTTAAAGGTTTTAAATTGTGGAATCCTGAAACCCAGAAGGTTGTTATTAGCAGAAACGTTATCTTTAATGAATCTGCTATGTTACATGATGTTTCATCTACTAATGTTCCTGTTGAGAGTGAACAGCAGGCTACTCTTCAGCATCCTACTGTTCAGGTGGAGCATGTTATTGATTCAGATGATACATCCGGTAATGAAAATGTTGATGCACATGATGATCCCGTCATTGATGATGAACATGTCACTCCCACTCCAAATCAGCCTATTGTTCCACCCGGTTGGAATCTTGCACGTGACAGAGTTAGGCGGGGTACTGATAAACCTAAAAGGTTAATTGAAGAGTGCAATATTGTTTCTTTTGCTTTATCAGTTGCAGAGGAAATTGAAGGTAATGCTGAGCCTTCTTCATATTCCGAGGCTATTATTTCTCGTGATAGTAATAAGTGGATGACCGCTATGCATGATGAGATGGAATCACTCGAAAAGAATGGCACTTGGGATTTAGTAAAATTACCGAGAGAGAAGAAACCTATTCGTTGCAAGTGGGTTTTCAAGAGGAAAGAAGGTGTTTCTCCTAATGATGAGACAAGATATAAAGCAAGGTTAGTTGCTAAAGGTTACAGTCAGATTCCAGGTATTGACTATAACGAGGTTTTTTCTCCTGTTGTGAAGCATAGCTCTATTCGCACTTTACTCAGTATTGTTGCCATGCATGATTTTGAGCTTGAACAATTGGATGTTAAAACTGCATTCTTACATGGAGAATTAGAAGAGGATATTTATATGGAACAACCTGAAGGTTTTGTTATTCCTGGAAAAGAAAAGCTTGTCTGCAAGTTAAGGAAATCTCTTTATGGATTGAAACAATCCCCTAGACAATGGTACAAGAGATTTGACACTTTTATGCTCTCTCAAGGTTTCAAAAGGTCTAATTATGATAGTTGTGTTTATTTGAAAATTGTCAAAGGTTCAACTATTTATTTGCTCCTTTATGTTGATGATATGCTTATTGCTGCAAAGAGTATGTCAGATGTTGATGAACTAAAGAAGCAATTGAGTAATGAATTTGAGATGAAGGATTTGGGTGCAGCAAAGAAAATTCTTGGCATGGAAATATCCAGAGATAGGCCGTCTGGAAAGGTATATCTAAGTCAGAAGGGATATATTGATAAAGTTCTTCGTCGTTTTAATATGCATAATGCCAAGCCAGTAAGTACTCCGTTAGCTGCACACTTCAAATTATCATCAGCTTTATGTCCTAAGTCAGATGCAGATATTGAGTACATGTCTAGAGTTCCCTATTCGAGTGCAGTTGGTTCACTTATGTATGCCATGGTTTGTTCCCGTCCGGATTTATCATATGCATTGAGTGTTGTCAGTAGATACATGGCTAATCCTGGAAAAGAGCATTGGAGAGCAGTTCAGTGGATTTTCAGATACCTGCGAGGTACTTCTAATGCTTATTTACAGTTTGGGAAAACTGGAGATGGACTTGTTGGTTTTGTTGATTCTGATTTTGCTGGTGATTTGGATAAGAGAAGATCGCTCACAGGTTATGTTTTCACCATTGGTGGTTGTGCTGTGAGTTGGAGAGCAACTTTGCAGTCTATTGTGGCTTGTTCCACTACTGATGCCGAGTATATGGCTATTTCTGAGGCATGCAAAGAAGCTATCTGGTTGAAAGGTTTGTACGCTGAGCTTTGTGGAGATTTATCTTGCCCTACCGTATTTAGTGACAGTCAAAGTGCTATATATCTTACAAAGAATCCTATGTATCATGAGAGAACGAAGCACATTGATGTCAGATTTCACTATATTCGAGATGTTATTGCTGAAGGTGATTTGAAGGTATGCAAGATAAGTACTCATGATAATCCTGCTGACATGATGACAAAGCCAGTTCCGACCAATAAGTTTGAGCTTTGCTCAGGCTTAGTTGGTATTTCTCACTAGTCCTATGGACTTTGACGCACAAGGTGTTAATGCTGATTTGGATGGAGTTATTCACTTTCTTCGACTACTGGAGGGAATTTGGATCAAGGTGGAGATTGTTAAATTGTGATCCAAATTATACCATGTTGGACTAGACGTAGTACAACAGGTGTGGGCCTTTCCGTTGACGTCAACGTGTACGAGTACAACTCGTTTACTTGTCCTCCAAGGACTCTCATGTATTGCCCTCTTATATACCCCACGTAGTCGCACCTAAGACGTCCTGTCGTCTTGTGCTTGTAATACTCCTCCTCATAGTGATTGCGCCTTCGTGCGTCCGTGGTTTTCTCCCGCAAGGGTTTCCACGTAAAAATCCGTGTCTCTCGTGTCTCGTTTATTTCTCGTTATTATCTAACATAGATGAGAAATAATTATGTCTCATCTAACTCCTACACCGTTAGATTTTATGGGAAGCTTCATGGGGATATTTTTTCTTCTGTTTTTTATTTGGTTAATCAAATAGTGTAGATTTAGATGAGACTTTGTTAATTCTCATCTACTCCCTTGGTTCCTAAATATAAGTCTTTGTGGAGATTCCACTAGGTGGACTACATACGGAACAAAATGAATGAATCTACACTTAAAATGCATCTATATACATCCGTATGTGGTTCATGATGAAATTTCTACAAAGACTTATATTTAGAAACGGAGGAAGTAGTAGATAAATGATAGTCCACCATATATGTTTTCTAGAAAAGAGGCTGGCGTCCGGCTTTAAATTAAGGAAGCCCTTACAACCAACCCAGGATATACTATGCATGTGATCCACCGTATATTTTTGCTTTGAAATGTGTGCCATATTTTTTTGTTTGTAATAGAGATAGTGTGTTCATAGTGTCACATGACGTTTCATTGGGTTTGTTTTTCTTGTTTCAAAGTGCATCATAATGTTTTTGTTTTGTCGTGTGCCAACAAAAAAGAATGCAGTTGTTTTAAAGTGGATTTGCTGATACACAAAGTAAGAAGAGAACAAAAAAAGACATTTTGTAATACTTTGAAGAAAGGCAATTTTTTCAAAAAAGTATATCACAAATCTAAAACAACCGCCGAACTACATATACAAGCACGCAATATATCATGTGTATGATAGAAAAATTACTCTCATCATCACACACATAAACTAATTGGCATGCATGCATGCAGGGTGACATACAACAAGTACAACAAAAGCTGCATCACCCAGCTTATGGTGCTGGTAACAGAAGTAGCCGTTGCAGTTTCAGTGATGGGGTGGTTCCTGTCGCCTCACATCACCGAGCTCATGAAGGTTGCACGGGACTGCGCAACCACCAACTACATGGTCTACTGGGGCGGCAAGAAGAAGCTGGAAAAACTGGTGCAGGATCTGGAGGACATCAAGCGCCTCCTCGATCCAGCCAGCACGACCTTCGTCAACAACCAAGCCAAGCTCGACCAGCTATGGCGGCTCAAAGATAACATTCATGACATCGAAGAGATTCTGGATTGGTTTCAAGTGGAGATCCGCAACGACGAGGCAACCGGTAGTAATAACCTAATCAAGAAGAAGAAGATCCACGACAAGAAAGTAAAGTTAATGAGAAAGCTGGTGAAAGTGCTCGAGAGTGTAGCCGAGACTCGGAACAGGGCATGGGAACTCCAACACGGTGCACCTGCTTCTTTCATCTTGGAAAGAACAGAAACGGGCCCAAACTCGGTGAGGGACCAGAAGAGCTTCTTCGGGTACCAGGAGGAGTATGCCCAGCTGGTCAACATGTTGTGGCAGCAGCCGGATGGCAACAAGGTGGACGGCCAGATGCATGCCTCCAGAAGGAACTCGAGAAGCGCCTGGCGTCCAAGAGGTGCCTCCTGGTGCTGGACGATGTATGGAACCATGAATCGGCGCACAACGAGGTGGAGAGGAAGCAGGCAGTGGCGGCGTTGGACTTGTTTACGCGCTTCACCCAAGATGGAAGTAGAGTCGTGGTGACAACTCGAGCCACGATTTGTTCGGCAACGTTCAAAGCAGATAGAAGCATCATCATTTTAAATGGGATCAAAGACAAGGATATGACATTTCTGCTCAACCACACTGTTTCTCCAGACCTTCAGCCTTGACGGGAAGAAGCAGAGCACCTGTCGGCTGCAGAGGTTTCCAAAGCATAGGAACAGGCTCGTCAACATGCGACACCTCGACATCGACATGGAGTGCATCGCCAACATCAGCGGCATCGGGAGGATGGCTAAACTGCAAGGATCCATCGAGTTCAAGGCCATCAGGGCGTCAGAGAAAGAAGGGCACGCCGTGTCGGAGCTTGAGGGGATGGACTCTCTGCGAGGGACGCTGAGCATAAAGGGCCTCGACGAAGTCCCGAGCAAGGAGGAAGCCATGAAGGCTCGACTGGAGAACAAAAGTGCAATCAAGGTGCTCAAGCTTGAGTCTAGGTTCACTATTCAGGCTGCCACTCTAGCTGATCCTCTCCGCTCCCCCTCAGGGCCGGCCGCCGCTCCGGCCCCGGCGCCCCTCCCACTCCCCGCCGGACACCGCTCCGGTGCCGGCGTCCACCCCCCACCCTCCCCTCCGATGGCCTCCAGAGTCTCGCTCTCCGGAGCCTCTTCTTCGTCCTCTCCTTCCTCTGCCTCTCCAGGGTCCTCC
>LR738715.1:872329807-872354506 GCA_902687465.1 Secale cereale | reverse complement strand
CCGGTCGGTCGTCGCCGGGCCGGAGGTCCTGGGCACGGCATTCGGCCCCATCCTGCAGGGTGGGGCGGCGGGCTCTTCTCGCCCTGCTGCGGCGGATCCCCTGGGGTGGCGCACCAAATCTGGTCGACGTCCTCGTAGCCCGGCCTCCCCGCCACCACCGCCCGCCGCGCGTCGGCGTCGCGTGTCGCCGGTGACTCTGCCTACTTCGCGGCCGCCGAGGACTAATATCCCCGCGGTTCTCCATGGTTGCTGCTACAACTGCGGGGAGGAGGGCCACATCTCGGCCGCTTGCACGAACCCCACCAAGTGCGTGCGGTGCCAGGGAAAGGGGCACATTACTCGTGAGTGCTCCTGGCCGCGGGGCTCCTCGCCGGTAGGGAGGGGGGATGGCCTGGCTCCCCTTGCTCCTCTGGTGCCGCATATCCCCGGTACTTCGCCCCACCGTGCCCTTTCGCCTCCGGGCTCGGCCCCCCCTGTGCACGCTGCGGTGGAATCTTCCCGCTCTGCCTCTCCTCTTCCGCCACCACCACCGGGGCCGCCTCCGGCTGGGGCGGTGCGGCTAGGCCGTCCATGGAGGGAGGTGGCTCGTCCTTCGGCTGCTCCGGTGGTGCCTGGCCCGGGCTTCTCCGTTCCCTTCTCCGACCACGCGACCGTTGAGGGCTCGCCGCGGCAGGCCCCGGGTCCGGCGACGGTGGAAAGATGCTTTCTTGGGACCTCCGAAGAGCTCGTCCGCATGGAGGCGGACCTCGAGCGCGCGGTGGTGGTGTCTGTCACTGGCGACAGACCGCTGGTGGATCTTGCGTCGTCAGCCGCGGCCCTTCACGCGGAGTTTGGTATCGGACCGGCGGACATGTCCATCCGCCCATTCTTCCCGGAAGACTTCTTGGTGATCTGCGAGCGGCCTTTCATTCGGCAACTGATGGTGGAGCGGGGAGAGGCCTCCTCCAGCTGGTTCTCCCTCTCTCTGCGTCCTTGGTTGCGGCAGGGGCAGGCTTCCGGCGCCACCATGAACTTCTTGGTTCCCTTGGAGCTCCGGGGAGTGCCGGCGCATGCGTGGACGAGGCGTACGGCTGAGGTGCTCCTGCAGGGCCTTGGATTCGTCGTGCAAGTCTCGAGTAGCACGGAGAACCGATTCGACATGTCCGGCTTCAGAGTTTGGCTCCGCACCGATGCCCCGGAGCGAATCCCGGACAGCCGCCTTCTGTTTGTTGAGGAACCGCGCGATGCACGTTGGGCTGGTGCTCCGGCGGCGCTTTGGTACCCAGTCTCCATATGCGTCCTGGGCGCTCCGGTCCTTGATGAGGGGGGGGGGGCGCCGGCGCCACCGCCACCCCCCTCGCCGCCGTCTGATTCTGGCAACGGTGGAGGCCTTGCTCCGCCTGGCGTGGAGAGGCGGTCCGGCCAGGGCCCGGCCCCTGATGGAGGCCATGATACCTGCGGCTCGTCGGTGGATTCGTCGGCGACGCCGCCGGCCGGGAGGCAGCGGGCGGACGGGCCGTCGGCTCGGCATCCGATGCATGTGGCCCCGGTTGACTCCGTCAGGGATATGGTGGAGCCAGAACCTTTGCGGCAGCCTTTGACTGCCCAAAGTGGTATGGGCCACCCCTATCCTCTGCCTTGCAGGTCGTCATGTGGGTCCAACGTCCTGCCTCGGGGCCAGGGCGGTCCGAAAGGCATGGAGGTGGGACACTTGTCCCCTGATTCGGTGCAGTTGATTAGGTGGAGAACTCGCCAGCTGGCCCCATGCAGTGCTGGTCAGCCTGGGAGGGCGGAACGTCACGACAAAACTGTCGCCTGCCCGTGTGACCCGTCCGGGCCTTGCCTCCGGATTGGCTCTCTGCTCGTGTCCCTCGACGATGAGGGGTCGGGCCTGCCATCTGGCGAGGCTGTGGTGGACCTCGGGCCTGGTGTTCTGGACTGCGGTGGAGATGCTGCCAGGCAGGGCCAGGGCCGCTCGGGGCCATCTCTGAGCGCGGGCCCAGGTGTCGTTTTGCGCCATGATCGGGGACAGGAGGAATCCCCACCCCTGAGCCTGGTGACGGAAGACGTTTTGGACGGAGACAGTCTCGATACTGCGATGGACGACAACTTGGTGGCCCCTCGTCAAGCGATTCTGATGGACACCTTTGCCGTCAGCCTATCGGATGCGCGCGAAGTGGTTCCCTCGCCAATCCCCGAGGCCGCGGTTGATTGCAGGCCATGCACACCATGCGATGCTCTGGTGGACACTTGTCTTGCGCCTACTAGTGGATCGCCATGCACGCCATGCGCTAACCTTGCAAGCCCGGGCAACGTCGAATCCCTCTGTGCGGATCTGAGGCGTACGCTGTCGCCGCTGCTCCCTGCCATGCTTACCCGGAGGCCTTGCTCCACCAACAAGCGCCCAAGGCAAAAGCGCCTGCCAACTTCTAACCCGAGGAGAAGCGTGCGCCTGGCCAAGCGCGGTGCGACGGGCTCCTTGGGAACCAAGCAGCAAAACATGATAATAAGGAAGCTTTGTCTGGCTAATGAGGGGGATACAATCAATGATGAGGCCCTTCAGGCTTATGCTCAACTTTTTGAGACCCCACTCTCCGATGCTCACATTGAGGCCATCCTTGCCCTATTCGGTTGGCACCCGGCGATCCTGCCGGGATCTGCGGTCGGCGAACTGGGCGATGTTGCCCAGTAGGTTTTTGCCTTGGTGGTCAGGGTGGGTCTTCATCATGTCTTGCCATCCTTTCAAATCTCTAGTGTGGAATGTGAGGGGCCTTAACAGCCCTGCTCGTCGCAACGTTGTTGCTCAGGTGGTTTGCACATCAGGGCCAAGCCTTGTCTGCCTACAAGAAACAAAAATGGAGATCATACCACCTGATGTAGTGAAGCATTGTTTGGGCAATAAATTTGAGAAGTTCTTCTATCTTCCAGCTGTTGGTACGCGGGGTGGAATCTTGTTGGCCTGGGATGCTACGGTGATCCATGTCTCTAATCCTCACTACACGGCCCACACTCTTACGGCCTTGGTAAACCCGGTGGGGGGATCTCCTTGGTGGTTCACTGGAGTTTACGGGCCACAACACGACAATGAGAAAATCTTGTTCCTACAAGAGCTCCTGGACATAAGGGACCTGCACGCCGGACCGTGGCTAGTTGCTGGCGATTTCAATTTGATTGTCAACCCGGAGGACAAAAGCAATAACAGGATCAACCGCCGTATGATGAACCAGTTCCGGGCCAAGATCAACTTCCTTGAACTCAAAGAAATCTATCTCAACGGTAGGCGCTACACTTGGTCCAATGAACGCGCGGCTGCTACCCTGGAGAAGGTGGATCATGTCCTGTGTACTTCGTCCTGGGAGGAGCTACACCCTACGTGTAGCCTCACAGCGGTGGGATCGGCGATCTCAGATCATTGCCCACTGCTTCTGGACCTCAATGCCGATCTGTGCATGGGAAAGAGATTCAAATTTGAGGCCTTTTGGACCAAGGCGGATGGGTTCCTGGATACGGTTGCGGAGGCTTGGGGATCGGTGCCCAGGGTTGGAAACCCCTTCAAAGTCCTCGACCTGAAGCTGAGAGCGACTGCTAAATGCCTTAAAAGGTGGAGTGACCGTTGGATTGGCAACGTCAAACTTCAAATCGCGATGGCACTAGAGATCATCTCCCGCCTTGACATGGCAATGGAGGCTAGAAACCTCTCCTCGGGTGAGGGGGACCTGCGCAGAATCTTGAAACAGAAACTGCTCGGGTTGTGTTCCCTTGAACGCTCCATCGCGCGCCAACGATCCAGAATCCTGCACCTGAAGGAGGGAGACGGCAACACTAAGTTCTTCCACCAGTCGGCCTGCCTCAGGCAGAGGAGGAATATGATCACATGTCTTTCCAATGGGAATGATCTCGCGTCGAGCCATGATGAAATTGCGAAGTTGGTGGATAACTACTATAAGGAGCTCCTTGGTTCAGCCCCGCCCAGGGCTCACTCGATCAATCTGGATATTCTTGGGCTCCCGCGCAGAGACATGCCGGGCCTCGACGTTCCATTCTCGGAGGAGGAGGTTAGACAAACTATCAAGTCTATGCCGCTGGACAAAGCACCGGGCCCCGATGGTTTCACTGGTCGCTTCTATGCGACGTGCTGGGACATTATAAAGGAGGATTTTATGGCTGCCATTGATTCTTTCTATCGTGGAGACATGCGAGGCCTGCACGTGATCAACAAGGCCATCGTCTCTCTGCTCCCAAAGGTGGAGGGTGCCTCGGATGTGCGTGATTTCAGACCGGTCAGTTTGGTCCACGGGACAATCAAGATTTCCAACAAGGTTCTCTCAACAAGACTGGCTGTGGAACTCCCGAATCTGGTGGGCAATCACCAGAGTGCCTTTGTGAAAGGTCGCTCCATCCATGATAACTTCATGCTAGTCCGTGCCATGGCGAGGAAGCTGCATGCGCTGAGGGAACCGGCTGTTATGCTAAAGCTGGATATTACTAAGGCCTTCGACTCGATCCAGTGGCCGTTCGTCGTGGAGGTCTTACAGTGCATGGGTTTTCCTCGGAGGTGGATTGATTGGTCTTGCGGGATACTTGCAACTTCTTCAACCCGAATTATGGTCAATGGGATACCTGGGGAACCAATCCTAAACTGCCAAGGTCTACGCCAGGGTGATCCGCTATCCCCAATGATCTTCATCCTCGCCATGGAGCCCTTGCATCGGATGATTATGCTTACGGCGGAGCGTGGGGCCCTCTCCCCGCTGGCTCGCTCTGGCCTCTCAAAGAGGGTCTCAATGTTTGCGGACGACGTCATGATCTTCTTGAAGCCGGAGGCCAATAATCTCAGCACTTGTGCCTCTATCCTGAGGCTGTTTGGGGAGGCCTCGGGCCTTAAGGCTAACCTCCAGAAGAGCGCGGCCATTCCGATCCGTTGTAACCTGGATGTGATGGCGGAGGTGACCCGAGTCCTCGGTTGCCCAGCTGGCTCCTTCCCTTGCAAGTACCTCGGCCTCCCAGTCACCCTTCGCAAACCAACGGCAGCGCAACTATCGGGCATGGTGGACCTGCTGGCTCATTGCTTGCCAAGGTGGAGGGCGGCGCTGATGCCTATGAGCGGGAGAATGACTCTGGTGCAGTCAGTTCTATGTGCGATACCTATACATACGATGATGGCGCTCGACGTCCCCAGGAAGACGATTACTGCCATGAACAAAATTTGCAGAGGTTTCTTGTGGTGTGCCAAGAACCAGGCGATCGGAGGGCAGTGCCGTGTGGCGTGGGATTCTGTTTGTTCGCCAAAATGGGCAGGCGGCCTCGGCATCACTAATCTAAAGTGGTTGAACACGGCCATGCAAGCAAGATGGCCTTGGCTGAAACGGGTGGATCAGGAAAGGCCTTGGGCGGAGTTTGACATAGATGTTCCAAGGAAATCGATGCAACTGTTTCAGGCTGCCACACATGTTCTGCTGGGTAATGGTGAGGGTACCCTATTCTGGGAAGACCGCTGGTTGGACGGCTTCAGGGTTGAGGAATTGGCACCCTCACTCTATGGCCTTGTGAGGAAGAAGACTCGGGAGACTCGCACTGTCTGCCAAGGGTTGACAAACGGAGCTTGGGCGCTGGACATCTCACCAGAGATGAACTTGCAAATGATCCAGGAGTACTTGAGACTGTGGGATAAACTTACCATGGTGAACCTCCAACCGGATGTACTGGACATAGTCCGTTGGGCCTGGGAAGTTGGAGGCTCTTACTCCACGAGTTCGGCATATAAGGCAAAATTTTGGGCAAGAGAGACCATTCCAACGGCGGACTTCACTTGGAAATCCAAAGCACCACTCAGATGCCGCTTCTTCGCTTGGCTGGCCCTGCAGGATCGCTGCTGGACTTCAGACAGATTGGCTAGACGAGGGCTTGATCATCAGGATGCTTGCCCGTTCTGTGACCAGACAGAGGAGAGCATCAACCACCTGCTACTCCAATGCGTCTTAGCGAGGGAGGTCTGGACGCGCTTGTGCATGGCTTGGGGCAGGCCGAACTGGGCTCCAATTGCCACTTCTACCTTGGGTGATTGGTGCCTGCAAATCACGGGCAGGGCCGGAGGAGGCAAGGATGCAAGAGCTATTGTTTTGCTAGCCCTCTGGGAAATTTGGAAGCATAGGAATAGGGTGGTCTTCGATGGGGACACTCCATCAGCAGCTTATGTAATTAACCAGATCACGGTAGAAGGTAGGACTTGGAGTGCAGCACGCCTCTTCAAATGGGACATGAGTAGGGTTTTTGCGGCCCTAAAGGTGGGTACTCACGGCAATAGCTAATCTAGCGTGGGTGCGATGGAGTTGGGCTATGTAATTCATGTAGCTACAACGTGGAGGGGTTTCTTAATCCCCATCATCTCCTTTAATATATAGTACGCACACTCGTGCGTATTCGAGAAAAAAGGTGCTCAAGCTTGAATGGGGGGCTTCGGATCCACGGCGAGTTAACGGTGGACCTGCCGACTCCGACGCCGTTGCCGTCCTTGAAGGTCTCCAGCCTCACCGCGACCTCCATGAGCTGCGCATCACGAGGTACCCTGGGGCGACGTCGCCGAGCTGGCTGGGCGTGAACATGGAGAAGCTGACGAGCCTGTACCTCAGGAACTGCAGGAAGCTCAACGCCCTGCCTGTCCTCGGCGAGCTCCCCTTCCTGGAGCTTCTGGATGTCAAGGAGCTTTCCTGCGTCGAAAGCATCGACAGCGGCTTCTGCGGCGCCGGCACGTTCTCGAAGCTGAAGAAGGTCGTGCTCGACGACATGCCGGCACTGCTGTGGTGGGGTGACATGCCGAAACCGGCGTTCCCTGAGCTCACGGAGGTGAGCATCGTAGACTGCCCACGGCTGTCCTCCCTGTCGGGCCTAGAGCGCTGCGCAGGTCCCCTCAGCCTGCGCGTCAAGGGGTGCCCGCACATCACACCGGAGACCCTCAAAGTGATTACCGGCGTCTCCACCTACAAATTCCACTAGCGATACGTGTCCTCGTATGCAACATTATTCACTCGGCTCCATGTTGCCGCCATTTGTTCGGGATTTTCGGGTGATATGCCGATCCTCAAAGTTTTAACTTTGTGCAACTATATGTACTCCTGTATTTTTTAGTCTAGTGTGCTACTATATGCATGTGAACTCATGTACTCATACTTTTCCGGTAACTTGTTGAGCTACTCAATGTAACCGGAACTGATCCAGCCTACCGGATAAATACATACACTCCCTCTCAATGTTAATCGAAAAGTTAAACTTGAGATTGTTAGATTTTATGGGCCATCTCAAAGACCCGTTTGAGTTGCGTGGCAAGCCAATAAATTCACTATCATTTAAGATACACATTCCTTCACAGAACCGGACATTTGGTTCCCAAAACTGGTGCCTACCGTACATAGAAGCTTCTTAAATCAAAGGTTATTGAGCTCGCCGGTCGATGCCGACATTCTAGGCGAGCTGTGATTCTGTCTTGCACTAAGCAAGACATAGTACTGGCGGAGCGCCTTAAGTAGCAAGACAGAATTTTTTTGAGGGGGGAGGGGGAAGTAGCAAGACAGATGATAGTGAAGGAGCCATTAGTGGGCCAGTCCACTAGGAAACTGGGAGAAAGTTTGTCTGTCCTCTACGTATCTTTGTTTCATTCATTTTTTTTTTTTTTCTAAATTTTAGTTATATCTCAAAATATAATATTTATTTATTCCACAAAAGTTATTTGCTTGATTTTTAGAATCTTCATTGCAAATTAAAGAAAGTGTTTGGAACATAAAAAACTAATTATAAAATAATATTAAGACCATTCCGGAAAAAATACGTCATTTAGGAAAATGTCCACACATATACAACATGGTCATCACAATTTTTTGATATAAAATTCATTTGCATAATTTTTATCAAAAATATTCATATCATTCAACAAATGTTCACACATTTTAAAAACTTTGTTCATGAAATCTTTCAAAACATTTCATGTACGTAAACATAATACTCAAGGTATATTTAGAAAATGATCAACCTGAATTTGAAAAATGTTTAACATGCATCTAAAAAAACTGAATGTGTACCTTAAAAATGTTCAACTTCTATATCTAAATTGGTCAAACTGTATACGAAAAAAAATCATCACGTATCTAAAAAGGCAGACAAATATTTGAAAATAGTAAAAAAGGAAATAAGAAAAGAAAAATACAAACCCGGTAAACCGGTACAAAAAACGAACACAGGGGAGAATGAAACATGAAAAAACTTGGCTAAATCTTGTGAAAACAGCATGGAAGGACCCCAAAATCGCTACAAATAGCGTGTTCTTCCACTATTTGGGCCGGGTCCTGCTAGAAAATCACCAGGCGAGCAGGACTTCTGTTTCGCAGTAAGCTAGATATAGTCTTTAGAGCATGTACAATGGTTTTATCTTAGAAATACCACGTAGGAAAATGATGAGGTGGCGGAGAGAGATATCATATGAAAAGGCTTGTCTTTTCTTATTTAAGAGAAGATAAGAGATTATCTCTTAGCACAATATGTCTCACTACGTTTTTAGATCGATTAAACAACATGTCTCCTCGGAAGAAAATGCTGCCCTGCTTGCCCCTTTTGATGCAGCGGAAGTTGAGGAAGCCATGAATCCGGCCTCGGCGCCGGGCCCCGATGGATTGTCGGTCCGCTTTTTTCAGGCATTTTGGCCAATGGTCAAAGAGATCATCCTTGACCTATTCCGTGAGTTCTCTAGGGGAACATTGGACATATCCCGACTTAACTACGGGATTATCTCCCTGATTCCCAAGTTACCGGGTGCGGCGGATATTAGGCAATTCCGCCTTATCACAGTCCTCAATGTGATATTTAGGATTCTGGCGAAAGGGTACACCACTAGGACGGCCCTAATCGTGCCTCGGATTCATCACCCAAACCAATCGGCCTTCACGAAAGGCCAATATATTCTCGACGGGATCCTCGTCCTCCATAAGGTGATCCATGAGGTCAAGACGAAACACCTCCGCGCGGTGTTCTTCAAAATTGACTTCCATAAAGCTTATGACACAGTCCACTGGTCCTTCCTTTGGGGAACGTTGCTCAAACGTGGGTTTGATCACCACTGGGTCGCGCACATGATGCAGTTCATCACGAGTGGTCAGACTGCGGTTAACATAAATGGGGAGGTTGGTCCATACTTCTTGACGGGCCAAGGGGTCCGACATGGGGACCTGATATCCCCCTTTCTATTCAATCTTGTGGTTGATGCCCTCGCCTCGATCCTTGATTTAGCCAAGCGCGCTGGCCACATTAGGGGGATTTGCCCCCACCTGGTAGCTAATGGAGGTCTGACCCACCTCCAATATGCTGACGACACCATTATGATGGTGGAAGGCTCGGATGAGGATATTCAGAATCTCAAGTTCCTCCTCCTTTGCTTCCAGGAAATGTCGGGCCTCACAATTAATTTCGCCAAGAGTGAGGTGATGGTCGTGGGATACTCCTCGATGGAAGCTCAGCGAATTGCCAACCGCTTGAACTGCCGTTTGGGAACATTCCCGACCACTTACCTTGGCGTGCTACTTAGTGACATTCGCTTGCTTGAGAAGGACTTTCGTCCAATAATCGCCAAGCTCCAACCTAGGATGGAGCCCTGGCAGGGGATGTGGCTATCCAAAGCCGCTCGAGTGATTCTGATGAACTCCTCCCTTATTAGCCTATTGATGTATATCATGGGATTCTATAGTCTGCATGAATCCCTTCACCAAGAGGTCACCAAACACCTCTCCAGATTCTTCTGGGCGGGAGAGAACAATAAACAGAAGTACCACATGGTGAAGTGGTCTGAGATCTGTAAGCCTAAGACCAAGGAGGCCTTGGGGTTATTTCGTCCAAGCGGATGAATATTGCCCTCCTCTCCAAATGGCTTTGGCGGATTCAGACTGCTGAGGGTGGTCTGTGGCTTGAGATTATCCGCGCAAAGTACCTTCTTGGACATCCACTAGCATTTGCACATAGAACTGGTGGGTCCCAATTCTGGCAATCGGTGATACGCCTGATGCCGGTATTGCGTATTGGGACCTCCATTAAAATAGGTACCGGTTCCGGCACCCTGTTCTGGCTAGATCGATGGGCTGGGACCCACCCCTTTGCGGACCGCTTCTCCGGGTTGTTCGCGATCTGCGTCCGCCCACAGCTCTCTGTGGCTGTGGCCTTAGCTGACTTGGGTGCTATTGCCTTTCGCCGTACCTTCGGGGCGGTGGAACTTGAGCAATGGGATGAATTGCTCGAGTGTATTGCCCTGCACACCCCCTCCCTGGAACCTGACTCTATTTCTTGGCACCTCGAGTCAAGTGGCCGCTTCTCGACGAGATCCCTTTATCAGGCGATTGTCCCCACCCTTGGCTCGGTGGAACTCTCGGTGCTCTCGGAGATCAAACTCCCCTTGAAGATCTGCATTTTCCTCTGGCAATGGGTCCGCGGTCGCCTACCCTCGGGTACGGAGGTCCGCAAACGTAATGGCCCTGGGGATGGCCTCTGCCCCATTTGTTTGGTACCGGAAGACTGCAACCACATCTTTTTCCGGTGCCCGGTGGCACAATTCCTATGGAGTTGTCTCCGGGAGGTGATCGGTGGCAACTGGTGCCATGACAACCTCCCGAACTTGTTTGGGGAGGTGCTTAATCTCGCCGGCTCTAGCCGCCCCTCCATGTGGGTGGCTTTGGGTACCCTTGCGTGGACCCTCTGGTGTAACCGAAATAAGCTAGTCATAGAATGCGTGATCCCATGGCGTGTGATTGATGCTATCTACAAATTGTGTGGCCTTCTACAGCTTTGGAGACCGCTTAGCAAGCGGCGAGACCGGGACGCCATCGACATCATCATTGCGGACCTTCGTTCTTCGGCGTCGACATTTGCGCCGCCTCCGCCACCACCACCGCCACCTCCTGAGCCGGATTAGCTTCTTTTAGCTTTGTTTGGGGCTTGTCTTGCTGTGCCCCCAGCACGACTTTGACTTGATTACTCTATGTACTGTTATGTTGGATGCTTGGTTCGTTACTTTATAATATAAAGCGAGGGAAACCCTTTTTCGTAATAGCTAGTTATTGAAGATAAGGCTAAGAGATGACTCATTGTAGACATGTTTTTTTTCAGCTTTAAAATGATATGCAAGACTTAAGATAAAATCATCTTATCAACCATTTTACATGCCCTTGTGGCACAAACACACACCTTAACGTTTCACATTCTGTTTACTTAAGTGGGAAAGTCTCAGGAATCTTCTGTCTTTTGCTAAAAAATAAAATAGGTTGCTGCCTAGGTTTTTCTTTCTACGTTTATACCTGGTTTTGCTAAAATAAAAAATCATTTTTATTTATGATTCACACCTGTTTTGGTTTAGTCTGGCTTTTGCCCACCGC
Source organism: Secale cereale (assembly GCA_902687465.1). Taxonomy (NCBI): domain Eukaryota; kingdom Viridiplantae; phylum Streptophyta; class Magnoliopsida; order Poales; family Poaceae; genus Secale; species Secale cereale. The sequence continues at coordinate 872,343,125 of LR738715.1, read as the reverse complement.
AATTACCTAAAATAGGACGTGTGTGTACGCCAATTTTGCTTGATACTGTAACTTGCCAAAAATCGAACCTGTAAATGTACAAAAACCGTAGATTCACCTGTAGTATTTTACATGACACCCCACCAACTCTGAACAAACCCGTAGATTTCTCTATAGTGTTACATCACACAACACTAGCACTGAATCTTGCTAACACTGCAAGCAGGGCTTAGAGCATCTCCAACAGCCGCGCTAAGCGCCGCGCCCAAAAAAAGCATATGCCGCGCGCGCTTCGGCAGGTATAGCGCGGGGATAGGCGCTGGCTCCAACAGCCGCGCTACAATGCAGCGCGCGCGCGCCGCTCCAGCAGTGCCAAAAAATGCAGCGCGCACACTATTTTTTAATACGTAAAATTGCATTAAAATAAAAAGGATACAAAGTTATTTTACATATTGCAACTAGATAGGTAGTTCGAAAACATAGATAGATAGTTGGAAAACATAGATAGATAGATAGATAGTTCGAAAACATAAAAAAAAACTAATCCCAGTCGCTCCAGTCATCTCCACCATCACCGGCTTCGTCGTTGGTGTCGGAGGAGGTTGACAGCCAGACGTCCAACCAACGGTCATTGTTTTCAGTGAAGATCGTTCTCCCGCCTGCATCGCGGACGGCGCACTGCTGACACGCCAATTCCCTCCGACGACGCCTGTCCAACCGCTCCTCGCGGCGGCGGCGCGTGTCCTCCTCGCGGCGACGTGCCCAATACTGCTGCTCGTAGGCGACGTCCTCCGGTTGGAGCCGGCGCCACTCCGCCATGCGCCGCTCGTCCTCCTGGGCGACGAGGAGGCGGTTCTGCATCGCAGTATGCTCCGCACGGTCTCGTGCGGAGTGTAGACGAGGCGGCGGGGCGAGCTCCAACGCCTGCTCGAGCGTGCGGACGTCGTCGAAATTCATCCGACGGCGCGGCCTGCCTAGGCGCCACGCCGCCGCGTCGAACGCGCGGACGGCCTCGTGCGCCGTCTCGTACGTGCCGAGGGGAAGCCGGAGATCGCCGGAGCGTATCTCGGCGTAGAAGCCGGCGCCGTTCGGGCGCTCGCGGACGCCGCGGTAGCCCGACGAAGAACGGCGGCGCGGCGGAATGGTGGCGCGTCGGGGGTGTAAGGGCACTCTTCTCTCTAATGGTTTTGGTGATTGATGACAATACTCTTGCGGACTAATCGTGTGCTGTAAGCTCTACAGGTATATCTCTCTTATGGCACAAGACGATTGTTTGCCCCTCGGATCCCATGAAGGACGGTGTTTTCTTTTTGCTCCCTGTAGGTGGCATTGAGTGATAGGAAAGCCGTACTATTAAGAGGGGGTCCGCGTCGGAAAGGTTTGGGTAGAATCAACACGTACACATCATTCTCCTCCACTTCCTTTCCTTGCTTCTCTGGAGGTCCAACCGGCCTTTCTTTCGTTGTGGCAATTCTGTGGCTTCTGTACTGATCTTCTGCCAAGCATGCGGTAGTACCGCCTTGCCAAGCGGTAGTACCGCACAGGTACACGGTAGTACCGCTTGCCGACACGGTAGTACCGCTCCCGCGGTAGTACCGCGTCCCCATACGGTAGTACCGTGTATCTGGGCCTGGCACTGGAGTCTAAGTATAAGAAGTGGAGCGGAAGTAAATTTTTACTTCCGTATACCGCACGGTAGTACCGTTTAGCTTAAGCGGTAGTACCGCTCAGCGTAAGCGGTAGTACCGTGTCGCATTTTGCTACTTCCGTTTTCCCCTGCGGATGTAGCCACGGATGTATTTTATTTCATCCGTGGCTATATCAGGTCTTCTAATTTTGCCTTAGCGGTAGTACCGCTTCCCAAGCGGTAGTACCGCACAGCCTGCGGTAGTACCGCTCGTAAGTTGCGGTACTACCGCTCTCTGCGGGCTGAAACCCCACATAACGGTTGGATTTGTCCCCCCACTATATATAGGGGGTCTTCTTCTCCAAGGAGACTCACCTCTTCCCCCTCTACTCCATTGTTGCTCCAAAAGCTCCATTTACGCCCGATCTCTCTCCCTAGCCAATCAAACTTGTTGATTTGCTCGGGATTGCTTGAGGAGGCATCGATCTACACTTCCACCAAGAGATATTTGATTCTCCCCACTAATCCCTTGCGGATCTTGTTACTCTTGGGTGTTTGAGCACCCTAGACGGTTGAGGTCACCTCGAAGCCATATTCCATTGTGGTGAAGCTTCGTGGTTTGTTGGGAGCCTCCGAGTTGTGGAGATTGCCCCAACCTTGTTTGTAAAGGTTCGGTTGCCGCCTTCAAGGGCACCACTAGTGGAATCACGGCACCTTGCATCGTGTGAGGGCGTGAGGAGATTACGGTGGCCCTAGTGGCTTCTTGGGGAGCATTGTGCCTCCACACCGCTCCAACGGAGACGTACTTCCCCTCAAAGGGAAGGAACTTCGGAAACACATCCTCGTCTCCTTCGGTTCTACTTGTGGTTATTTCTTACCTTTACTCTTGCTTGCTTTACTTGCTTAATTCCTATAGCATGCTTGTGTAGTTGTTGGGCTTATTGTCTTTAGTTGTCTTCATAGTAGTTTATCTAGACAACTTATTTTGTCGCCTAATTTTAATTGGTTAAGAAAAGCTAAAAATTGTTAGTTGCCTATTCACCCCCCCCTCTAGTCAACCATATCGATCCTTTCAGGGGGCGACGGGCGCAAGCGGTGGCGCGAGAGGCAGGGAGAGAGAGAGAGAGAGAGAGAGAGAGAGAGAGCGCGGTGGAGAGCGAGGGGAGTGCGCGCGCTGCGTTTTATAGGCGCGCGGGAGGAGGCGCCGCAAAAATGACGCGCGAGAGGCCGCCATTTCGCGCGCGCGCAAGCGGTTCCCGCGCGCCGTTTTCTCGCCGCCGCTGGAGCGCGCCATTCTGCCCCGCGCGCGCGAAATCGCAAGTTTAGCGCGCGCGCCTTTTTGCGCGGCTGTTGGAGATGCTCTTATGACCTGAAAATACTACTCCCTCCGTCCCAAAATTCTTGTCTTACATTTGTTCAAATATGGATGTATCTAGTCACTTTTTAGTGTTAGATACTTCCGTATTTAGACAAATCTAAGACAAGAATTTTGGGACGGAGGGAGTACATACATGGAGCAACCCAGATCACCAGACAAAGTGCTCTCTCAATGTTACTTACTAATCTCTACTCCTAATGGAGCAGTTGGTAGTCTTTGTTCCAGGTTTTTTTTCGTCCCACCTCGTTTGGTTTCTTTTCGTCCCACCTCGTTTGGTTTTTTTTCAACCGGTTTTTTTTCGCTATAATTAACCCACCCCAACCCCACCTCACTCACCGCATGCATGACAATCAATTCTTTCCAAACGCAATAATGCATGACAATCAATTCTTTCCAAACGCAATCAATTAACTTAAGGTAACCAGACACAATCAATTCTTTCCAAACGCAATAAAACTTTCCTAATTTTCCCAAAGTTTCCTAACTAGACACGTTATAAATGGACAGGAACCGATAACACGTTACCAATTAATAAAGTTTAGTTTTATGACCATCAATTCCAAATCCTAATTTTTCTAATGCATTGACAATCAATTCTTTCCAAACGCAATAATGCATGACAATCAATTATTTCCAAACGCAATCAATTAACTTAAGGTAACCAGACACAATCAATTCATTCATAACGCAATAAAAACTTTCCTAATTTTCCCAAAATTTCCTAACTAGACACGTTATAAACGGGCAGGAACCGATAACACGTTACCAATTAATAAAGTTTAGTTTCATGACCATCAATTCCAAATCCTAATTTTTCGTCCCACCACTTTTTCGTTGGTTTTTTCGTCCCCTCCCCCACCCCACCGGTTTAGTTTCACGTCACCCTCTCACAAAACGAAAAAAATCTGAATGGATCAGAATTTTCCATGCTGTCGCAATTTATTTTGTAATGTATTTATGTGAAAGAATCAATCACAATCAATCTCTACAAATCAATTCTAAATTAATTAATATTACCTTAAATTGATTGTATCACATTAATTAATAAGAAATAAAATAACCGATTTTAAGAAAAATAATGTGTAAAGCATAACAAAAAATATATTATCTCTTATACTATCTAAGGTTCCCTTTCCTGACCACGTCCTGCCAGCCTTCGTCACACTTCCCCTTGGTTTTTCACGTCCCGGATTTTCTCACGTCCCGGATTTTCCGCCATGGGTTTATGGTAAAACTTTTAAAACCGGCCAAATAGCCAATCAATCAACGACAATCATGCACCACCCATCCTGCGTTAAAAGCCCATCTACGTCCCTGCACTGGATGGTAACCGCCGCATCGTGCTTGTGCACATCGCCACCGGCACCTGGGTCATGTCGCGGTCGCCGCCGCCATCCAACAGGTCACGTCCGCCTCACCTTATCTTCCAGGAGGCCTCCGTAAGCACCGCCGTCTTCTGCCGGATCGTGCCGTCTCCCGCCGACGCAGTCCACAATAGGACGCCTCCACCCTGCCTCGCCCCATCTTCTAGCTTGCGCAATCAGTGCGTGCAAACGTACGCATATCAATCTTGCAAGGTACGCAGCAGCAGCATCACTAGGGATATCTTAAGCTAACTGGACTTTATCAGTGCATGCAAGCCTACGCAGATCCATATTCTCGAACTGCTGGACGCCCTTGTGCTGCTGCTGTGAGGCGAGGAGGAGAAGTGGCCAACGATGAGGCAGTGCAGGAGACGGTCGCGAAGGTCCAAGCTGTTGACGCAGGATCCAGGCCGCTGGCGGAGGCCGCTGCGCCACGAGGACACAGAGAAACCGAGGCGGCTGAACGACGGCGACCACAACTGGTTTGCTCCAATGGTGGGTGGCGGCGGATCCAGTCGTGCTCTTCCTCGAGCTCCCCGTCGTCGTGCTACCAAGCGCGCCCACATCTCCCCCCGCCAAGTGAGCTTGTCCTCCCTGATCTCGTGTTTTTTTTGTGGGTGATCCGTGATCTCGTGTTCCTCTCCAACACGACCTCACATTGCATTATTTGGACATGTGAACTCAAATGCTAGAGCCAGCCGTCAGGTGCAGTGGGTAGATAATTTCAGATTTCAGACTTTCAGTTTCCACTAGCTCTATTCTGCTTCGACCTGCCATAATGGCAAATCCCTACATTTTTCCCAACATGAAATTCTAATCGAATTTGGCAAATCCCTTTCTGGACAACCAGGTTGTTGCTAGCATTGTATAGTCCAAATTGCTTCGTTTTATCTATCTATTCAATCTATCTTGACTGAATTTCTGAACAACCGAGTTGCTAGAATGGGGTGTGGTGGATTTTGTCTCTGGAAATTGTTTCACAATTGTTTGAGTGCTTTTGTTCTTTTTTTCTTAAGTTCTTTCTGGTGTAGGGACTCTGAAGTTATTCTTCTACAAAGTGGCGAGCTCTTTACCAGGCCAGGCTCCAGAAAAAGAGACAATTGATATGTTTCTAATTCTAAAGTTTTTTCTAAGCAGCTGAACATAATCTGTACCACTCAGAATCCTGTGTACAAGTCCAGCCATGCAAGTGCAAGTACAAGTACGTCGGCTGCTGCGTACAAAGGGTGGGTTCAAGGCAAGTTGACCACATGAAGCCAGTATGACTACAAGGATCTGCAGTACTGACAAAACTTAGTCTGCACAAGGTGAAAATCAGTGTACCGATTCTCTTATGAGATGTTTTTCATTGGATTAGTCTGTGAGCTGAGAGTGTACCGATTCTCTTATGTGCTAATCTGAATTGCACGTGGCTGATTGGTTAATTGTTGTCCATGTGGTTTCCATGATTTTTGTTTGGATGCAAGGTAGACAAGGAATACGAACAAGAAATATACTGGGGCCAAGGAAACGTGTGCTACTAGGTCATATCAAGGATGGTTTCAGAAATTATAGGCTATATATGTTTATGTGTGAGAGATTGTGAGATTAGTAAAAGAAATTAACAGTTGCTGTCGCTTTGTATAGATAGATTAATGTTTTTCTGCTTGGCATAATGTAGAGGAAGTACAAATCATAATGTATAACATATTCATCCCTTTTTGTCTAACAATAATAACAGAACATGAAAAAAGTATATGTCTCAGCAGACCAGCTATCAGTAGAACTACGTGCTTTGTGGTCTGCACCTCAATTGACTACATCACTTGTTGAAAAAGAAAGACAAGGCCGAATGCATATTATGAAGTAAGTACTATCTGTCACAGAAATTCGTTTGTGCTCCCGGGAGCGCGCGCTCCAGCACGCGAAAAAATTATTTCAAAGTGTGAAAAAATTTCAAACAAAAAATTGGCGCATACATCTCGACATTATATATGTGCACATCATGTTTCGGAGAAAACCGACATTTTTTGTAGCTTGTGTAAAAAAGACAAGGATGTCTTGTGAAAAACATTTTTTAACACCGCATTTTGTCTTTTTCACACGTGGCGCAAATGTTGTCGGTTTTTTGTGAAACGACTTTGTGAGCATGTACAATATCGAGATGTACACGTCAAGTTTTTTTTTTTTGCAATTTTTTACATTTCAAAATATGTTTAATACACATTTTAAAAACCAGGAGTGCGCGCTCCCATGTGCCAAAACGTCAAATTCGTTGGTGCTCCCGGGAGCACGCGCTCCTGCACGCGAAAAATATATTTCAAAGGGATTATCGGTGAAACCCTGACAATATTGTATGGTGTGCATGAGGATCCTAAAGATATTTATGTTCGACATGATGTGTATGAGGCCTAAATATATACTCCCAGGTGGGGGTACAAATATCTATGCTCCCGTTGCAGTGTACAGGGATTGTCATATTATCTAAAAAGCACGTAAGGTTACTTTTCTTGCCAATGACGGCGTCCTGCCCTCCCTTCGGCGACCCACCCCCGCGATTGGTTCCGTCCCCCCTCGCCCCCAAGTCGATAGCCCCTCGTGAAAAAAGCCCTCCAAGAAAAATAGGATCCCTCCCGATCCAACTTTCTCTCGCTCACCAAGCCCTATCTCCGTCCCAATATGGCCGCTGCCAGGATTGTCCACGTCGCATCCTCTCCTTCATCTTGGAGGCCCGACACGATTCTACAAGAACAAGTTGTGTAGTAGACACCCTGTTATCTAAAAAGCACGTAATGCTCCAACATCCAAGGATGATCAACTCATGGTGAAAATGTTTCTTCAGAGAGCACTTTAGAGCAATGATCCATTGACTGGCAGAAGACAAATTGGTTTGTGATCAAGGGTGGGGCATAAATATTCCTAGCAAAGCTTTCCAAACGAAAACTCGGGTATTGTTCATGTGGCTATTCAAAGTGAAATTACTTGGGTTGATTTGATTTTTTTGGAAAACTAATTAGTCACACTTTTGACTCGAAGCGGACACAACATGAGTGTTGTAGTTCAGCAACTATACCATGGCTTCCATAAGCGAGGTCTGCTAACAGTCCAATTACATGCTATTGTATTTGGGGTACACAAGATGACGAGAAGGGTCACTGACAACACATGTGATTGGATGGCCGAGAGCCTTATTCATGGGCGTTGGTGGCAAATCTATCACATCATGTGAGTATATTGCATGCATAGTCCTGACATATACGCATGTTACTTTCGAACGGTTGAATTTTTAGATGCTATTATTCAACTAATGATGATGATGTAACATGTACAGTTCTCTAATTTGGCTTCACTTTCACTGAATTATTCCAAACTGTACACTGACATTTTTTTATGAATCTCACAATCTGTGCACTGAAATTGGAACTTGAACATGGCACATCTCATGAGGAGAGGAAAAGATGACTCGCATGCTCTGTCGACAAGTAGTGGGTTAGCATTGTGGCAGATCATGGCTCTACAAGATGTATCTGCCCCTTCCCATATACATCTTTGTTTTGACTAGGGGAGCCCGCGGGCAGGAGCGGAACCGGACGAAGCTCCGGTCAAAGATCGATGTGTAGTATGTAATAATATGGATTTGAGGTATCCGAATGTAGAATGCATTTTTTGAGGGGTGACCGGTCACTATGCGCGGACACGTCCAGGCGCTTCCGCGGACGTTTGAGGGGTCGTATTTGCCAAGTCCGATTGTAGATGCTCTTAGTGGATCCAGAACATGTCGACGTTTGTTGGGTTGTGGTGTAGGTTGGGATTATGGACTTAAAATGCACGAGCCTTGGCACTTGTCGTCGTTGTGGACTAACGAATTGCTTATTGCCTCTAGGTATGAACATCTCTAGATCCTTCTCTTCTTTGGATCCTTTGATTTTTGTGCATATAGAAAAGAGAAGTCAAGAGAAAGCACTTCAAAAATAATGGGCCAAAAAAGAAGATTGATTTTGTGGTACAAAAAGATTGGCTATGTTTCATTGAAAGATGTCATTTGATGTGCTTTATCCATCCAAAGCTTTATGTTTGACATATAATATATATTGCTTGTGCAGGATGGTTATAAGTTGAGAAATAGTTGTTTATTACATTTGCTAAAGTACCGTGCAAATGAAGTTTAAGATAACATACCTGACGTTGTAAGGTAACATCTTAATCACATCAAGTAGATCTTAGTTCGTAACATATAATTATTTGGATCATTGTTCTCTATTTATATATCATCGAGTTATGTTGCACGTGAAATGGATTACAATTATTTTTTAGTTATTGCAGACTATCTTTTCTCTCTCTCTCTCTCTATATATATATATATATATATATATATATATATATATATATATATATATATATATATATATATATATATATATATGCGCAATCAGATAAAATCTATACATGCAAAATTTGATATGCATTGTATTCATAGGTGCAATAAAAAATTAAGAGCCCGTGGCAACGCACGGGCATTCTACTAGTATATGCGGTAAAATGGTAAATGCACCCGACCCTGTACAAGGCTGGTGGCTTCCTTGCCATACCTGCTGGCGGTCTGCTATCTTTCAAAGATTCCTGTGATCACCAGTTCCAACCACGCAGCAGTACGCGTTGGTTTCTCAGACCGCATCCCCCTTAGCCAGCAAGAGCAGCGCCAACGGGGATTCTCCTGGAGTCCCTGTAGAAAGCTTGCGTACTCCGGAACAACCAATTCCACTATCTCTTTACGCAGTCTCTCCTTGAGCCTGGTACGAACCCTCCATGTTACCTGGCTATCATGGATAGTGAAGAATGCTTCAAGAAATTTATCAAAGGACAATCGCCTTCGCGTCTTCGGAGAATCACCACCCAGATATCTCACGAGTGGTGCCCAACATTCGTCAAGGTAGCTGCTGATGTACTGACGCCTCAGCCGGCGGAGCTCCGTCTGCAGTTCTATACTTGTGACGGATCCTCCAGGATGATGCTTCAGCTGATGAACATAGTCTATGTTATTCAAGATGTAGATGCACCTTTGTCCCTCTGCTGCAAACATTACTCGTACGTCCTTGCTGAGCTTGGAGACCCAAGAACCAATCATGGTAAGCTCAATACCGCAATCCTCGGTCCCAAGTACCGATTGCATCATCCCTCCGTTACGGCGAAAAAATTCAAGGTACTGTACAAGAAGAACAGTCACAGGATGGATGGTGTTTTCTCTGCTTCCACGGATGTCATTTGTACTCCCCTCGAGCATCCCTGTGAGATCAATCACCATCTTACAAAAAACATGAGCAACCACATCATGCATGAACTCAGTTCTGTTGACAGGCAATTCCCTTATGTTATACAGTATATAGGACATCGACAAGCACGTCAATGATAGTCAGCCTCGGCAAAGGATGATCTGCAGACCACCCTGCATTGCTGAATGAAAGTGCAACATCAAGGAGCTCTTCCACAGATTCGCTGACAACCTCTCGAAAGCATTCCTTTTTGACTTCCTGACATGACTTCCAATTCTGCTCATCTAGTTCGGACCAGACCAAACAGATAAGTTTTGCAGTAATTTTCATCGCCGTGATAGATCTATCTGTCAACCCATCAGGATCAGCATAGATAATCCATTGGTTCTCCTCAATTACTTCGGACAATCTGTTTCAAGGACAAAGGTCAAACTCGAGAGTGTACTGCTAACTGCTAAGTCTCAGAAAGTATATCCATAATAAATAAAGATAAAGATATTAAGCTCCCTAGAAATGTACCCGCAAAAAAAAAAAAAAAACTCCCTATAAATGAAGCTCTTTGGTGCATTGTGAGTAGAGATTGTAAAGACGGTGTTCGATGTTTCAAGCGCCTTCCATACAGCTATTGGGTGTGTGCAGCGAGCGTCTAGATTTATTGGGTCATGTGTCACATATACTGTCGTTCGCGGCTCACGCGCACCACCGATTGGCAGCGAAGACTATATGTGTAGCAATGCAAAAAACACAACCGCCTGCCACTCCTACACTCATGGTTAAATCCGATCTCCAATCAAATACAAGGATGAAACCAGCCACATCTATGTCACATGAACAGAGTCAGCACAACACATGTCGTCCAACAAACATCGACAATTAAACGGCTATAAAAGAGGTACACAACGGACGTGACGGTGAAAATCAATGCATCCGATGCTGCATGACCAAGCTCGTCTCGCACACGTGCAAAAGAGGTACAATTCGCTAACAGGTCCACCGCTCGTCTCGCACCCGGTGCTGCATGACCGAGCTCGTCTTGCGCACGGTGCAAAAGAGGTACAATTCGCTAACAGATCAATCGCTCGTCTCGCGCCCGGTGTTACAGGACCGAGCTCGTCTTGCGCATGGTGTAGCAGGACTGACCTCGTCCCCCTCTCGGTGCTGCAGGACCAAGCTCGTCTCGCGCATGGTGCAGCAGGACCGGGCTCGTCTTGCGCACGGGGTAGCAGGACTGACCTCGTCCCCCTCTCGGTGCTGCAGGACCAAGCTCGTCTCGCGCTCGGGCCAGTAGGACGGGTCGGTGGATGCCAGTTCTGGTCGGCCTATCGGGTCTCGACGCTGGTGGTTGCCCAGGGGTGCGAAAGGTGGGACCTTTCCGCTCGTCCCTTTCGTTGGGGTGGCGGTGAGGTGGTGTCAATGTCTTGGATGTCGGGGCGGCGGCCCTGGTGTGCCTTGGTGCTGCCCCATCACCATGGTCATGTGGGCGGCGTGGTTGGCGGGGTGTGGCGTTCGGTGGCGGTGAGTGTTGGCCGAAGTGTAAACCTGTTCTATCTTCAGACGGACTGGTGGCGGCGAAGATCGTTCCCTTCTTGAAGGCGTTGTCGCGGCTCTCATTGCCCATGATGCGGCTTTAGAGGAAACTCTGATCCTTGAATCGGGCGGTGGCGGCGCTCCGGTGTAGTACCCTTCCTGAAGGCCCCGTCTTGGAGCACTTGATTCGTCATATGTAGCTTCATCTCTTTGGGTGGTAATGCTGTCCTGGGTGTGTGCGTTTGTGCCGGTGACGTGGTGTTGCTGCGCTCAGCGCCTATGTATCCTGTCCTGGGTGTGTGCGTTTGTGCCGGTGACGTGTGTTTGTACTGGATGATTGATGATCGATGCTTTATATGTAAAGCGAGACGAAAGACTTTTTTTGGTATAAACAAGGCCACGATTTCAGCCATGTTGTTGTCCGTCCAAGTCAGCTGGAAACGTCTTGTGATAAGGCTAGGGTGCAACGTAAACGGATTCAAATTTAATAAAGTAAGAAATTGGCTTTATATCTTCGAAAAATGTATTTGGTAACCCTATGACACATTGCAAAAACGCCACACCACTTGGATGCCGTTCGTTTTGAATCCAACGCGCGGTGCTGGTTCCCCCGACCCCGCCCTCCTCTCGCTCCTGCCGTCGCCCTCACCACCGTGATCCGATCATACGCGCGCGCGCGAACCCTCACCCGCCTCGACGTCCGCGCTTTCCTTTTCGCGAGCAGGCCCAGGTACGTACGGGCTGCGGGGCGAGGCTCCACCGCTCTGGCTCGACTGGCCCCTCGGCGCGGCCGCTCGCCGGCGGCCGGCGCGGCCGAACGATTCGCTTCTCGCCGCTGCCCCGTGCTCTCCTTGCTTGCTCTTGGAATCGGCTCCGCGCGGGCGTGCTGCTGATTAGTTCGTTTTTTGTATTGGGTTGGTGTTGCAGGAAGGGGGGAGAGGCTAGGGCAGGAGGCGGCATGTCCGGGGGAGAGGAAGGCGAAGGGCGCAAGGTGTCTCGCGAGGACATACAGCTCGTGAGCCCCCACCCCCCGTGATCCCGGCCCTCGGTTTCCTCTGCGCACGATTTTATTCTCTCGCTGAATCCAAACATGCTCTGTTTTTCTTTTCTGGAAAATGACTTTTAGGTTGTGCGGCACTTGCAGAGTTACAGGCTAGGCTGATTAGAACTGCTTGCCGTTGCAGTTTTGTTTCTTGTTCTTTTCCGTGTACGTATTTGATTCTGATTACTGCTGTGTTGAGGATTTGTTCTCTTCCATGCCCTGAGAATGGAAGGGGATGGCTGTGTTGAGGCAAAGGTACAGGTGAGGGTAATAAATGGGTAAAGGGAGCATGGAGGGGGGGGGGGGGAATATGTGGCCCCCATTGCAATTGACTAAAGTGAAATGAAATTTTCTTAACATGAATTATGATATCTAATCGGTCGTTAACTACAACTAGTCAAATTTGCGCGTGATAGTTCAAATAAAATAAAATTTGTGCATGATTATCCTTGTTCTGAAGTCATAATCATAGTTCATCAATGGGACGCATGCAATTTTCTTCAGAATTCGAAATTCGTTTCACAGGCTTGTGCTACTAACAAGGTTCTGTTTCCCTCCAAATACATTAAGTTTGAAGCAAGATGTTAACTCTTCAACACCCTAATAATTCACACTGACTACACAATCTTGTCTTTCAATTTTAATTCTTTTCTGATTGTGGTCGAATCTGTTTGATGTCATTTCCTATCTTGTGGTTGGCTCTTTAATTACTGCCATTTTCACATACGTATATCTGCCTTGTTATGTTTCTCCTATGTGTCTGAGTCTGTTTATCACATTGTGTGCACAATCATTTCTGGTTACTGTATATGGTATGTGTTTGTTTGACATAAAGTTGTGACTGGAATTTCTTTGCATCTAGATAAGATTCTTTGTTAGTTCTTTTGTGCATGCATATTTCCTTGAAACAATGAGTTTTCATGCGGAAACTACTTTACAGGTCCAGAATCTCATCGAACATTGTCTTCAGCTTTACATGATAGAAAGAAGTGGTTGAAACTCTATCTTTCCAGGCGAAAATAGAACCCAGCTTTACTGAGCTCGGTAATACTCGTGAACTCAGAAGTTCGCTTACTTCTTATGTTGCACTTTTGCTGATTTAGTTGAGTGAGGTATCAGAACTGGCAACGCTAATAATTAGATCTCATGGAC
>LR738715.1:872274614-872315622 GCA_902687465.1 Secale cereale | reverse complement strand
AGAAGGTATCACCTTGTCGCATGTTTGTTGATCCAAAAAGAGAGGGCCTGGTGTTAAAGATCATACATAGAATATTTATATTTTGGCCAAATGGTGGTGGAAATTGGATACACGCAATGAGGCGAGAGATGGTAAGAGATTCCTGGATGCTAGAGTGGTGGCGGACAGGGTCTATAGTCATATGTTGGAGTGGTGCTCGGTACATGAAAAAGCAACGTTGATAAAGGAGCCAAAACAAGTTGAGAAGTGGAAACCACCAGAGCCGGGATGGATCAAGATCAATGCTGACGGAGCTGCGTCGAGAACGCAAGATAAAGGAGGCGGAGGAGTGATCCTAAGGGACCACGATGGTGCTTTCAGAGGAGGGGCTGCGTTGTTCTTCTTATGCATCACTAACCCTGAACTGTCGGAGATCCTAGCAGCAAGACATGCAGTGCAAATGGCGATTGATTTAGATGTCCAACAAGCTCATGTGGAGCTGGACAGCAAAGTTGTGGTCTCCATGCTGAATGATGGGGCCAAGAACTTGTCAGCATTTGGACCGTATATTGAAGATATCAAGGAGATGCTTCGCACAAGGCAAGACTACAGGGTCACATGGACTCGACGGACTGCCAATTCTGCAGCTCATGTCTTAGTTAGAGAGGGGGTTAGCAATGAGAGTAATGTATTTTGGCACGAGGTGCCACCCGACTGTATTCTGCCCATTGTAGCAGCTGAGATCCCAGACCTTGTTTAGTTAAATAAAGTTGTGATTACCCCTAAAAAAAGGGGGGCTATGGCAAGACATTGTAAGAGCTAAGTATTTGAAAAAAGCTCCGTGTCTTGTGTTAAAGGGAAGTTCAATGATTCCCCTGTTTGAAAAGCTTCGTTGAAAGTCAAGGAGACTTATATGGCCAACAAAAAGTTATAGTTCGCTCGGGGGATGTTGCCATACTTTGGCATGATCCTTTAGATACCCAAATCCCCTGCAGGATAATTTTTTGGAACGAAAGGGGTTGCCCCCCCCCCATTTTATAGAATGAAGCAGACAAACCGCCAATACATCAGTCTTCCTTCATAAATACTACTAAGCAGCTACAGGGAAAACCAGAACTAAAGGGACTGAGAGTAGAAGTTCTCTCAACTCATAAGGGAGTTTTGATATCCTCCTTACAACTTTTTATTACATGACCAAATAAGCAGGGAACGATAAGTAAGGCTTGAAATTATATCCGCTTCTCCTTCTTCTCCAAGCGCAGGTGGCCCTTCCATGCTTCATCTCCATGCAATCCGAAGAAGCTCTCCATAGTGTTTGTCCAATAGAAGAATGCAGCGCTGAAGTAGAGTTGCTTGTGCATCGTCGCAGAGAAGCTTCCACTGGCGCAAATAACCGCTTAGCTTGGCAAGAATGCAGTTCAATTTTTTCCATTTTTGTCCCTGAAAGCAGAAGTTATTTCTTAGTCTCCATAAACTCCACAAGGTAGCTGCAATCACCATATTCAACACCGCCTTTTTCTTATGTAAGTGCCAGAAGACAAAAAATATCATCAAAGTTAGAAATTTTGTCAATTTCAAAGAACTCGGAGACAAAACCCCACACATTATGGGCTACTACACAATCAAATAGTAAATGTTGAACGTTTCATTCTCAGAACATAATAGACATGATGGATCATCCACTTCTCTCCTCTTTGAAAGATTGTCCATAGTCAGAATTTTATTATGAGCTCATAGCCATACGAACACATGTATTTTATGTGGGCATAAAATTTTCCACAACTTATCCCTGATAGCAGAAGCTATCCCCCCAAAATTAATTTGTTTATAAAAGGACTTCACCGAATATATCCCATTCAGTTCTAATGTCTAGATTGGAGTGTCAGTATTAGTCAGAAGAGGATGCTGTTTAACAACATCAACTAGTTGCCCCCAACGTTCCATCCCAGCCTGATCGACGCACCTTCTAAAAGTCAGTTTTAGAACATTGCCATCCCACACCTGGGCTACCGTGCACTCAGTCTGATTGCAGATGCAAAATAGGTCCCAAAATTGCACTTTCAAGGAACAATTCCCTGCCCAGGTGTCATGCCAGAAGTTGATGAGTGTACCATCCCCCAATCTCCATCTGTAAAATGTTTTGGCCGCCTCCATATCCCAAGTGATGCTCTTCCAGAAGGTAGAGCCTCCATCACCTTTTGCCCAGAGAAGATTAGGAGAATTAACCCTGTATTTGTGTAGTATCATTTTCTTCCAGTCCGAGTCATTATCATCAAAAAAACTTTTTCCCCTTGAAGCCAACAAGGCCATATTAAATTCTTTTATGTTGGGAATGCCCAAGCCCCCAAATTCCTTTTTCCTAGTAATAAATCCCCAATTGGCTAAATTGTATTTGTGTTGCTCACCCACATCACCCCAAAAGAAGTGAGCCATCTGAGAATTGATAGCATTAATTGCCCACTTACGAAATTTGATTACGGACATAGGATAGGCCGGAATGCTAATCAGACAGGCGCACAACAGGATAATTTTCCCTCTATAGGTGAGAAACCTCCCCAACCAGCCAGATATCCCTTTAATGATTCTATCAATAATAGGCTGGAGATCCTCCCATTTCAACTTATCATAGTGCACAGGCGCACCCAGGTATTTAATAGGGAGCGAGCCTTTTTTGCAACAGAAAATCTATGCAAAGTCATTGTCCACTAACCCTTCGACATTAATAGTCATCAGATCACTTTTGTGAAAGTTAATTTTCATCCCCGAGAGGTTCCCAAAACATGACAAAAGCCATTTAAAATTCCTAGCCTTTTGACCAGAATTTTCTAGAAAGAGGATGGTATCATCTGCATATTGCAGACTTATCACTCCCCTAGGAATCACATTAGGCAGAAGCCCAGAAATGAGATTTTATGAGGCAGCTTGTTTAAGAATCTTAGTAAACACGTCAGCCACCAAGTTAAATAGCAAGGGGGGTGAGGGTCCCCTTGCTACAACCCTTTCCCCCTACAAAGTGAGGACCAATGGTGTCATTGATACGCACACTAAACGTGTTGTTCACTAGTGTACTCTTGATCCAAGATATCCACAGTCCACTTCGAGCCAAAACCTCTAGAGTGCAACATTTCAAACAGAAAGTCCGAGTTAACTCTATCATATGCTTTTTCATAGTCTAGTTTGAGAACTAGACCTTGGGACCCTAATTTTTTAACCTCATGAATGACTTCATGGGCCATAATTACGCTCTCCAAAATATATCTCCCCTTGATGAAGGCAGTTTGATTCGAGGAGATAATTCTATGACCAATTGGGGAAACTCTATTGGGCATAGCTTTTGAGAAAATCTTAATACCATAGTTACTCAGAATGATTGGTCTAAAAATTTTCATATCTTTGGCGTCAGGTTCTTTGGGAACCAAAACAATCAGAGCAAAATTCAACCTATGTAAGTCCAACTTTCCTTTCTCAAAATATCTTACTAAGGCCATGAAGTCACTTTTAATCCCTTCCCAAAAAGTCTGATAAAAAGGAAAGGACAACCCATTAGGACTAGGGGCCCTATGCGCATACGACCCGAAATGGCCTCTTTGATTTCTTCCTCAGAGAAGTTTCTCTGAATGAGGTCATTCTCTTCTTGAGTGACCATATCACTCTCCTCCCAGAAGGAAGGACCAAGGCAAATGTTATGCTTGTTTTCAAAGCCAAACAAGTTTTTTATAAAAAGTAGTAGCCACTTCTAACATCTCTTTAGTAGTATAAACTAGACCGTTCTCACCATTCAATTCAGATAGGTGGTTCTTCATATGCCTATGGTTGGCTAATGCCTGAAAATAAGCATTATTTTTATCCCCATCCACAATTTTATGATCTTTGGATCGCTGCGATAAGGTAGTCTCCTCCTTACTCCAGATATCAGCAAGTTCTTTCTTGATGTCTTTCATCCTTTTCTTATCTCTATCATCAATTTGATTTTTCCCAACGAAAACATCAAGAATATCAAATTCGAGCAAATGCTCTTTTTTCTTCCTCTTGATACCTGCCTCAATGTTAATGCTCCATTCTTTAATTTTTTTCCTAAACAATCTACATTTATTCATCCAGATATCCATGGCTGAATTACCAGAGACTGGAGTGTTCCAGATCTTGACCACTATGTCTCTGAAATCTGGTTGGTTTAACCACCATTTTTCAAATCTAAACATTTTTGGGGATGTAATCCTCCGGGCACCCGTGTCCAACAGTACAGGTGTATGGTCGCTCCCCACACGGGGAAGAGCAGTCACCACCGAAAGTGGAAAAATGATTATCCCAGGAAACAGAAGCAATAATTTTGTCTATCGCCGCAAAAATGGGGTTATCTTGATTGTTACTCCAAGTGTACCTCCTATTAGAAATATTAATTTCCATAGGAGCCTTTTGGTTACCCAATCATTGAACAGATAAGTAATCTGGTTATTAATGATCCCATTATTCTTATCATCTACTGATCTGACTAAATTAAAATCCCCTCCCAGCAAAACTGGGTAAGTCATCCCATTCATGGTGTCATGAAGCTCAGCAATAAACTCCAATTTGAATTCATTATACGAAGTACCATAGATAGCAATCAAATGCCACATCAAACCATCACTTTTATTTTTGATAGTTGCAATAATGTAAACTTTTTACTAACAAAACCTATCACCTCAAACAAGTCATATTAAGACCCACAAGGATCCCCCGGCTGTGTTTATAGTAGGTAGGTAGTGCCAAGAAAACTCCTTCTTACCAGAGATGCAGGTAAGAATGTGATTGTCAATAATTTCCCTCTTGGTTTCAAAGAAACACACAAAATCTAACTGATTGATACTAAGGAAATCACCTAGGCACTGTAGTTTACCAGGTTGACCTAATCCTCTAATATTCCAAAAGTCACCTATCATTTGACTCTAAAAGGGTGAGATAAGCCACAAGGCTTTTCTTAGTGTTCAGAGCAGGGCTTTCCAAAAATGGATCAGCAGTGCCATCTGCTCCATTAGCGAAATCACTACTATCAGAGTTTTGTGAGGTACAATCATTAATCTCATCCAACTCCAAATTAGCAGGGAGAACAATCTTCGGATTCTCATTAGCAAATTAAAGGCATCTGGCTTTTTCATAGTTAATTAAGTCCAGAATGATGTATTTTCGTTCTTGTTCATCCTTACCAATGCATAGATCTACGCTATCAAATTTAACAAAAAGTTCATCAGGGTCAATGGTAGCAAACGATTTACCTCTGAATGTAGTAGGAATCTCCAAATTCTTCTTCTTCATGTACGCCGCAGCTTTATCCATGATCTTGACATCTCCATGATGCCTAGTAGTTGGTTTGTTGACAAGCACAGGGCCCCAGGTTGGTGAGTTTTTGACATTGGGTTTTTTCTTTTGCATTGAATCTGCTTTCTCCAAGGTTTCCAGCAGCGATCTCTTCGCAGATCCCATTGCCCCGGCCAAATCTTCAGGGAGACATTGCATTTCATCCTCCAGGGTTTCTTCACCCTCATCAGATTCCACCATTTCAAACCTACTTAGTTGTTCAACGCAGTAATCTATGTGTGTTGACATAGGGGCAGATCTTGCAGCCACGGGAGTTTTTGCAGTTAGTTGTGGACCTAGATCTTCATATGTATCCTTGGTATTCACTCTGTTCCTGGTCTCCTCCAAAAAATCTTCATGGATCTCATTCACCATATTGAATGGATGAAACTCAACTGCAGAAACAGTTCTTTGGGAAGTAGATTTGCTTGTACTAGCAGATGAACCTTTTTTGGCAGGAAAATTTGCTTCATCTAATTCATCTATGTGCTCCTCTAGCTCATCTAGCTCATATTCCTCCATCTCATCCTTGCCAGACCTTTCTCTGCTGTTGTTTTCATTCTCTTCTTCCCCATCTTCCAGATTTGGGGCAGGATCTGCAGGATAAATATCCTACCCTCTTTATTATAGCCAACTTCCCCGAGGATACTATAGCCTAATTTCGGAACTCTGGGGCCTTGTTTAGGCGCAGACAAAATGTGGACCTACCACAACAACTATCTGAGATCAGAAGTGCTATTGGCAAAATCAATTTATCCTCTGATCATGACAAGATGGAATTGTCATTTGGCCCCAAGGTTGGACACACAACTAAGTCAACGTATACTTATCCTGAAAGAGATCTGGCTGGGTGTGATTATAGGTCGATTGGGAAAGCCAGGTTACATATTAAAATTCAAATCTTCTTGTTGCAGCATTTTCAACATGCCGTGCTGACTAGAGATGTCATGATGCATAGTTTGCTCTGTTTTTTGGCGTAGAGAGCTATCTCAATAACCTTTGCGAGTACTACTCCTGGTGTTACGTTTATTTGCCCGACGGGGGGAAGGTTTTTTACTACTGGTTTGTGATAACCCACAAATGTATGGGATCTATCGTAGTCCTTTTGATAAGTAAGAGTGTCAAACCCAACGAGGAGCAGAAGGAAATGATAGGCAGTTTTCAGTAAGGTATTTTCTGCAAGCACTGAAATTATGGATAACAGATATTTTTTTGATAAGGTAATTGGTAATAAGTGACAAATAGTAATAGTAAATAAGGTGCAGCAAGATGGCCCAATCCTTTTTGTAGCAAAGGACAAGCCTGGACAAACTCTTATATGAAGGAAAACGCTCCCGAGGACACATGGGAATTATCGTCAAGCTAGCTTTCATCACATTCATATGATTCGCGTTCGTTACTTTGATAATTTGGTATGTGGGTGGACCCTTGCTTGGGTGCTGCCCTTACTTGGACAAGCATCCCACTTATGATTAACCTCTATTGCAAGCATCCGCAACTACAAAAGAAGTATTAAGGTAAACCTAACCATAGCATGAAACAAGTGGATCCAAATCAGCCCCTTACGAAGCAACGCATAAACTAGGGTCTAAGCTTCTGCCACTCTAGCAACCCATCATCTACTTATTACTTCCCAATGCCTTCCTCTAGGGCCAAACAATGGTAAAGTGTCATGTAGTCGACGTTCACATGACACCACTAGAGGAGAGACAACATACATCTCATCAAAATATCGAACGAATACCAAATTCACATGACTACTTGTAGCAAGACTTCTCCCATGTCCTCAGGAACAAAAGTAACTACTCACAAGACATAATATTGTTCATGATCAAAGGGATATTAATATGCATAATGTATCTGAACATATGATCTTCCACCAAGTAAACCAACTAGCATCAACTACAAGGAGTAATCAACACTACTAGCAACCCATAGGTACCAATCTGAGGTTTGGGTACAAATATTGGATACAAGAGATGAGCTAGGGTTTGAGAAGAGATGGTGCTGGTGAAGATGTTGATGAAGATAACTCTCCCCAAGATGGAAGAGTTGTTGGTGATGACGGCGGTGACGATTTCCCCCTCCTGGAGGGAAGTATCCCCGGCAGAACAGCTTCGCCGGAGCCCTAGATTGGTTCCGCCAAGAGACGGCGGCGTCTGGTCCCGAAAGCCTCTCTTTGATTTTTTCCAGGTCAAAACACCTCATATAGGAGAAGATGGGCATCGGGGGGTCACCGGGTGGCCCATGAGGCAGGGGGCGCGCCCAGGGGGAGGGGGGGCGCCCCCCACCCTCGTGGACGGGTGGTGGCCCCCCCTGGCAGATCTCTTTCGCCAGATATTTTTTATATTTTCTGAAACGGTGTTTCGTGGAGTTTCGGAGCTTTTGAGTTGTACAGAATAGGTCTCCAATGTTTGCTCCTTTTCCAGCCCAGAATTGCAGCTGCCGACATTCTCCCTCTTCATGCAAACCTTGTGAAATAAGAGAGAAAAGGCATAAGTATTGTGACATAACGTGTAATAACAGCCCATAGTGCAATAAATATCAACATAAAAGCATGATGCAAAATGGACATATCAACTCCCCCAAGCTTAGACCTCACTTGTCCTCAAGCGAAAGCCGATATCGAAAAATATGTTCACATGTTTAGAGATAGAGGTGTCGATAAAAATAAAATACGGACATGAGGGCATCATGATCATTCTTATAACAGCAACACAAATAAATATATTGTCATATCATTCTTATGCTAAATTAACAATTCATTCACAATGTCAAGTATGAATCAGAAACTTCCTTGAAAACCAACAAACTATGATCTCAGTCATTGAAGCAATTGCAATTTATCGCAACATCAGAAAGAGTCAATATAAGAGCTTTTCAGCAAGCCCACATACTCAACTATCATATAGTCTTTCACAATTTCTCACACTCACGCAATACTTATGGGTATGGAGTTTTAATCGGACACAGAGAAAGATAGGGGCTTACAGTATTGCCTCCCAACCTTTTACCTCATGGGTAATGTCAACAGTAATAGACCATGATAACTTACATCCAATTGGGTATATATGTCAGGATCTTTCCAACACAATGGTCTTGCCAAAGGATAAAATGTAAAAAGGAAAGGTGATTTTCACCTTGACTCTTATAAGGCAAGAATAATAGATAGGCCCTTCGCAGAGGGAAGCAGAGGTTGTCATGCGCCTTTTTTGGTTAGATGCACAAAGTCTTAGCGCAAAAGAACGTCACTTTATATTGCCACTTGTGATAAGGACCTTTATTATGCAGTCCGTCGCTTTTATTACTTCCATATCACAAGATCGTATAAAGCTTATTTCCACCACACTAATAAATCATACATATTGTAGGGAGTTTGCAATCATGACAACTTACTTGAAGGATCTTACTCAATCCATAGGTACGTATGGTGGACTCTCATGGCAAAACTGGGTTTAAGGATGTATGGAAGCACAAGTAGTATCTATACTTGGTGCAAGGAGTTTTGGCTAGCATGAGGGGGAAAGGCAAGCTCAACATGTTGGATGATCCATGACAATATACTTTATTTCAAATATAAGAAAACATAACCCATTATGTTGTCTTCCTTGTCCAACATCAACTCTTTAGCATGTCATATTTTAATGAGTGCTCACAATCATAAAAATGTCCAAGATAGTATATTTGTATGTGAAACCTCTCTTTCTTTATTACTTCCTATTAATTGCAACGATGACCAAAACTATGTTTGTCAACTCTCAACATTTTTTATTCATCATACTCTTTATATGTGAAGTCATTACTTCCCATAAGATCAATATGATCTCTTTGATACTTTTTATATTTTCTTTTATTCTCTCATGACCAAAGTGGGGAAATCAAGCCCTAGACTCAAAACTAATATTTATTATATAGCTCACGGACTCGGTTACAAAGGTGAAGATCAAAAAGCAAAAGCTCACAACTAGATCATGCTAACTTTATTATGCTAGATCAAGATATTACCAAAAGGATCAAACTAAGAAAAACGCTAAAGATAGGAGTATGATGGTGATAAGATACCGGGGCACCTCCCCCAAGCTTGGCATTTGCCAAGGGGAGTGCACATACCCATGTGATTATGTCTCCTTCTTCGGAGGTGGTGACGATGGGGTTGTTGATGATGTAGGCTTGTCGTCCATCTTCCAAGGCATGGGCTCACCATCGTAGAAGGATGATCGAGTCTCCGGGATACTCAAATCTGCAGCCAAACTCATCTTCTTGAATCTATATTCATACTCACAGTTTTGGTTTTACAGGTCATAGATCTGAGCCTGGAGGTGTTCTATTTTCTCTTGGAGATTGGAGATGGCTTCCCCGAAGATCCTTGCATCCAGCTTGTGGTTGTTGGCGATCTCCGTGATCATCATGTGGTTGGCGTTGAGTCCTCGTTCCACCATACCTTGGCACTTGAAAACTTGCTGCTCCGTTGCTTCGAGTCTCGTCTCTACGCTTCCGGTCCTCCTTGGCCCCTCAACATCGCGGATGTGCAGGACCCCTTCACGCAACTCCGTGGTTTGAGGATGATGCAACACCTCCGCGAGGTAGGGGTTCATGACCTTCTCAAAGAACTTGTCCTTGGAGATGCTGGAAGACGACATGATGATCTAGATCAATCAGAAACAACAGCTCGAAACGACAACAGAGCATTTTTGCGTGATACGGTGGTCAAAAACTTTGGGAGAATATATAATGAATTTTTACCGACCAAAAGAAGTAACGTGCAAGAAATCGGAGTCCGGGAGGCACACGAGGTACCCACGAGGTAGGGGGCACGCCTAGGGGACGGGGGCGCGCCCTCCACCCTCGTGGACGCCTCGTGTCTCTTCCGGACCGCCTCCTATTTTTCTATTTTTCTAAATATTGCAAAACGGTGAAATATTGCCATTATAACTGTTTTGGAGTCGGTTTACTTACCGTAGCACATACCTCTTCCTTTTCGGGGTCTGAATCATTCTGGAAAGTGTCCCTTATGTATTCCTCCGGGGCTACGGTTTCAATAACATTGGTTTCAACATTTATAGGATTACTTGAGATATAATGTTTGATTCTTTGACCGTTCACCACCTTCGGATTTGTGCCTTCGAAGTTGTTGATTTTTATGGCATCGGAACGATAGACCTCCTCGGTAATGTAAGGACCTTCCCATTTAGAGAGAATTTTTCCTGCAAAAAATCTTAAACGGGAGTTGTATAGCAAGACATAATCACCTACGTTAAACTCGCGCTTTTGTATCATTTTGTCATGCCATCTTTTAACCTTTTTTTAAACAGCTTGGCATTCTCATAAGCCTGGGTTCTCCATTCATCAAGAGAGCTAATGTCAAATAACCTCTTCTCATCGGCAAGTTTGAAATCATAATTGAGCTCTTTAATAGCCCAATATGCATTATGTTCTAGCTCAAGAGGTAAGTGACATGCTTTTCCATAAACCATTTTATATGGAGACATACCCATAGGATTTTTGTATGCAGTTCTATATGCCCATAATGCATCATCAAGTTTCTTGGACCAATTCTTTCTAGACCTATTAATTGTCTTTTGCAAAATTAATTTCAGCTCTTTATTACTTAATTCTACTTGACCACTAGACTGTGGGTGATAAGGGGATGCAATTCTATGGTTAACATCATACTTAGCAAGCATTTTACGGAAAGCACCATGAATAAAGTGTGAACCACCATCAGTCATTAAGTATCTAAGGACTCCAAACCTCGGAAAAATAACTTCTTTAAGCATCTTAATAGAGGTGTTGTGATCAGCACTACTAGTTGGAATAGCATCTACCCACTTAGTAACGTAATCAACAACAACTAAAATATGTGCACACCCATTAGAGGAAGGAAACGGTCCCATATAATCAAAGCCCCAGACATCAAACGGTTCAATAACAAATGAATAATTCATAGGCATTTCTTGACGTCTACTAATATTACCAATTCTTTGACATTCATCACAAGATAAGACAAACTTACGAGCATCCTTGAAGAGAGTAGGCCAATAAAAACCAGATTGCAATACCTTATGTGCAGTTCTATCTCCAGCGTGGTGTCCTCCATAAGCTTCGGAGTGGCACTTGCGTACGATCTATTCCTGTTCATGCTCAGGTACACAACGTCTAATAATACCATCTACTCCTTCTTTATAAAGGTGTGGGTCATCCTAGAAGTAATGTCTCAAATCATAGAAGAACTTTTTCTTTTGCCGGTATGTGAAACTAGGTGGTATAAACTTAGAAACAATGTAATTAGCATAATCAACATACCATGGAGCAGTACGAGAAGTATTTATGACAGCTAATTGTTCATCAGGAAAGCTATCATCAATAGGTTGTGGGTCATCAAGAATATTCTCTAGTCTAGACAAGTTGTCTGCAACGGGGTTCTCAGCTCCCTTTCTATCAATAATATGCAAGTCAAATTCTTGCAGCAAGAGAATCCATCTAATAAGTCTATGTTTTGCATCTTTATTTTCCATAAGGTATTTGATAGCAGCATGATCAGTGTGAATAGTTACTTTAGAATCAACAATATAAGGTCTAAACTTATCACAAGCAAATACAACTACTAAAAATTATTTCTCAGTAGTAGCATAATTTCTCTGGGAACTGTCTAGAATTTTACTAGCATATTGGATAACATTCAATTTCTTACCAACTCTTTGCCTTAGGATAGCACCTACATCATAATCACTAGCATCGCACATAATCTCAAAGGGTAAATTCCGGTCAGGAGGCTAGACAATAGGTGCAGAGATCAATGCTTTCTTAAGTATTTCAGATGCTTCTAAACAATCATCATCAAAGACAAAAGGAATATATTTTTGTAAGATATTAGTCAGAGGCCTGGAGATTTTGGAGAAGTCCTGAATGAACCTCCTATAAAACCCAGCATGACCAAGGAAACTTTGTATACCTTTGATATCCCTTGGGACACAGCATCTTTTCAATAGCATCAACTTTAGTTGTGTCAACTTCAATACCTCTTTCAGAAATTTTATGTCCCAAGACAATGCCTTCATTAACCATAAAATGGCACTTCTCCCAATTCAAGACAAGATTAGTGTCTTCACATCTCTGCAAAACTCGATCAAGGTTGCTCAAGCAATCATCAAAAGAAGTTCCGTAAACAGAAAAACCATCCATGAAAACCTCAACAATCATTTCACAAAATCAGAGAATATAGCCATCTTGTATCTTTGAAAGGTAGCAGGAGCATTACATAAACCAAAAGGCATACGTCTATAAGCAAAGGTACCAAAACGACAAGTAAAAGTGGTCTTTTCTTGATCCCCTTTTGACACAGGTATTTGAGAGAAACCAGAATAACCATCTAGAAAGCAAAAATGAGTATGTTTGGATAACCTTTCTAGCATTTGATCAATAAAAGGCAAATGGTAATGATCTTTCTTAGTAGCTTTATTTAATTTGCGGAAATCGATTACCATCCTATAACATGTAACAATTCTTTGCGGGATCAATTCATCTTTATCATTAGGAACAACAGTCATACATCCCTTCTTACGGACACAATGGACATGACTTACCCACTGGCTATCAGCAACTGGATAGATTATACCTGCCTCTAGAAGCTTTAGTATTTCCTTCCTTACCACTTCTTTCATCTTAGGATTTAACCATCGTTGATGATCGATAACCGGTTTCGTGTCCTCTTCCAATTTTATATTGTGTTGGCATAAAGTGGGACTAATGCCCTTAAGATCATGCAGAGTATATCCGATAGCAGCACGGTGCTTCTTCAGAGTTTTCAATAATTTTTATTTTTCCTGCTCTGAAAGGTTAGCACTAATAATAACAGGATATATCTTCTTTTCATCGAGATAAACATACTTGAGAGTATCAGGTAATGGTTTAAGTTCAAACACGGGATCACCCTTGGGTGGAGGAGGATCCCCTAGAATTTCAACATGCAAGTTGTTTTTCAATACGGGTCCCTCCTTATAGAATATTTCATCTATTTCCCTTCTCTCATTCATATACATATCATTTTCATGGTCTAGCAGATATTGTTCTAAAGGATCGTTAGGAGGCACATCAATAGAAGCAAGACCAATAATTTCATCCTTATTAGGTAATTCTTTATCACGGGGTTGTCTACGAAATAGAGCAAAGTTAAAATCATGAGACATATCCCCTAAACCAACGGTAACAATATCTTTTACGCAGTCTATCTTAGCATTAACAATATTCAAGAAGGATCTACCAAATATAGTGGGACAAAAATCATCTTGTGGGGAACCAAGAACAAGAAAATCAGCAGGGTATTTAACTTTCCCACACAAGACTCCAACATCTCTAAAAATCCCAATTAGTGAAATAGTGTCTCTATTAGCAAGCTTAATAGTGACATCAATACCTTCTAGCTAAGCTGGTGCAATGTCGTGCATAATTTCATCATATAAGGAAATGGGTACTACACTCGCACTAGCACCTACGTCACATAAACCATGATAGCAATGATCTCCTATTTTAACAGAAATAACAGACAAGTCTACAACAGTTCTATGTTTATTCCTAGTATCGGGTTTGTCTATTCTAGCAGCTTCCTCTTGGAGGTAAATAACATGTCCATCTAAATTTTCGACCAAGAGATCTTTAACCATAGCAACACTAGGTTCGACTTTAATTTGCTGAGAGGGTGTAGGTGTTCTAGTATTACTCTTACTAACCACAGTTGAAGCTTTAGCATGATCCTTTATTCTAACAGGGAAAGGTGGTTTCTCAATATAAGTAGTAGGAACAATAGGATCAACATTATAATTGATAGTATTTTCTTCAACTTTAACAGGTTCAACTACCTTTACTTCAATGGGAGGATGGTATTTAAACCACTTCTCCTTAGGGAGGTCAACATGAGTAGCAAATGATTCACAGAAAGAAGCTACTATCTCAGAGTCAAGTCCATATTTAGTGCTAAATTCACGGAAAACATCGGTATCCATAAAAGCTTAAACCCAATCAAACTTAGGGGTCATACCTGATTCCTTACCTTCGTCGAGATCCCAATCTTCAGAGTTGCGTTTAATTCTTTCTAATAAATCCCATTTGAATTCAATAGTTTTCATCATAAAAGAACCATCACAAGAATTATCGAGCATGGTGCGATTATTGAGAGAAAGTCGAGCATAAAAATTTTAAATGGTCATTTTTATTGAGAGCTCATGATTGGGGCACGGATATAACATTGTCTTAAGCCTCCCCCAAGATTGAGCGATGCTTTCTCCTTCGCGAGGCCAAAAATTATATATATAATTACGATCTCGATGAACCTGATGCATAGGGTAGAACTTCTGATGAAATTCCAACTTTAGTCGATTATAGTTCAATGATCCAATATCATCGCATAGCCTAAACTATGTCAATGCACATCCCTTCAAAGATAAAGGGAAGACCTTCTTCTTGATAACATCCTCGGGCATACCTGCAAGCTTAAATAATCCACAAACTTCATCCACATAATTAGGTGCAAATCGGGATGCAGTGTTCCGTCTCCTCTAAAGGGATTATCTAGCAGTTTCTCTATCATACCCGAAGGAATTTCAAAGCAAACATTTTCAGTAGGTTCAGTAGGTTGAGGAGCAACTCTTTGCTCTTCTGGTCGGAATGAAGATACCCCGAACAAGCCCCTCAAAGGATTATGAGCCATTGTAACAAGTGACAGTAAATTTCAGCACACTATATAAATTTTTCCTTACCAAATTCCACTTACCAAAGGTGCTTCACTCCCCGGCAACGGCGCCAGAAAAGAGTCTTGATGACCCACAAGTGTAGGGGATCTATCATAGTCCTTTCGATAAGTAAGAGTGTCGAACCCAACGAGGAGCATAAGGAAATGATAGGCAATTTTCAATAAGGTATTTTCTGCAAGCACTGAAATTATCGGTAATAGATAGTTTTGTGATAAGGTAATTGGTAACAAGTGACAAATAGTAAAAGTAAATAAGGTGCAGAAAGATGGCCCAATCCTTTTTGGAAAAAAGGACAAGCCTGGACAAACTCTTATATGAAGGAAAACGCTCCCGAGAACACATGGGAATTATCGTCAAGCTAGCTTTCATCACGTTCATATGATTCGCGTTCGTTACTTTGATAATTTGGTATGTGGGTGGACCGGTGCTTGGGTGCTTCCCTTACTTGGACAAACATCCCACTTATGATTAACCTCTATTGCAAGCATCCGCAACTACAAAAGAAGTATTAAGGTAAACCTAACCATAGCATGAAACAAGCGGGTCCAAATCAGCCCCTTACGAAGAAACGCATAAACTAGGGTTTAAGCTTCTGTCACTCTAGCAACACATCATCTACTTATTACTTCCCAATGCCTTCCTCTAGGCCCAAACAATGGTAAAGTGTCATGTAGTCGACGTTCACATGACACCACTAGAGGAGAGACAACATACATCTCATCAAAATATCGAACGAAAACCAAATTCACATAACTACTTGTAGCAAGACTTCTCCCATGTCCTCGGGAACAAAAGTAACTACTCACAAGACATAATATTGTTCATGATTAGAGGGGTATTAATATGCATAATGGATCTGAACATATGATCTTCCACCAAGTAAACCAACTAGCATCAACTACAAGGAGTAATCAACACTACTAACAACCCACAGGTACCAATCTGAGGTTTGGGTACAAAGATTGGATACAAGAGATGAGCTAGGGTTTGAGAGGAGATGGTGCTGGTGAAGATGTTGATGAATATAACTCTCCCCAAGATGGAAGAGTTGTTGGTGATGATGGCGGTGACGATTTCCCCCTCCCGGAGGGAAGTATCCCGGGCAGAACAGCTCTGCTGGAGCCCTAGATTGGTTCCGCCAAGGTTCCACCTCGAGACGGCGGCGTCTGGTCCTGAAAGCCTCTCTCTGATTTTTTTCCAGGTCAAAAAACCTCATATATGAGAAGATGGGCATCAGGGGGTCACCGGGTGGCCCACGCGGCAGGGGGACGCACCCAGGGGGATGGGGCGCGCCCCCACCCTCGTTGATGTGTGGTGGCCCCCCTGAGAGATCTCTTTCGCCGGATATTTTTTATATTTTCTGAAATGGTGTTTCGTGGAGTTTCGGAGCTTTTTGAGTTGTGCAGAATATGTTTGCAATGTTTGCTCCTTTTCCAGCCCAGAATTCCAGCTGCCGGCGTTCTCCCTCTTCATGTAAACCTTGTAAAATAAGAGAGAAAAGGCATAAGTATTGTGACATAACGTGTAATAACAGTCCATGGTGCAATAAATATCAACATAAAAGCATGATGCAAAATGGATGTATCAGTTTGTCATCTATTTGGTGGGCCATTTGGAATTGTTGAAATTGTGCTACTATTGAGCTAAAAAGATCTTAATACTCATTTTGAGGTTGTGTTTACGGCTTGTGAAAACTTGAATTATTGGGTAGGGTAGCTGAAGGATGGTGATCGATCAGAACTGGAGCGAGGTGCAGCGTTGCTAAAGGAGAACGCTAAAAGCATGATAT
Organism: Secale cereale; assembly: GCA_902687465.1. Classification (NCBI taxonomy): domain Eukaryota; kingdom Viridiplantae; phylum Streptophyta; class Magnoliopsida; order Poales; family Poaceae; genus Secale; species Secale cereale. The sequence goes on along the minus strand of LR738715.1, from coordinate 872,298,771 downwards.
GGATCTGCGCAACTGCTTACTCCAAAGAAGCCCTGGAGTGAAGTCCACCTCTGGACGCTGAATTGATGTTGTGTTCACGGCCATGGTGCCCCACCCCCCTCCACTACTAGGAAATTCCTTATAGGTAGAGGCTTAATAGTAGCACGGGTCAAGGGACCACGCTACTGCTACTTACCCATAGCGCTGGTAACTGATGGCTTCTCGCCCCTCGTTGGTTACCCCAAGTGGAAGGTTGAGATGTAGCGTAGCGGCAAATTTCCCTTGGCAAAGGTACCAAGGATCGAATCCCGTGAGACTCCGAGGGTCGACAAGTAGGTGTCAACAGCGCCAGAAACTTAGCGGTTGATGGGACCTGCACACAGATACATATAACTTTGCTCCCAACGAGTACAGAGAGGTTGTCAATCTCTCCGGCCTTGTTGTTTACAAAGGATCAAACACAAGAGATAATAATGATAGCTATGACTGCAACTAGGAAATAAAAACAGGAAGTAAATAGAAGGTGTGATCAGCGGTGGTAATATGGACCGGGGTCCCATGATGTTCACTAGTGATGTCTCTCTCCCAAAAGACGATAAAACAGCAAAGCGAGGTAAACAAATTACAGCTGGGCAATTGATAGGATTATGTGCGCAAACTAATGCTAACTATGCAGCAAAGAAAGGTAGAGGCTCAAAAGCATGGGCGGTACGCCAAGGAAAGTAGACCGAAATCCATCTACATCTACTACTAATCATCCACCTTGAGATATCTATCCAAAACATCTCGCTGGTATTAAGTTGCGAATCCCACCCAAAGTGTAAACTCAAAGCAACAGACAACTGCATTAAAAGAACTTTGCGTAAACTAAACAATCCTTGCACCCGCAAGTACAAGCACCGTTGTTTTCTCCCTTGTGGCAACAGCACATCCCCTAGACTCATGTTTCTGTCACTCAAGCTAGTCATCAGGGGGCATGAACCCACAATCAAGCATAACGCTCCCTCTTGGAGTTACTACCTACTACTTGGCCAAAGCAATAAACAGCAACGGAGAACATGCAAGAATTACTCAAGAACAAAGATATAAAAGAGGTGAATCAAATATATTACTCAAACACAATCTGAACATAGTCTCATAATCCATCAGATCCCAGTAAACTCAGCAAAGCAACAGCAGAAAGATTACATATGTGCCTCGATCATGTAGGGCAACTCACGAGGTCTAAACCATGAAGAGCAAAGAGGGGAGGAGAACATCACATGACTACTGATCATGGACCCATGGTCCAAGGTGGACTACTCACGACTCATCCGGGAAGCGTCCATGGTGGTGGAGAAGCTCCCGGTGGTGGTTCTCCCCTCCAGCAGGGTGCCGGGAAGAGTTCTCCTGATGCTCCCGATCTTGGAAGCACTGCGGCGGCGGGACAGAGGCGAGATCGCGAAAAAGGGTTCTGTCCTCGAGGGTTTCGAGACGAGAGGGATATATATGCGAAGGGGGGCAGCCAGAGGCGGAGCAGGGGCCCCAGGCGCCCCCCTGGCGCGGCCAGGGGTGGGGCCGCGCCAGGTGGCCGCCTGGGCCTCCCCTGGCTCCCCTCGGGCCCATCTTTGGTTCTTCGCGAAGCTTCCTATACGCTGATTTTTCCTATATTTTTCCTCGAATTTTTGGAGCACTTTTAATATGGGGGAAACCTGAAATAAAAAACAGCAGAAAACAGGAACTGGCATTGTGGTGCACTGAGTTAATAGGTTAGTCCAAATATGATCAAAAGTGTATGGAAGTGCATCAATATCATAGCAATATCACACAAAAGAAGCATGGAGCAAGCAGAAATTATAGATACGTTTTGGACGTATCAACATCCCCAAGCTTAATTCCTGCTCGTCCTCGAGTAGGTAAATGATAACAAGCATAATTTTTGTGGTGACATGCTATCAACCGTATAAGAACTTTTAAGTAAAGCAATCAAGGCATGTAATTCAATTCAAGTCATAACAAGCAAGAGTCTATATTAGCATTGTAACAAGCAACATAAGAACATAAAGGTGCAAGATCTCTCGCTGTCCGTGACTCGAATGTCTCCAAATGGTGTTTGCGTGCAAGAAAGGGGATATGGATATACGAGAGAGTAAACCATAGTTTTTGTATTGTTGAGAACTTAATCTACTAAAGTTTCACACTTGGTCTTCTTTGGAATCTTATCTTGACTCATCCCCAGACCACTAGCCAGGTACAAGTCAAAATGATCCACTCCCTTTCGATATTTTGAGCACTAATGCAATGGATGAGCGTAAGCAAGAAAGTTGACACTTAGGATGGCAAAGAGAGAAAAATGATGAAGGGGGAAGACAAAAAAGGTGTGAAAGGCTCACATCAATGAGCACAATCATAGGCGAGAGAAAGCCAAATGATAGATATGATGTGAGGAGTAGGGATTGCCATGCAACAGATGCACATATGAGCTAAGGTAAGCTCTCCAATGGAACTAGTGGGGGTGCATCCAACTTGCTCGCTCAAGAAGACCTAGAGCTCTTTTGAGGAGGCTCATCATTGGAATATACAAGCCAAGTTCTATAGTGTGAAGGTCCCCACATAGCTATATGCATGAATGATAATCTCTATGGAGTACAAGGTATAAGATGGAGTACGAGTGTGGATCTCTCAAAAGGAATAGTAGTGTGCCCCCTTCTCTCTTTTTATTTCTTTTTCTCTTTTTTCTATTTTTTTTTATTTTTTTGTGGCCTCAATGGCTCTTTCTATTTAACTCTCATTTGTCCTCTTTAGGATCTTTTGATTTTGTCCTCTTTGGGATCTTTTGATTTTGTCCTCTTTGGGATCTTTTCCTCACTTTAGGGGCAACACTCTATGTATTACAAGAAGTATAGAAGATCTTTCACACTTTACAAAAGTACTCAACATAAAGAAAATGAAACTATCATGATGTATGCAAATGTATGCCTCTGCCGGTGTAGCAGGATATGCAATGATACTAGCGCGTCATGTAGCAATGATTATGGCAAGGCCCAACTAGCATGCGGCTCATCGATCAAGCAAAAAGCATGTATGACATGAAGATCAAGTCATGAGAAGATGGATGTTGCATGGCAATGTATCTCGGAAAGGCTATGGAAATGCCTTGATAGGTAGGTATGGTGGCTGTTTTGAGGAAGGATATAATGAGGCTTATGATGACAGAGCGTATCGTGCCAAGGATTTGGATGCACCGGCGAAGTATGCGCCAACTCTCGAGGTGAGAAAGGGCAATGCACGGTACCGAAGAGGCTAGAAAAATATGGCTAGGTGGAAGTGTCAACTTTCGAATACTCACATTAGTCCGAAGAACTCATGCACTTATTATCGGTAACTCTCAATCTAATTAGGAGGTTCACAAAGAGACAAGTACCCCGAGGAGGAGTGTATGGGGGTTTGGTTATCCTTGCGCATCCTCGACTCATGGTACGTGAGTGTACTCTAATATTCGATCCCTCCAAAGATTAGCGATCCATCTAGTAGCTAAAGTTATCAACTATTTTGTAGGTTTTCGAAAATAAACACGGATTGCCCAAAATACGACATCTATCACTAATAGGCTAAAGCTCTTGACACCAAAAGTTCATACATTACTCATGGCAATACCTCAAAACTATTGCAAGTTACTACTAAAATTAAATAGCAACCTCAATTACCTACTTTAAGTTAAGACACACAACTCAGTGCAACAGGCAAACTCTCTTAACAAGATGAACATGAAAACTCAAGAGAGTTCAGCAACCAACTAAACAAAAGCTCTTTAAAAAGAAAAGCATGAAAACTAAGAGCTAAACATGACAGCAGCTATGGAAAGACAAAGAACACACACAGCAAAGATAAGCATGAAAATCCTATGTTGTGTTCTAGGTTGAAGTGGAGCGTGTTTCTCTCCCACACAAAGAAAGCTGGGTTCTAACTTGTTATGAACAGCAAGCAAAGCTAAAGAAAACTAAAAAGGGAAACTAAGAGCAAGACGCTCCAAGCATAGCACATAACGCATGAAGTGATATATGGTGGAACGAAAGACGAACTGATAATTGTTGATGGAGAAGGGGATGCATGGGGGCATCCCCAAGCTTAGACGCTTGAGTCTTCTTGAATATTTCTTGGGGGTGCACGGGGGCATCCCCAAGCTTGAGCGTTTGACCCTCCTGAATCTTCTTTTATCATCTTCTCTCGCACACTTGAAAACTCCCTTCATACATAACTCATCATAATCTGATTAGTGTGGTTAGTACCCACAATACAATAATTTTTCCCTACTGGAAATAAAAATAATCTTGAAGAGCTACTGTTTCTCAAGATTGCCAAAAGGTTTTTGCAAAGAAAAAGCAAGCTCAAGGTTTGCAAAACGAAGAAAAGGCAAAACAGGACAGAATCTGTGAAAAACAGACCGGCAGGTAGTAAATAATTTTTTCGGGGCACTTCTGCAACTCAAATAAAAAAACTCAGAACAGACGCTCGAAAGCCAATTGTATAGAGCATGCTGTCAAAACAATTCAGATCAAAAAGATGATCTGGTGATTTTATTCGAATTTTTCTGTCCAAGGACAGAATCTGTTTTCTGGACAGCACGTCACAACTTTTGAACTTTCTTGCAATCAAGGATACCCCTTATAAAGCAACACATATTCTACGACGTTTTGACTATACGTTGCAAAATTTGCAAGAGATACGCATATAGGCATTGTAGCATATGCGTTGTAGTGCAGCTTGTGACCCATTGAACTGACGGTAACTCCAGGTAAAGCCCAATGCACTAACCCAGCCCAAGTTGCCTATCACAATTAACCTAGGCCGTTCCCTTTCCACAGCATCCCACGTCGGCCCACGCTGCCGCCGCCCCTCCTCTCGAGCCCTCCCACGCTGCCGCCGCCTCTCCTCTCGAGCCCTCCCATGCTGCCGCCGCCCCTCCTCTCGAGCCCTCCCACGTTGCCGCCGCCCCTCCTCTCGAGCTGTCCCACGCCGGCCGCCGCCGCTCCTCAGTCGTTGCCACTCCTTTGCACGGCGGCGACCTACCTGCATCCCTGCATGCCGCCCCTCACGACTCCCCTGCGATCCTCTGTCCCGGCGCCGCCCATCACCCCTGCCCTACGACCTTCCGTCCTAGCGTGCGCCGCCCCTCGTCACCACCCCTACGACACTGCATCCCGGCGCGCGGCCCATCGTTACCGCTCCCCTGCGACGAACGGCGAATCCAAGGTATGACCATGAACAAACACAGGCAACAACATCCCTCGTTCCACATCCCTAGCCCCTCGCGGTACCAAATGCATCATCCACATCTGTAGCCCCGTTCATCATCCTCCGGTGCTCCTCCTCCTAATTGTTCTCCACTATTCACGTGTCAGCCATGGAAAATGATCCAGGCAGCCTCTCCCTGATCCCTGTGCTGCAACCTTTTAATATCCATTGCCCCAGGACAACCTTCCAATCTCGCATTCCATGCCCGAGAAAACTGCAATCCAATGCAGTAGAGAAGGCGGTACATCAATGGCAGTTTGTATCTGATTGGACAGCCGCTATTGTTGGTGAAGTTGCCGAGAAGAGGAACTATTGCAGACTGGTCGCAGGTATGCAAGGAGCAAGACGAGAGTAGGTTTTTGTTTTTGAGGATTTTGTTGTTGTGTTGTGCTACTAAAATCTGGGACGTACAGCCTAGTGTTCTGTTTTGGGGAATATTGCTGATGTGCATTTTTTAGTTTCAGACATCTGAAGATACATATTACTTGGATGGCTATTAGGCGATTCAATTCACCTAAGGCGTGGTCGCAGCTCTGCACAACGAACTCAAGCACCACTTCTGATTTTGTTGGAAAGTGGACAACTCGTTTTGGAGCATTACACAATTTGTTCAGTCTACTTCTCTATGTTCCTTACATGCAAAAGGTACGGGTTTGTTTACTTGATAGGTTCTTTCAATTTTTTGCTCACCCGGTGATCCACATCTTAAAAGAACAAACTACTCTGTTCAGATGGAAATTCTTTGATAGTGTTGTTGCAGACTTGGAGGTATATGCACCAGGAGGTCAAGGTGGCAGTGGCACCATACAGTATTTATATGAAACTACACACGAGATAAAAAAATGATTCTAAGTTTATCTCTTTCCTCACATTATTTTTTCTGCTTGGTTTTTTTAATGTCGTTCTTTTGTTAAATTGATGTTTTAAATAATTAAGAACATATTTGTGTTCATCTTTGTAAAGTTCATGAATCTGATATATGGTGCTAGAACTTGCTTAGGAAGAGCTGTTATGTAATTAAGACCGTGTTTTTGTAATTCGTTAACTGAATCCATGATACTAAACTGTATGTTTGTTATAGTTCATATATATGTTATACGTACACGTGCAATTACTAGGCACACATTTTGAGTAGATAAGTTGAGTCTCAATTTATTTCGTCAAGCACAAAATATGACCTTGCATACATGTATTTCCATTCTCATATAATGGAAAATATACTAAAGGAAAGACTCATGTTGTATGCTTCTGATTCATGTTGAAAATGTGTAACCTCTTTGCTGCAATTCATCATTTTCATATAATAGGAAATGGTCAGTAACAAAAAAAGGAAGCTCACTAAGCATGTCATTACATATTACCTGTCAAAAGCCCAGGTGATGAAGAGGATAATCAAGTTGAGAGCCCCCAACGAAGATGTATAATGGCTGAATGAACTTCTCATCCGCGCTTTGGCTGCATCTCGGTATGTAGGTATTTGCTTCTTACGGTTTTGTTTCATACATGTACATACTGGACTGGAGGTTTGATTTCTAGGACAATTTATTATTACTACTTTACACCTTTTCACATGATGCATGGATGATGAGCTCATATAAGTTTGGAGAGCATCACATGATTAGTTGCAGTGGGGCTAAGCTAAGAGAGGATTAACGATGCTTACAATACATATACACAGCCACGCATGCTGTCGTATTGGTATCTATTGTATATGATCTATTTTTTAAGCTCTAAATCTATGTTTTTATTTTGACCCTATATGAAAGAGCATATCAAAATCAGTACTAGCGAAATAAATCTATTAACGAATCCATGATTTGATGTACTATTTAAAAGAAACAATTAAGCTACATGCATGTATCATGCATGAAAAATATATCTTCTAGATGAGTATGTATACCATAGATTTGATATGCGTGCATGTGCATTTGTTAACTCTTACAATGGGTTTCTTTGGATCTCTTCAACATAAATGAACTAGAAATCCAGGTTATCTGCCTCGCATTTTATAGTGTAAAAAATTATAGACCAAACAGAAAAACCAGTCATCTCTTTTGTGTTACGTATAGAACATTTCATTGGATTTGTTGTATATCACCAAAACAAAATAAATGTCCTCCTTTTAATTGTTCATCCTGTATGCATGAGCCAAAACGCCTCTTTCCGCAGAAACATAGATACATGGCCCCTTCTAAATATTTCTTGCAATATTTTATTTTGAGTTTCCAGCATTATCATCCCATAGTGGCCATTTTTTTCAGAATCCATGAAATAAAATGACCAGTTGTGAGATGTTAAAAATGTATTACTCTTTCTCTAATTACTCTTACATTACCATAGAAAGTTATTTTATTTTTATTTTTTTGTTCATGCATTGTGTGTTAACAGTTCATTTTGTTTTTTGTTTGTAGGTTCAAAAGATAAATGGATGATTATATGGGTGCGTGGCAAGTATACTGATGATGATGTTAGATTCTTTCAATTTTAGTTAAGCTGTAGGGATGATGTTCTTCTGTTCAGTTTTTGTGAACTTGTAGGGATCTTAAGGGATGCTTTCGATTTTCGTTTTGTTGTCAAGAAAATATTTAGACGCATCACATTTGGATGATGTTCCTCCTGTAATATCCACTATTGTAATCCAACAAGTTTATATAATATATGATTTCTTCCTCCCGTGAGTATATTCTCTTGTTTTTTATCACTTGATATACATATATAATTATTACCATTATGTGTAGCATTAATTTAGTTGTTGGCAATATGTATAAAAAGTAATATCATTCCTTGACATTATATATGTACCAATATTTGAGGCATTGAAAACTCTGTTGCCAAGCAATGCGATTTTGATTCCCGTACAATATGCACCAACGTATAAAAGTGTTGCATAAGTCTCTTTTATGTGTTGCATTTTTGCAACGGTCCCTTTTACCAACGATGGTATAAGCGTTGTAATATGCGCTAGCAACACTGGATAAAGCTACGCATCCCAAACCGTTGGTACTGAGACTAACAACGCATATATGGTCTTTTAGATACGGAAAAATGTGTTGCTATAGGGGGGTTCCTGTTGTAGTGATCGGAGGCTAAACTTGGCACAAAGCTGAAAAGAAAAGATACAATGATGATGCTACTGTAGTAACAAACATCGACACAATAAAAGCAAAATAAAACCTAATTCGTTGTGGGCTGCCTCCCAAAAGCGCTTTCTTTTATGCCTTTAAGCTAGGCATGATGCAAAAAGGAGGAATCAAAAGTCATCATAATAATCGGAGTTATAAATTGCTTCAAATGTTTCCTCAACAAGTTCATCCTTATTCCTTCTAGTAAAGGGGTACGTACCTTTTGCCTTCCCGCGTAGGCGGATTTGTCCCTTACCTATATCGATGAAGCCTTTTACGGCTCGGAGGAAGTCCCTTCCAAGCACTATATTTCCTTGGTTTGGCCTCATGATGAAGAAATCAACCATTGCAATCCCTTTAAGGAATGTAACTGGTACGTCTTTTATTCTTCCCTAGATCTCGGAAATATCTCCATTAGCATGTTCATGATAGGATGATAATTTGTCCATGTTAAATTTTAAAGAATCATGAACAATTTTTGGCATAGTAGAAACCATAGATCCAATATCACAATAAGCAAGGAAGTCTTGATTAGAGATGCTAATCCTAACAAAAGGCTCCCAATCATTGTCTATTTCCAAAATATCTCTCTTGTTGGGTTTGGGTTTCTCTACCTTCATCAAGTCTAGAGCATCCATTCTCTTCTCAATAGTAGCAAGTCTATCTATGACAGTATCAAAACTATGATCATAAACAAAGTAACTAGATAGACCATGTATAATTTCAAGAGCTCTAGCTTCATCACACTCTAGGAAATCTCCTTCAGCTATAATATCAAGAGAGTGTTTACACCATTTAAAAAGACCATGGTAAAAATTTCTAAGCAAAATTTTTATAGGTATCCAAGGCATAATTCTCCTATGTGCATCAGAAATTCTGTCCCATGCCTTCTGCATATTTTCTCCATCCCTTTGATGGAAATCTAGAACTTCTAATTCCCTCAAAGCACCAAGTCCTAACATGCTTGACTAAACAGAAAGGACTACTAACAGAAAAGCAAATAATTTTTTTGTGATTTTTGATAAAGGACACTAAAGCAAAAACTGAAAGGTAAACTAACAAGACTAAAAAGCAAAGATAAAAGATAGCGTGCAACTCCCCTATCTTGAAGAGTGGAGTCCCCGGCAACGGCGTCAGAAACTTGCTTGATGGCTTCTCGCCCCTCGTTGGATACCCCAAGTGGAAGGTTGAGATGTAGCGTAGCGGCAAATTTCCCTTGGCAAAGGTACCAAGGATTGAATCCCGTGAGACTCCGAGGGTCGACAAGTAGGTGTCAACGGCGCCAGAAACTTAGCGGTTGACGGGACCTGCACACAGATACATATAACTTTGCTCCCAACATGTACAGAGAGGTTGTCAATCCCTCCGGCCTTGTTGTTTACAAAGGATAAAACACAAGAGATAATAATGATAGCTATGACTGCAACTAGGAAATAAAAACAGGAAGTAAATAGAAGGTGTGATCAGCGGTGGTAATATGGACCGGGGTCCCATGATGTTCACTAGTGATGTCTCTCTCCCAAAAGACGATAAAACAGCAAAGCGACGTAAACAAATTACAGCTGGGCAATTGACAGGATTATGTGCGCAAACCAATGCTAACTATGCTGCAAAGAAAGGTAGAGGCTCAAAAGCATGGGCGGTACGCCAAGGCAAGTAGACCGAAATCCATCTGCATCTACTACTAATCATCCACCTTGAGATATCTATCCAGAACATCTCGCTGGTATTAAGTTGCGAATCCCACCCAAAGTGTAAACTCAAAGCAACAGACAACTGCATTAAAAGAACTTTGCGTAAAGTAAACAATCCTTGCACCCGCAAGTACAAGCACCGTTGTTTTCTCCCTTGTGGCAATAGCACATCCCCTAGACTCATGTTTCTGTCACTCAAGCTAGTCATCAGGGGGCATGAACCCACAATCAAGCATAACGCTCCCTCTTGGAGTTACTACCTACTACTTGGCCAAAGCAATAAACAGTAACGAAGAACATGCAAGAATTACTCAAGAACAAAGATATAAAAGAGGTGAATCAAATATATTACTCAAACACAATCTGAACATAGTCTCATAATCCATCAGATCCCAGCAAACTCAGCAAAGCAACAGCAGAAAGATTACATATGTGCCTCGATCATGTAGGGCAGCTCACGAGGTCTAAACCATGAAGAGCAAAGAGGGGAGGAGAACATAACATAGCTACTGATCATGGACCCATGGTCCAAGGTGGACTACTCACGACTCATCCGGGAAGCGTCCATGGTGGTGGAGAAGCTCCCGGTGGTGGTTCTCCCCTCCGGCAGGGTGCCGGGAAGAGTTCTCTTGATGCTCCCGATCTTGGAAGCGCTGCGGCGGCGGAACAGAGGCGAGATCGCGAAAAAGGGTTCTGTCCTCGAGGGTTTCGGGACGAGAGGGATATATATGCGAAGGGGGGCAGCCAGAGGCGGAGCAGGGGCCCCAGGCGCCCCCCCTGGCGCAGCCAGGGGTGGGGCCGCGCCAGGTGGCCGCCTGGGCCTCCCCTGGCTACCCTCTGGCACATCTTTGGTTCTTCGCGAAGCTTCCTGTACGCTGATTTTTCCTATATTTTTCCTAGAATTTTTGGAGCACTTTTAATATGGGGGAAACCTGAAATAGAAAAACAGCAGAAAACAGGAACTGGCACTGTGGTGCACTGAGTTAATAGGTTAGTCCAAATATGATCAAAAGTGTATGGAAGTGCATCAATATCATAGCAATATCACACAAAAGAAGCATGGAGCAAGCAGAAATTATAGATACATTTTGGACGTATCAGTAACAAACAGGCGCTACACGTAAGTGTGTAGAAGTAGTGCGGGTTTACCACCCACCGCTGTTGCTAAATGTTCCCCACATTACCGATCGGGGCTACCCATAGTAGGAGCGCGGCCTGCAAATCCCACGCTGGTGCTAAAATTATAGCAGTAGCTCGTGCCTACGGCCCATCGCTACTGCTATGTGTGTGCACTATGCCAGCGGGTGGGCCCCACCTAGCAGCAACGATGTCCGCTGACCCGCGCTACTACTATTGGTCTTAGCAGTGGCGCGCACCCCGTACCAGCGCTACTGCTAACGCCACCTTATCCAACTCCCCGTGTCCGACCTTCTCTCTTCCCTTACTCATGATTGCCTCACTCTGCCTCCCTCCCGCCGTCGCCACCGCATTGCCGCCGCCATCCTCCCTTCTCCTTCCTCGGTATGCCGCGACCCTCCACCCTCCTCCCTGCTCCCTCCTCCTCTCACGGCCCTCCTCCCTCTCCTCCAACCGCCCTACTCCTTCCTCCTCCTCCATCCTCCTCCTCCTCCTCTCTCCTCCCTCCTCTTACTCCTCACTCCTCCCTCCTCCCACCTCTCCTCTATGCTATAGAAATGTTAGATAATTTTTTGGGTATTATGTTGTTATAAAAAATTTAGTAGTTTTGTTATAGAAAGTACTATTAATGCCGAGGTATAGTGTTGTTATAGAAAATGTTAGTAGTTTCGTTATAAAAAACATTTAGTACTAATTTAGGTATAGAAAGTTTCAAAAGTTTACTAATCTTTTCATAGGTTTGGATTTAGTTGATGCCTAGTGAATTTTGAGAGAGAGGGGGGGAGAGAGAGAGAGACCTAATGAACTGAAATGATTTGGCAAAAAATGAAATGTTTTGCTTGTTGTCAAAATTAAACCACTGAAATGCAATGAGCATACCCAGTTTGAAATTTTCTATATAAATACTCATGTCTTTATGCTCATGTGTGGAGCAGGGTATATCACTGACGAGCCGGTCAACGACGCCTAGAGGTTCACCGACGACACCTGCATCCTCGACAACCGTCATCTATAGTGAGTAAACATGTAAATCTCGTGTTGTGTACTAGTGTTGCTCAAATATGATGGAGATATAGACATGTGATATGTAGTGTTGTGTACTATTAGTGTTGTTACACATGAATATTTGGAAAATAAAGGATATGTGCTTGCCCAAGTGGCCTATGTTTGTAGGGAACGCCTCCGAGTGGCCAATGTTTTGCCAGAATGTTGATTAATTTCCATTACGGCCAATTTTAGGCGCTCGATATGTCCTTTTAGCAAAGGTCATGCTGGATTTTTTCGTGAATTTTAGCATGGCTTGTGCTAGAATGTAGGAAATATCGAGTGCCTTGGATTTGCCAGAAAGAGAATAAAATGACATTTTGGGTTGTGTTTAATTATGTCTAGGCTCCATACATCATAGTCAAAAAAATAGTGAGGGAGAGTGTCAACCATATATGAGAGAAGAAGAATGATGACTGTTGTCATGGGGGTCGCTGTTCCTCTTCTTTCTCGTGATAGACCTTTTGGTAATGCACATGAAGGAAGAGAAGAGCGATCATCACCGATGGTCAAAAAATCAGTGAGGGAGTGTCCACCATATACAGTTAAAATATGAGAGAAGAAGAATGCCGGCTATTGTCGTGGGGGTCGCTTCTCCTTCTTCTCCTTGTGCTAGACCTTTGTTATGCACTAGGGGAAGGAGGAGTAGTGACCATCACCGACGGTCGAAATATCAGTGACAACGAGTGTCCACCATATATGCGAGAGGAAGAATCCCGACTGTTGTCGTGAGGGGAGCTTCTTCTTCATTTGAAGGTGCTAGACATTTGGGTGTAATGCACTTTCAAATGAAAGTAGGAGCTTCCATCACCGACAGTCGCAAATGCCAGAGAGGAAAAATCCCGACTGTTGTCGTGGGGGTCGCTTCTCCTTCGTTCCCATGTGCTAGAAAATTTTGTGTAATGCACTCGAGGACGAACGGAGGAGTGACCATCACCGAGGGTCGAATATATCACAAAGGGAGTGCCACCATATACACCACGTGAGATGAGAGTTTTCAAGGAAAGTAATAGACAAAACCTACTACACTTATGGGTCTGAGCTAACTTACGAGGAGATAAATCATTTTGTTTCTTGGATTAAAGATGTTGAGTATTTTAAAACAAGTCATAATATTTGCTCCAAGTTATGATTAATACGTGCCACTAGTGCACGTAATGAGATACGGTAACATCCATCGAGATAGCATGGTAAGATTTTTCGTACTATGTCACCAGTGCATCTTTTGCATATATACATTCTTCTGAAGCTAAACTACATTTTGCTAAGTATGTTATTATGATGTTCTTCAACAGAACCTCCCGGCGGATTGTGTGCCTCGTCTTATGGAAATGAAAGGTAAAATGAACATTATTAGCTTACACCCAAGGTGGCCTACATGTCACTTCAATGCATACACGATTCATAAAAGAGATGACATCCTCATGATCAAAGACTGGAGAAAAGTTCTGAATGCTCGCATGGGAACTACTTGGGGGCAACATCAAGTGCATACCACAAATGGGAGACAGGTTCATCTGTATTCTCCATAATGGAGATTTAGGTGTTTACTTGTTTTATACTATTTTACCTTCGAGAGAGTAGCAGGTCTTAGGTAGTTATGTTCTACATTGTTCTAGAATGATGAGCTAGTTCTTATATGACTATGTTGATGAGTTGTTATCACGATGATGGTGATTAGCTAGTTCTTATATGACTATGATGATGAGTTGTTATCATGATGATGATCAGTTATGTGCTACCTTGTGCTAAAATGATGAGCTGGTTCCTATATGACTATGATGATGAGTTGTTATTATAATGATGATGATGATGTATGAGTTCTTATATGAATATGATGATGAGTTATTATGATCATGTTGAGTTATTATATCATTGGGTGGGAGAAAGACGGATTAGATTCATGTGACCAAAAGTTAGATTAGTCGTCCTACTAATCCAACTTTTGGTCACATGAATCCAATCTGTGTTTCTTCCACCTAATGATATAATAACTCAACATGATCATGATGATGTAACAATCCCTTAATTGCTACTATATCAAAAAAATGATGTATAAATATAGTATAAAATAAAGAAATAAAATACATATGAATAGTAGTAGCGCGGGTCAGAGCCAATGCTGCTACTACCTAGCAGTAGCGCTGGCGCATAAGCACGCTACTGCCATCATACTTAGTAGTAGCGCGGGTAGACCAGCGCTACTGCTAAAGTTTACCTGTAGCGCCCTAGCAGTAGCGCTGGTACCCGTGCTACTACTAGGCAAAAACCAGCGCTACCACTAGGGTTTTCCCTAGAAGTGCTCGTTTATGTGTTGTGTTATAGCTTGTTTTGCCTCTGCGTAGACCTGTCAAACTTGATCGTTGTTTTGGGAAGTTTAGCAATTTTAAAAATCACTGTCGTGGCAGCAGTTTCTTTAGTTCTTCTTCTTCGTCATCCTATACAGCCTCCTCGCATCGAGGTCCTCCGTTTAAGCTTGTCAACGCCGTTTGTAATCTTACCGCTATCTCTATAGCTACTCTATTACAGCAAAGTCGACACACATGTCGTTAAAGTGTCAATCATGTGGCTCCAGCCATCATGCCGTACTCTGACACGCAGGTCACTTAAATAATTATTACATATAATCATCTCATACATAAACACATTAATATGACGAAGGCTATACCACATCATGCACATGACTAAAAGTTAGCCGTCCTCTAATCAGTTTATGCAGAAATTTAATTTACGTGGCTTCTAGGATTTCAGAACAAATATTAGCTACCTGCGTTCATCATCAAGTATAATTATTCTTGTTGCTAGATTAACTTTGTTGGGTGTGTGTAGGAAGAGACTTAATTAAATATCTATATACCCATACTAAACTTCTTCAATACACATGATCCCCATGTAGATCATCATCTACATGCCCTCTAGTTTGCAAAAATTCAACTTTCTTGACTAAGGTGTAGCCCAAAGAACTAAGATAGAAAATCATAGATAGCCAGAATCGCCGATTGCCAAACTTTGTAACAAAGCTGCACCATGCCATCAAGAATAGAAAAGAAGCAACATGAGGGAAGCAAGCAAGAACATTGAACAAAAGATTGGATCTACCACATTAGATCTTATCTTTAATCCGCTCCAAACTTTCATTGAATAATAGATCTCATCTACCACAATATATCTCATCTACCACAATGGATCTCGCCTACTACTATGAAATTGTCGTGCAATACCCACACAATCACATGTGTTCTAGATCGTAACCTACACATTGCTACCTGTGAGCTCGTTGGGATTTCCTCGAAGAGAAGAGGATGATGCAGTACAATAGAGATAAGTATTTTTCTCAGTTAAGAACCAAGGTTATCAATCCGGTACGAGAACCATGCAATACCTCGTGAACATCACCTACACACTAAATAACAAATACTTGCACCCAACGCAAACAAGGGGTTGTCAATCCCTTGGCGGTTAATTGTAAGGATCAAATCTCATAGTGATAGATAGATAAACAAAAACACACAAACATAACAGTAACTAAAATGCAGCAAGGTATTTTTGGATTCTAATATATGATAAAGTTAGGCCCGGGGACATAATACAGTGGGTAAACAAATTACTGTTGTGCAACTGATAGAAAATCGCATAGTTGTGACGATATCCTAGGCAATGATCATGTATATAGGCATCGTGTCTAAGACAAGTAGACCAGCTCCTACCTGCATCTACTACTATTACTCCACACATCGACCGCTATCCAGCATGCATCTAGAGTATTAAGTTCATAAAGAATGAAGTAACGCCTTAGCAAGATGACATGATTTAGACAAAGTAAACTCAATTAATATGAATAGACCCCATCATTTTATCCTTGATGCCAATAATATAAATATGTGTCTTGTCCCTTTCTATCACTGGGATATAGAGCACCGCAAGATTGAACCCATCACAAAGCATCTCTCCCATTGCAAGATAAATCAATCTAGTTGTCCAAACCAAACAGATAGATCGGAGAGAAATACAAAGCTATAACAATCATGCATCAAAGAGTTCGGGAAAGACTCAAATAATATTTATACATAATCTGATTATAAACAAGCCCCTAGGGGAACCTTGGTACCGAATTGAGAAGAGCGCCACTGGAAAAAAACATCGTGGACGGAGGACGCAACAACGTCGAGGATGCAAGATGACATAGGGAGGATGGACATGAAGCAATGCCTCTGCGGAGGAGAATGTCTTCCGTAGACGTCAACGTTGCCAGCAACGGCTGAGGCCTTGCACAGCTTTCGCTGCGCCATCCTGCCAAGGCACTGCAAGGTGACCAGCATGTTGAGAAAGAACACCGCGTGACGCCGCGAGAACACCACAAGTGCATGTCCATCCACCCGGTCAAAGCCGACCTGGGCCCATGCCGGCGACGGAACCACGACCCGACAATCGGATGTCGGCAACCTAGACCCCCTAGTCACGGTCAACAGCCAAGCACACGACCCCCAATCGCCGAGAACAAGGTAGTTGGTCCTCGGGCAGGAGCCCACACCACATGTCCGACAGAGGACGACACTGGCACCCAGGCCGGGCCCACCTCGGGAAAAAGGTGGTGGCTACAACTCCGTGGCTGCAACCCCCACCAGGTCAAAGTGCGCTGCTTGACCCCCAAGCTGGGTACAAGCAGGCTCAATCACTGTGCGACCCATGTCCAAGGAGAGGGGCAAGACGCCGGCCCTCCCAGTCGTGATTGCCCAACCAGACGACCCCCGCCGGCGAGACCCCCATCTGCAAACCAGTGACGCCGCCAACGCAGATCGAGATCCAGATCAGGACGTCCCCAACTGAATACCCACCGCGAGCGTTATGGCGACGTACGACCGCTTCCCCGCCAAGTAGCCACAGGATCTGGTCATCCCTGCCGCCAGGAACCCCGCCGGACTCAGTGCCCCTCGCCGCGAACCCGTGCCACTGCCGCTACGAATAGGGTAAGAAAGGAGAGGCCCCGCCGCCGCCCAGGCTTCACCCGGCAGGGCGCCCTCCAACGGCGGCGAGGAGGGGGGAGCGTTGGGGGTAGAAGAGAACCTCTAGCGCCGGTGGCTCTTGTGATGTGCCTGCGGGGCGCATCACGAGAGCGTGCGGGGGGGGGGGGGCGTTTTTGATTGGCCTCAAAACATATCTTCTCTGCTCTGCATAACTAAAATGATGGAGATACTCTGTTTCGTGCAAACTACCTCCGTTCTTATTATAAGGTGTATTTGTTTTTTGATAAAATTTCAAGATGAATTTCTTCTAATTCCTCATAATTTCCTTGTTGGCCCTCCAGAAAAAAGGAAAGTATCTTCCTCCCGATTGTCAGTATCTCTTCTTGTATCAAAAGAAGAAAAACATATCTCTGTTGATTGCATGTATCTCTTACTTTCTAAACTAACTGATTTAGGGCCAGTTCTTTTGCTAGCGTTTTTGAGCTTCCAGAATAAGCTGCCTCCAACCCAGCTTATTCTAGAAGCCCAATCAATTTTTTTCTTTTAGAAGCCTACTAATGAAGTCTTAACTACTAGCTTCTAAGAAAATAATTTGGTTTGGACTTATAGAATAAACTGGGTAGGGGTGGCTTATTTTAGCTTATTCTAGAAGCTAGCAAAAAAACTGGGACTTACTGTCCACTAACCAACCAACTTATCAAGGGTAATTTTGTCCTAACATGCATGTCTATAATTATGTGCCTTGGTCACCATGCCAAAAATAATACACCTTACATAAGCAAAGGGAGGGAGTATATAGCATGAGCATTATCGAGAGACAACGAGAATTTAACTGTCAATTAGAGGTTTGATTATTACAGAAACCCTAGACAATACACAAGAAATTTATTTATTCAGTGCGCAAGTAGCACATAGTAGTAGCATGGAACGACTAATTAAAAGCTTGTTGAGCATCAGGGTAATCAGGCCACCGATACCCGAATTGACGAGGGAACGAACATACATGTTCGACCCCAGATTTGCATGTAAATGATCCAGACGCCGCTAGTGAAACTTGCACGTAGAGGCACCGGCACTGAAGTTTGCAGGCAGGGTGGCCGGCGTGATGGCCGGGCATCCCCTGACGAGCAGCTGGATTGGACCTCTGCAGCACCCGAGGCCCGACAACGACGCCAGCAGCGGGCAGTGGAATACGCTCACCTCCCTGAGCAGAGGGAACGCTTGTTTCGGCATGTCAACCCAGGCCACCAGTTTCGGCATGTCGTCGAGCACGATCTTCTTCAGTTTGGGGAACGTGCCGGTGCCGCCGCCTCCGCAAAAGTCGCCGTCGATCCTCTCAACGGAGGTCAGCTCCTTGATGTCCAGAAGCTCCAGGCACGGGACCCCGCCCAGGGCAGGCAGGGCCTGCAGCTTCCTACAGTTCCACAAGTACAGGCACGTGAGCTTCTCCAGCGCGCCCGTCCTCCAGCCCGGCCACGCTGCGCCAGGGTACCTTGCGATGCGCAGGTCATGGAGATCGCGGTGAGGCTGGAGACCTTCCAGGACGGCCGCCGCGGCGTCAACAGCAGATGGCCCCCCATAGACTTGACGTGGATCCGGGGCACCCCATTGAAGCTTCAGGACCTTGACAAAACCTTTGCTTTGCAAGCCGAGCCTCCTCAGCTTCCTCCTTGCTCGTGACGGCTTCAAGTCCCTTTATGCTCAGCG
This sequence comes from Secale cereale, assembly GCA_902687465.1. Taxonomy (NCBI): domain Eukaryota; kingdom Viridiplantae; phylum Streptophyta; class Magnoliopsida; order Poales; family Poaceae; genus Secale; species Secale cereale. The sequence goes on along the minus strand of LR738715.1, from coordinate 872,279,850 downwards.
TCCCTCCCAGAGGAGTTAATTACACGATAGTACCACATTTGGGGCGGTGGTGACGGATTGGTACCAAGTTTGGTAATTTTTACGTGTCAGTACCAAGTTTCGGACAAGCCGTTGCAAATCAGGCTAAACTACGTATTGACAGCGTATCTGACCGGCGGGGCCCGTATGTTAGGTGTCGATGTGGCATATTTTTTGCAGAAAGCCCCCTTACTTTATATGTAACCACGTAAAGGCACTTTATTTTTGCGGGTAAAGGGTTTCCGTGAGAGTTTTTTTTTCGTTCGGACTTATTTGAAAGTTTCCGTCGAAATGGATAAATAAATAAAATATACGAAAAACAACGCGCGGACAGGTTTCGAACCAGCGACCCGCCGCAGGCCAACGACACGAGATAGCCACCACGCCACTCGATCGTTCGCGACAGGTTGCACGCGGTATGAATTTTATACTAGGAGCGAACGCTGGGCCGGCTGTTGGGCCAAACGAGGCCTGTATTTTTTTTTTGTTTCGCGTTTTACTGCCGCGAGTGCTGGGGCCCGTTCGCGGGAGCTCATATTTGCATATCCGTTGAACATTTTCTTAAAATAAGTTGAATATTTTAAGTAATATATGATGGACTTTTTTGAATATACTATGAACATTTTTGAAAATATGAATATACGCGCTGAACAATTTCCGGATAAGCACTGAACATTTGTAAAAGAACGTTGAACAATTTATGAATACACATTGAGCATTGTGTAATATATACAGTGAACAAAATTAAGAAACATATTGAACATTTGTATATTCGTTAAAAAAACAAAACAGAAAGAGAAAAACCAAAACCAAAAGAAGAAAACAGGACAAAAACCAAAAACCCAGAAGAGAAACAGGGGAAAACCAACCCAAAAGAAACATAAACAAAACTAGAAGAAGAAAACCGAAAAAAAAAACCAGAAGAAAAAACAAGAGATAAAACCAAAACGTGGAAGAAAAAAAACTAACAAAAGAAACAGCAGCGAACGAAAAAGAAGCACGCAAACCCATAGTGGGCCGGCCCAACATGCACGCAAACGAAAACAGCTGCGAGCGTTTCCTCGACAGCTTGCCGCCCGCGCGCGTCAAATAGGAATTGCCCCCGTTGAACAAATTTTAAATGCAAATTGTATGTTTTTGTAATATATGTTGAACAGTTTTCTTAATATACGATAAACATTTTTTTCATTTATGTTGAACATTTTCTTAATACATGATGAATTTTTTTGACAATGTATATTTCAAAAAATGTTCAGCATGTATTATAAACTTATTGCGTAAACTCATTCTAGCATTTCTAGAAACGCATAGATTTTCTTAATAAAAGTTAAAGAAGTTTTAATGCATTTCTACAATTTATTATGTTTACAATTTTATTTTTAATACATGTTGTCAACATTTTAATAATTGTGCGTTTACAAAAATATAAATCAATATACGAGTAAGTAAAAAAAATGTGTTCGGCATATAATATGTTTATTGTTTGCGTAGTTGAATAATAGAATGAGGATACGCAATAATTGTAAAGTATTAATATTATTTATGATTAAAAAACGAGTAACTAAGGGCACGCGGCCGCGCTGGGCCTAACAGCTGGCCCAGCATGGCAAGTCTAGTATAAAAGAGAGCCCACACGGATACTAACGCGAACGGTCGACTGGCGGGGTGGCTAGCTCGTGGCGGTGGCGTGCCGCTGGTCGCGGGTTCGAAACCTGCCCGCGAGCGGTTTTTCATTTATTTTATTTATTTGTCCATTTCGACGGAAACTTCGAAACAAGTCCGAACAAAAAAAAACTCTCACGGAAACCCTTTACCCGCAGAAATAATGTGCCTTTACGTGATTATATATAAAGTAAGGGGGCTTTCTGCAAAAAATATGCCACATCGGCACCTGACATATGGGCCCCGCCGGTCAGATACGCTGTCAATACGTAATTTAGCCTGATTTGCAACGGCTTGCCCGAAACTTGGTACTGACACGTAAAAATTACCAAACTTGGTACCAATCCGCCACCACCGCCCCAAATGTGGTACTATCATGTAATTAACTCCTCCCAGAGAGTTCATCCCGCCGAGCTCCGACACGCTATGCCCTTGTTTCTCCGGTCCCTTGATCACCCGGAACACTCGATCGATCCTTGCAGCTTAATCATCCCGCCGATGCCGCTAATGTTGGCAATGCACTCTGCATCCATGTCGAGGTGCCGCATGTTGATCAGCCTGTTCATGCCATCGGGAAACCGCACATGCCTGTTGTTTCTTTTGTCACTGACGATGCTCAAGGTCTGGAGAAACAGCAGCTCCGTGACTTGATGACAGAGGTTCACAAATCACAACGGTGCTAGGAAGACCCAGGTACCGCACGTGTTTCAGCTTGCCGGTACTCGCTGGAAGTTCAGTTATGGCTGTCTCCGTCAGATCCAGCACTCTCACACCCTCGAACTGTTGGACTATATCTTTGTCAATTGCACTCATCAAGGAATCTGGATCATCATCATCATCATCATAATCTTTTAAGACCACCAAGGTGCGCAGATTCTTGAGTACTCCACTAGGGTATGCCTTGAGCTGATCAAGACAGCTGCTGGTGACAGACAAGTGGCGAGCCGTGGCAGGGATGCTTCTTGTCGGCGCACTAGTGCGAGAGATGCTGATGCAATGTTTGGCCGAGGCTCGGCGTATCATCCAGTGTATGTGCTCATGAATCGCGTAGTAAGTTTGTTTGTCTCCTCCATCGGCCTTGGCTTCTTCTTTGAATAAGGACCGATCCACAAGGCTGTGGAAGTAGCCTCTGGCGACATCTTCCATGCTCTCCCCGCCCAACAATGTTTCCTTGTCGACGAAACCATGAGCGATCCACATCCTGGTTAGCTTCCCAGGCTCGAACCTCCAACTGAACGGGAATATGCCGCAGAAGGCGAAGCAGCGCTGGAGGTGCGGCGGCAGGTGGTGATAGGTGAAGAGATGGCCCGAGAACACGCTGCCCATGTGACGCTCGATGTCATGTAACATGTCACAACGACGCTCCCTGCTTGGCTCCATGTTCAGTTCGTCGCCGATCTCCATGGCTGCCAGTGGGGATCCCTTCAGCTTTTAGGCACCTTGCTGTTGAGCAGCTCCATGATCACTGAGTCATCGGCAAGTTTTGCAGTGTGGCTGCTGAGCAGATGTTTGACTTGCTTGTGTTCCATCCCGTTCAGGACGATGCTCCAAATGTGGTGGCGCAGATCTTGGCTCGAGTCGTGATCACGACTCTGCTCCCATCTCCCACGAAACTCATAAACAGGTCCAGCGCCACCCGGGCCTGCTTCCTCTCCACCTCGCTGGTCGCCCGTTCGTGGTGCCACACGTCGTCGAGCACAAGCAGACACCTCTTTGATCGCAACAGCTTCTCGAGCTCCCTCTGAAGGCTAGGAAGGTTAAGGTCGCCAACTGGCCTGTCCCCGGCAGTAGACCTCCAGATCTCCCTCAAGAGGTCAAATTCAGTGAGCTTGTCGTAGGCGTGCACCCATATGCGGAGGTGGAAATCGCCTCTGACGTCACGGTAAGCCTGGCGAACAAGCTCCGTCTTCCCCGTCCCGCCATGGCCCATGGCCAATGATGGCGACGACGTCTGGCTGCACCGTGCTGCTGATCTCGTCCTTGTTGCCATCCCGACGCAGCATGGAGATGAGCCGGGTATACTCCTTGCCGTACCCGAAGAAGCGCTCCCCGTCCCTTACCGGGCACGGCGCCGTGGCTGCTCTAGTCGAGATGGGGGAGACGCCATGCAGTCGTCGAAGTGGGTCTTGCTTGAGTTCCTGCGCTCTCTCACGTAGATTCTCTAGCACTTTGGCCAACTGACTCAAGTGAACCTCTCCTCCTGCCAATCAACGAAGAAGAATCAGTGGGTTTCTTCTTGCTGGCACCACCACCACCAGCACCACCACCGTGCAGGCGTTTCTTCTTCTTGTTTGGGTTGCTCTCTGCTGCCTCGGCTTCCAGGATCTCCAGCTGGAACAGGTCCAGGATCTCCTCTGCGTCGTGGATGCCGTCCTTGAGCCTCCACAGACGGTCGAGCCATGCTGGGTCGTTGACGAAGCCTGTGCTGGCTGGATCGAGCAGGGCCTTGACGTCCTCCAGTTCTCCCGCGAGTTTCTGCAGCTTCTCCTTGATGCCTGTGGACAGTTTGTACTTGTTGGATACGCAGGCTCGTGCGATCGCCATGAGCATGGCGATGTTCGGCGACACGAACCACCCCACTACTGCAACTATGACCGCTGCTTCTCCTACCACGACCATGGCTGCCCTGCACCCAGTAGAGCCGTCACATGAGTACCTGACCTGACAATGAACGTGTAAGTATGGATGATCGGGAAATGGCAGCATCAATTTACGAGCGATCAATTAGAAGCAACTATAGCTAACAGGACGATTAAATCATGAATGATATACCGGTCTGTGCAGGTCAACGTACTGCCTGAACAACATAACCTGAGAATTCAAAATGTCAATAAGCACAATGAAGAATTGGAATGCCTGCAGCCCAGCCAGTTCTGATACCAATGGATGATCTGCTAGACATAATTTCCCCGAGACAGATCACCAGAACCTAGCTAGCTAGACGTACAGCTCAACTGATGTGTCCTTAATGGGGAGGGGGGACATAGAGAAGCTGATCCATTGAGGTATAAGCAAAGTCAACCATGACAAGGTAGTAGGACACGTTCTGCTAGACAAACTAGATCAAGTTTCTTTTCAAACGATATTACTAATAGACCATTAAGTGGTGATTAGAGGCGTACATGTTAGTTGGTACGTAGTTGACGGGATACTTGTTTTTTGGTTGAAGAACCGGCAAGAGCAACGACATTCATTCAGAAGAAATAGAGACAAAATTGAAGAAGCCAATGTATAATAAGAAATATAAAAAATATCAGATTTTGCATTTGGTACGACGTTTTCTTTCGCATAAAACAAATACTTTCATGTTATACCCTCAATGTCACGATTAATTGGCACTTATACACTCTTTAAATGTTCGACCGGAAATATGGTCAAAATTGTTTTGAATTGAAGCGAGTACCTCAGCTACTCTTATAGACTATAGACATCAAAGTAATTGATTAAACCTGCAAACAAAAGAGTAATGAGCATCCATGAGTAACTGATCCCTACTTATTAATTATTGCACCATCTCAGAGGAGACCCAAACCGACCCCCGCGTCGCCCCCCCCCC
>LR738715.1:872236651-872274533 GCA_902687465.1 Secale cereale | reverse complement strand
CCCCCCCCCCCCCCCCCAAGGGCTACACGGGTGGTACTCCAACTCTAGCCGCCGCCGAGGCCGATACCCTTCCCTCCCTTCCTCCCGCCGCCGGCCTGCGCCCGGTGGCCGACGGCGGTGGCGGGGGTTCTTCTTGCTCCCGTGTCTCAGGGGCGGTGCGGGCCCCCTATGCGCGTGGAGGTGCATCCGATCTAGCGAAGCGGCGGCGACGGCCATGGCTGCGGCGGCGGCCAATCCAGCGAAGCGGCGTCGATAGCTATGGCGACGATGGTGGAGGCCACTCCTGCCTTGTGGCGGGCAGCCTATGCTGCGACGGCGCGTCATCCGGCTTTGGATCGGCGGTGGTGTCGAGGGCCTGGTGGACTGCTTGGTGGCACCTCCGGTTAGATATAGTCTGGCCGGTGCAGCTGGCGGTGGTGGTCATCTTCTCCGTCAGAGATGGCCGGCCAGAGTCTGGGTGTTTGGATCTCGAGATCCATCATCTAGCCCCGCCTGCGAGTTGGGGAGACACAGTTGCCGGTGAAAACCAAGCCGACGACAGGCGATGGCGGCGTTCTGCGTCGTTACCTTGATGAAGGCATCGTCGTGTAACTGTTGTCGACCCACTCGTGCTACCCCGGGGGAAACCCTAGGATCTGGTTTTCCAGATTGGATGATGGCGGCATGGAGCATCATTTGTGGAGCAGCGCTGGAAGTCAGAGGTAGGAGGTGGAGCGGCTTCGTCTTGCATGGAGCTTCGGTGGAGATGTCAAGTCATGCCTGGCCGACAGGTGCTACGCTTTGTCATGCCTAGTCGGCAGATGCTACACACGAAAGATCTTCCAGAGACTTCAAGCTATGCCAGCCGGTGGTACTTGGCGGCATGGTGCTAAGGTGTACCGGCGGTGACCGTGGTGGCGTCGACAGCAGCTCAATCGGCAAGGATGATGCGTCAGTACAGCTCTGAAGTTGAAGTGGTGGCAGTTGACGGCAGCGGCCTCTGAGAGCGCGCCGGATCTGTGTGTGCCCCATACCCGACAAGTGGCTTGGTTGGGGCCTCGGGTCTTAGATGTTAGGCTTGACTGTGAAGTCTGTAGCATTAGGCCCGGACTATCAGCATCCTTTCATCAGTTGGATAGGAGTTGCGGAAGATGTTGCCTAGACGATGGATTCAGACTTACTGATGTATTTCTTTGTAAGGTCTTGTGTGAATAATTAATAAAGTGGCTGCATGCATCGCCCAGATGCACGGAGGCTGGGGGTCTTCCTCCTTTTCAAAAAAAACTTACTAATCACTGTGGGGAGGTCGAATTTCAATTTTTTCCAGATATGTAGGTAATTTAGGGAGGCCTACAGCTGATGCAATTCAAGCAGTTCAATTGTCCTTGAGCTCCTCTGGACAACCTAAAACAAAGGAAACGACTGCCACACGGAGGCTGAGAACATACACCTGCTGCATATAACTCATTTGTGGGAATATCTTAATGATGCAATAGCAAAAATTGAGTGGAGAAGCTGCAGACTACACTTGCCAGTGCTTCTGCAAAATTTTATGGTTGTTCCCTGGAATCAGAAATAACAATGAATAATTATGATTGAGTCAAGTTGTTCCTGATAAAAAGAAGAGAATAAATAATGTATCAACTATTTATGCTGCCCCAAACTGAACTTAAAGTATCTAAAATCCAACATATAAATTCACACTGAGTTAGTATGAAAGCTAGAACTATGAAAGTAGTTTACTCCTATTCTTGATGAGATGAAATTCAAGGGTAATCATGCCCTTTTTGACATTTTCCAGTTACTCGTATGCACATGAAAGAGTATCATTCAAGCCCACGACACTTTGCCTCTATTCCGTAATTTTTAGAAAAATCATGAGTTTTATGAAAAAGGGTTTCCCCCGCTTTATATTATAAAGCAACAACCAACCGATACAACCAGCTTGCTGGGGCAGCAGCACAAACAAGCCCAAAAGAAAAAACGAGAGAAAGGAAGAGAAACAAATGCCGACGCCGGCAGCTGAACTAAGCGAAGATGGCCGATATCCGCCACACCCTCCGGAGAAGTACCACCGCACGCCTAGCACACTCTGGCCTCGTCGGTTGATGCACATAATCATTTCAGAAAGAAGAAGAAAATGATATCAAGCTTAGGTTATTACAGCCACCTGTAAATGTTAGAATTCTAAAGTTGCAATGGAAAATCAAACTACACCAAAAAGTTGGACACCCATAGACTGCCCAAAGTTTTTTTTTCAAAGACCTAAATTCATCGATTCCTGCCTCTGTGCACAATCACAAAACCATCCCCCATCGTTCACTACAATAGACGCCAAAGTGCAATAAAAAGAAAAGAAAAAACTACAATAGTATGGAAGAAAAGGTTGTAAGGAATCAGCCACTAATCCTATAGAGGGCTCGCCATCCTTTGCTAGAGAAAACCAGTTCACCCAGGAATATCTTTACAATTTGTAGTGTCAACTGTACATAGAGCATCTCTGTTTTGCAATTAAATGAAACAAACTCCATCTAAAACTATCGTTGTGTATTTGAACTCAGATTCAAAAAGTTGAATCTGCATTAGTTAGTATAATACTAGCATAATGCTCGTGCGTTGCTACGAAACTATAAAATACGAGGAGTTAGGCCATTGGCTTAGGAAATTGTCAAAATATGTTGGCGCCATGCGGCCTTTGCTCGTGGTTCACTATTAAAAAGAACAAAAATACAACAAAAGATCACACGTCAGGCACGAGGGAATCTTAAGTGACCATGGTCCTTTACAGACACACCATTTCGAATGTTGAAACATATGAGAATAGACATTGGTAAGCTGACTACACAAGGTCTTGGATAGTAGTATACTGTTTATCTATGTTTGGTCCCACATGTGAGTACAAATATTATTTTCATTTATGTTCATGGAAGGTTGCTATTCTAATGTGGTAGGGGTGCATTTGTTTATTGGTGAAGGTTGTTGGTCTCATATTTGAACTCATCACTAACTTCAACCTTTATAAGTAGAAAAGATACTCCGCTTTATCAAAATATAAGACGTTGAGGGAGTATTATTTTTCCATATTTTCTTATGCTGAACGGGAACAAAGCCAAGTCCTCTCCTTTGAACGGTCATGCACACCCTTCACCGTCATTGTAATGCTACGTGTGCAGGCCTACCACAATTGAGCAAGCATAGTTCAGTAACTTTCCATTGTTAATTCTAATATCGACGGTCCCCGCAAAGAAAAAATATCTAATATCAACTGAGTTGAGTGGTTCGTGAATCTAGAATTTCTCCGGAGAATGCTAGGTGGTGAAGAAGTTGATGTCAAGAGACTAAGTAAGGTTCTAGACAAGGAACAGAGAGATTCAAGAATGAAATAATTTTAATTGCCGAATCGCAGCATAGAAACTTGGTTTTCAACTTACCGGATGACAAGTATGTTGTTAACTTGGTAAGTTGTGACGTGGCGAGGAAGAGAAAAACATTCAGTCTGCACGCGAACACGGTAAGAAATACCTAGCTTGTTCGTTGGTCGTACATTTGTGTTAGATCTGACCATGCAACAACTACCACGCTGGAGCTGGTAAATTTTATCAGCACAAATGCTTAATGTTTGAGCAGTCACTAGTCTGTCTAGTCAGCAGTGACGGTGGCATCCCAACTCCGACGTGGACAGCTGAAATGTAAACTCCAAAGCTCCAATACACTCTCAGCTCCCAACCAAACCTGCTAGCATTCCAAGATCTTGCATTATTCAGTCATTTGATTCCTCCACGGACGAAAATGCCTGGATGCTGCAATTGCTTCATCTTCGTCAAAGCTTTTCTTTTTGTGCTTGTAGACCAAGGCTCATTGGGTGCAAGTATATATACACTTACTCAGTTACTCCCGCTTTGCAAACTATAGTTTCGTACCAAGATTTTTGTGGCCTGGTTGATCCATGGATTGGCTGGCCTTCACCTGCCGTGCCGCGGTGCTGGTCCTTCTGTTCCTGCCGTTCGGTGCGTCCGACGACCGGCTTGTCCCCGGCAAGCAGCTCTCCCCCGGCAACACCATCATCTCCGATGGCGGTTTTTTCGCCTTGGGCTTCTTCTCCCCTACCAACTCCACGAGTACCCCAGCCAAGTTGTACCTTGGTGTATGGTACAACGACATTCCAGAGCTCACCGTGGTGTGGGTCGCCAATCGAGAAACCCCAGCCATCAACATCACTTCCTCTTCACCGGTGCTCTCACTCACCAACACCTCCAAACTCATTCTCTCAAGTGGCGATGGCAGTGGCCGTGTCATTTGGACGACGACCAACGCGGCCACTGCAACGGGCTCGTCTACCCCTGTGGCGGTGCTTTTGAACACTGGCAACCTCGTTATCCGGTCGTCAAATGGCACCACGTTGTGGCAGAGCTTCGACCACCACACCGACACATTTCTCCCTGGCATGAAGCTTCGGGTCAAGTACAACACCCATGATGGCGGTGACCGCCTCGTATCCTGGAAAGGCCCCGGCGACCCCTCGCCGGGCCGCTTCTCTTATGGAGTCGATCCCACCACGTCCCTCCAGATGTTCCTCTGGGATGGGGTGCGCCCAGTGTTCCGCACCCCCCCATGGACAGGGTACCTTGTGATAAGTGAGGGCCAATACCAACAGGAGAACGCCAGCACGGAGGTCATCATCTACCTGGCCATTGTCGACAATGACAAGGAGATCTACCTCACATATAGCCTCTCCGATGGTGCCTCACACACTAGGTACGTGCTGACCTACTTCGGCGAGTACCAAATCCAGAGCTGGAACAACAAGTTGTTGGCATGGGAAATCATCGGGAAGTGGTTTTCCCTGAAATGCAGCCTCTACGGCTATTGCGGCCCATATGGCTACTGCGATATTACGGTAGCACCCGTCCCAACATGCAAGTGCCTCGACGGCTTCGAGCCGGCTATCATGGAGGAGTGGGCAAGTGGCAGGTTCTCCAAGGGGTGCCAGCGAAAGGAGCCGCTAGACAAGTGCGGCGGCGATTTCTTGGCCTTGCCAGGGATGAAGCCACCTGACAAGTTCACACTCATCGGCGGGGACAAGGGTACATTCCAGGAGTGCGCAGCAGAGTGCAACCACAACTGCTCCTGCGTGGCGTACGCATATGCTAACCTGAGCAGTGCCAGGTCTGGAGGAAACGTGACAAAGTGCTTGGTTTGGACCGGGGAGTTGATCGACACGGGGAAGTTTGGCCCAGAAGTTGGCAGCAACACGCTCTATCTCCGAATTGCTAGCCTAGATGTGGCAGATGGTACCAATTCTCTCCCCGTACTAAGTTTGAAAAGAAGATCTCTCCCTTTACTAGTTTGCTACTAAAGTACTTCTGTTGTTTGCCATGTTTGTGCTATGTATGTATTGCAACAGGTAAAAGGACTAAGAGCAATACAGTTTTAGCAAGTTTTCTGGTGCTCCTATGCATAGCCTTGGCATGGTTAAAATTTAAAGGTGCATTTAGCAACCCACCCGACCCCCTCTCCCAAAAAATGAGATATTACATCGAGCTTGTGATACATAATTTACTACCGTATTGTACACTTGGACTCGTATAAGGGTTATTTCCTCTATTTTAAGCGTCCAATGGATTTCAAGATTTTTTTTTCTTTGGACATGTAAAATAGAGCAAATAAGCCTTCAATGAGTTTAACTTACTTTAACCAAACCATGTTATCACAATGGACAGTCTACTACCCAATAATAGTCCACTTGCTAGAGAAACCATACTCGATATCGCCTTGCTTCATAAAACTAGAGCGATGATGTGTTACCGTGCTATGAATTTGAGGTCTTGAGGATATAGGTGACCCTGATTGAGTGCATAGTGCACATGCTATGGGGGTGAGAGGGGATTCTAGGGGGAAACATGTCATTTCCAACACGTGGATTTATCTTATATGTCAATTCCTCGCCACATTGTCAAGTTTATCATTTTCCACAGTGACAGAAGTGCATCATGATGAGTTATGTTTGTTTGGCTTTGTAAGTTCATAAGGGGTGTATTAGGCGAACACCAATGGTTTCAAGGGTCAAAAGAGCATTTCATTATTATTTATATTTCATGATATACTCATCAAAGAATTAATTATTATAATATTGTGGAAGTAGGTACGATCGAAAAGTGGAGAAAACACAAAAATGTATCATTGGATGGCATGACTACCTCTTATGAACCTGATGAAGGGAACCCTCACCATGATCGTGAATTTCCATTTGTAAGATTTGAGGAAATTGCCATAGCAACTCACAACTTCTCTGAAACATGTAAGATTGGACATGGAGGATTTGGCAAAGTTTACAAGGTAACACTTCCAACAATTTCTATACCCTTCATTGTAATATCGACATAATTGAGTGGTTCATGAATCTTGGTTTTATCTTCAAATTCTCTAGGGAATGTTAGGTGGTCAAGAAGTTGCTATCAAAAGGCTTAGTAAGGATTCTCAACAAGGAACAAAGGAATTCAGGAATGAAGTAATTCTAATTGCAAAACTGCAACATAGGAACTTGGTTCAACTCCTTGGGTGTTGCGCGGACAGAGATGAAAAGTTGTTGATTTATGAGTATATGCCTAACAAGAGCTTGGATGCTACCCTTTTTGGTACATATTTTAGCAATACACCATCATATACTATAACAATTCAAAATCATTTTTTGCTTACATTCCTTCTATTTACAGATGACTCAAGAAAACTTTTACTAGATTGGTCAACACGGTTTAATATAATCAAAGGGATTGCACGGGGACTTCTTTATCTCCACCAGGATTCAAGATTGATAATAATTCACAGAGACCTGAAAGCTGGAAATGTTTTGCTAGATGCGGAGATGAAACCAAAGATAGCGGATTTTGGTATGGCGAGGATCTTTGGTGATAACCAACAAAATGCAAATACTCAACGCGTTGTCGGGACCTAGTGAGTATCCATTGAAAAAATTCATATTAACTTCTTAAAAAACTCTCAGTTTAGTAACTCTTGCAACTGAAATGATCAAGCAGTGGCTACATGGCTCCTGAGTATGCAATGGAAGGCCTCTTCTCTACCAAGTCTGATGTATATAGCTTCGGTGTGTTGCTATTGGAAGTTGTAACTGGTATTAGAAGAAACTCCAATAGTGAAACCACGGGTTTCCCTAGCCTCATAATCTATGTGAGTTCACAAAAGACTTCTCACAAGTTCTATTTTGAAAAGTGGATCTAGTTTTGAAAACAATTCTTTTTATTTTGACTAACTATATAAAAGAAAATTAATATGATCATCTTGGTTGTTTCAGTCATGGAATATGTGGAAAGAAGGGCGGGCAGAGGAGTTACCAGACTCATCTATCATGGATACTTGTTCAGTTGACGAAGTTGTGCTTTGCATCCATGTGGCACTCTTGTGTGTCGAGGAGAACCCAGATGACAGGCCACTTATGTCATATGTTGTGTTCGTCCTAGAGAATGGAAGCACCACACTTCCGGACCCGAATCGTCCGGCCTACTTCGCGCGACGAAGAATTGAAATGGAGCAAATCAGAGAGGATATTCAGACTTCCGCAAACAGTTTAACTCTTACGGAAATAGAGGGACGTTGAAATAACAATTCTTTTGTTTCTATAGATGTATCGAGCATTGCTGAAAGAATGTATGTCCCAACAAACTGGGCATACATTGTGTGTTGTTCAGAAGTCATCATCTTTGAATGAATTTTTATTCCGTTTTGGACCTGAGAGCTGTCTCATTAAAAATAGTAATTAAGATACTTACGACAACAATATCAAGTACTTCAAAAATTAAAATGAGGGTTTACTGGGACCACTTCAATGTCGGGCTCGAGGAGAACGCGAGGAGGGGTGGCACGGGGAACGAGCAGAAGCGGCGACGGACGACTCGACAAGCGAAGGCCGCGCAGGCGAGGTTCGGGAGGTCGGGCATGTGGGCAAGGAACTCGAGGAGCAGGTCATCACCGAGAGTGCTTAGAGCATCTCCAGCCGCGCCCCCAACAGGCCCCCCAAGGCCACTTTTTAGGCACCGGCGCCGAAAAAATGGCCCAGTCGCGTCCCAGGACTCCGAAAATCGCCGGATTTGGCCGAAACTGGCGCCGGCGGACCCAACCCGAACCCGGAGCGCTGGGGGTCGCCCGGGGGCGCCGGGCGAGGCGTTTTTTGGCGCGAATGTGATGGGCCCGCCCTGTTAGCGACGTGCTGCTTCGTCGTCCTCATCGCCTCGGTTCTCGCGGGAATCAATGCCAAAGCTGCCACACTGTCGAGCCGTCGCCTGTCATTGATGCCGCACAGCGACCCGTCGCGTCGCCCGGCACCAGGGCGACCGCCACGCGTCGCCTGGCATGCGCCTCTCGCCGCGCGAGCTCCGGCTATAAAAGCATCCTACCTCGTCGGTGAACGCCCACACCGCAGCCACATCGCCCACCGCACTCTCCTCCGCACTGTCACGCACTGCGCCCCTCCGACCGCTGGCTGCTTCGTCGCCGACACGCACTGCGCCCCCATGCCGCCTCGCTGCCGGGGAGGTGCGGGCTACCGCGGCGTCCGGGTTCGTCCGTCCGGCACCTACTCCGCCGAGATTCAGTCGGACGACGTGCGCCTCCGCCTCGGAACCTTCGACACCGCTCAGGAGGGCGCCCGCGCGTACGACGCTGTGGCGTGGCGCCTCCGGCGTTCCCGTTGGGACATGAACTTCACGAACGTGCCGACTCTGGAGCGGGCACAGGAGCTGGCGCCTCCCCCGCGGCTTAGAACCGACGAAGATCGTCGGGAGAACTGTAGGCGGGCGCACCGTCTCCACTTGGCCGAGATGGATGAGGAAGCCATGGCGACGTGGCGCCAAAACTTTCCGCAAGACTTCATCGACGACCACCGGTTCTTGGCCGAGAGGAGGGCGGAGAGGAAGAAGAGGAGGAAGGAGTGAGTGGCTTATCGCGAGGACAAGCGAGCGCGAAGGACGGTCGCTAAGTCCAACGTCGAGCAAGGAGATGCGTCCTCCTGGGACTTCACCGACGAGCGGTTCCTTGACGCCTACGCTGAGACGTCGGAGGAGGACATCACCGAGGAAGAGTCCGAGTCGGAGAATGACTAGTAGTAGTAGGTCGTAGGAGAAGACTATGTGAACTATCTATTTATCTATCTATCGTAGGGTTATGTGACCTATCTATCTATCTATATATGTGAACTATCTACGACAACGTCGAGCCTGGGCCGTTTTGCGCCGGAAATGGGCTGAAAAGTGTCGAAAATGGGCTTAAAGCACCGAAAATGGGCCGATATCGGCGTCTGGGGGCGACCTGGGGGGCCGGCGACTGGGAACGAACTGGCATCCAAACCGAAACTAGCGCCGGCTCGCCCCCAGGCGGCGGTTTTCGGCGCGTCCTGGGGGGCCAATGGCTGGAGATGCTCTTATAGCGGTTCGCATCAGTGGCGGGGTTGTCCCCGGCGGCAGCGAAGGTTGGGAGGACATGGATGATTCGACCGGTGGAAGCTCTCAGAAATTATGACTCTTTTCCCGTGAACAAATGGCTGACCCAATTGCTTAAATCCCAACTTTAAATTATTCTAACGATTTCTATATTTCTTCGGTTGACCCTTCATTTTCATATTTTTCTAATTCTTTTGCTACACAGATCTATTTTATTTGATTCTCAAAAAATTATTTATTATTGTTTATCTCCAAGGTATTTGTTTATTATTATTTATGTTCAACGCAATTTCTTTTTTCGACCAACCTTATCAATTTTATTTGTAAGATATTTGTTTGTCACAACAAAAAAGAATCCAAGCACTTTGATTGATTCTCACGTGTCCTCCTCTTCTCTTCGTTAGATACATCTTCACCTAAATAACAAACGTGTTTTTTCTTTTCTTATTTCAGTGGTTTTTATCGGTGCCA
The DNA here is from genome assembly GCA_902687465.1 of Secale cereale. NCBI lineage: Eukaryota > Viridiplantae > Streptophyta > Magnoliopsida > Poales > Poaceae > Secale > Secale cereale. Next base: position 872,264,634 of record LR738715.1, on the reverse strand, counting down.
GGGGTCTGGCCGGCGGCGGCGATGGTTGCAGGGACATCACTGATTCGTGGGTGGGAGCTCTCAGAAATGGTGACTTTTTCGTAAAGAAATGGTGAGCTAGGGGTTGAGGAAGGGCAGGTTCAGGCCCGGATGAGTGACCAGTACTATGGGTCGGCCCAATTGCTGGTCTTTATTAGTCGGGCTCAGCAACGACCAATTTGTGTAGTTACCTTATTGAAAGGTGCTGCCTTACTTATGTGGTTAATTACCTTCAGTGTATGGCCGCGGAATCCATGACGAAAATACTTATCCTATTCGTCTCCGGTCGGACGTTGTGACGACAGCTCAAGGGCGTTTATCCCTTTTTTTTTTTTTCGAGCAACCGGCAGGAGCACTGCCTTTTCATATAAGTGGGAGAAAAGAGTTTATGTACAAGATTTTCCGGTTCCTTTAGACACTAATCAACCAATACCGGCTGCCACCTGTGCCCGGCCAAAGGCCAAAGTCCTTTGCTTGATGTCGTCGAAGGCAATAGCTGCTACCTCTACATGCGTGAGGCGAGTTCCATTGAAGATGCGTCGGTTTCGCTCCTTCCAGATGTTCCAGATGGTGTAAAGGAAGCGGCCGCTACGCCTTCTTCTATCGTCGTTGGGCAAATTGGTGATGAGCGAATCCCACCAGTCCGAAATCCCCATCGAAGGTGGCAACGTGGGCGTGGCCCCAGAGCCCTCCCCCGTCCATACCTGGACGTGTGACCAAACTGCTGTGGCAAACGGACAGTCCTTGCAAAGATGAGTGGCCGTCTCTGGTGCCCCGAGGCAAAGGGGACAACGAGGGTCGTGCGGCCAACCACGAACGGCTAGCATGTCGGCCGTGAGGATTTTCCCGTGGAGCACAAGCCAGACAAAGAACTTGCATTTTGGCTCAGCGTGTGCCTCCCAAATCTTGGCTGGGGAGAACCTGGGATAGGATCCAGAGAACTGGGCCGCGTAGGCCGAAGCAGCAGAGTATATGCCATTGGGGGTCCACCGCCAAGTGATGGCGTCCTCCTGGACAGGGTTCAACACAACCTGAGACATAGCAGATGCGAGGGCAATGAACTCCTGCAGCTGGGTAGGCGATGAAAGACGGGCCACCGATCTGATCCAGTTCTCCTCTTGGAGCTCCTTCATCACAGTTCTGTGCTTCCTGGTGGCAATTTTATATAGCTCCGGAAATGCCAGGGATAGAGGCCCCCGACCCGTCCAGTAGTCGTGCCAGAATAAGGTTTTTCTCCCATTGCCTAAGGAGATGGCGGTGGAAGCCCTGAAGAGTGACATATCCGTCCCATCGCAGGGCACCGCAGAGCCCACCCACTGGCGGTCGGGATCAGTCCACATAAGCCAAGGCCAGCGAAGCCGGAGCGCCCGACCAAATCTCTCGAGGTCCGTGATTCCCAGGCCCCCCAGAAGCCTAGGCCGGCAGACTGTCTTCCAGTTGACCAAAGAGTGTCCGCCAGACGCATTTACTGAGTCTTCCCCACACCAGATGAAGTTACGAGTGATTTTGCTGAGCTTCTGGTTTACCCAAGTGGGAAGCGGGAGCGCCGTGAGATGATGATTTGCGATGGCGCACAACACTGACTTTGCAAGGGAGACCCTGCCCGGTCGCGCCAGGTTCTTCCCCTTCCATCCCGGCAACCTGCCCATTGCCTTGTCCAAAAGAGGTTGAAGGTCAACCCTTCTGAGCCGCCTGGTATGGAGTGGAAGTCCCAGGTATCTTCCGGGGAACGTGGCCAGCCTGGCCGGGAAGGCCGAGAGGATGGTCGGGAGGTCAATGTCTTGGCAGCGAATGGGAAACACCTCGGTCTTGCTGACATTAGTGATGAGGCCCGATGCATCCCCAAAACAGGCAAGGATTCGAGCGATGGCGTCGATCTCCTCTTTGACCGGGTTAGCGAAGATGCCAGCATCGTCCGCATAGAGAGAAACCCTGCAGGAGGCCGGCCGCGCCATGATGGGCTTGAGGATCCCAGCATTGGAAGCCGCCCGTAACATAAGTTGCAGAGGATCGATGGCCAGGATGAAGAGCATAGGCGACAGCGGGTCACCCTGACGAAGGCCTTTTTTTTGCGCGAATGGGGTTCCAGGTTCCCCATTTAAGAGCACCCTGGAGGAAGATGAAGCGAGGGTCATGCAAATCCAGTCCCGCCATCGCTGTCCAAATCCCAGCTGCTGGAGCACCTCCAGGAGGTAAGCCCAACCCACCGAGTCGAAAGCCTTGGAGATGTCGAGCTTGAGAAAAAGGCCTGGCGTTGAAGAGCGGTGCAATTCTTTGATCAAGTTTTGCACGTGGAGGAAGTTATCGTGGATGCACCGTTTCTGCACAAAAGCGCTTTGGCACTTGGAAACCAGCGATGGAAGCAAAGGGGCTAGCCGGTTAGCCAACAACTTGGAGAAGATCTTGGAGATGCTGTGTATCAAACTGATTGGGCGGTAGTCGCCAATCGAGGATGCGCCGGCCTTTTTCGGTAACAGAATAATGTTGGCCGAATTGATAAGGCCAGCGCAGTCGCCTCGCAGGTTCGCGAGCTGCAACACCACTGCCACGACATCCGCGTTGATGATCTCCCAACATGATTTGAAGAAGGCACCGATGAAGCCATCGGGGCCCGGGGCCTTGACCGAAGGTAAGGAGAAGACCGCCTCCTTAATTTCCGCCTCGTCGAATGGAGCGTCCAGAGCCGAAAGGTCGTGGCGCTGCATCCCGATGTTGTCCCAGGCAATGGACGTGGTGCGCAGGGCAGCCGTGCCGATGTTATCCTGGAAGTGGTCCAGAAGGGCCCGCTCCTTGTCTTGTCTGGTAATTGCCAGTCCTGAGGTGGTTGTGATCGTCTGAATGAAGTTCTTACGCCTGCGACCATTTGCACGAGCATGGAAAAACTTAGTGGTGGCATCCCCCAGGCGGATCCAGTTGAGCCGAGAGCGCTGTCTTAGCTTGATTTTCTGAATGGCGAGAAGCCCAAGGTACGAGGCCTTCAGTTGTTTACGCAATTCCCTCTCAGAGTCGGAGAGCGGTCTTTCCTCCTCAGCAACATCAAGGCGCCAAATGATCTCTTTGGCAACTGCGATCTGGGAGCCTAGCATCCCGACTTTTTCCTTTTGCCACACACGCAAAGCCTTCGCGGTCCGACATAGCTTGATATGAATCTTGCGGATGGCATCACGGGCCTGGACCGGTTTGTTCCATGCCAAGGCAACGGTATCATTAAAGCCCGGGAGACGAAGCCAGAATTCCTCGAATTTAAAGGAGGGCTTTCTCGAGTTGTCGACGCACCCTTGAAGGTATAACGGAGCATGGTCCGAGCAAGCCGTAGTGATAGCCTGAAGGTGCGCATTGGGAAAGAGCATGTCCCAATCGTCGGAATGGAACACGTGGTCAATCTTAGTGAGGACCGGGTTGGCCTGCGCATTAGACCAGGTGAAACGGCGTCCGCCCAGGTGAAGCTCCTTTAGCTGCAAGAAATCGAGAGCCCCACGGAACTTGCTCACTAGACGGCGATTGATGTTGGCGTTGCTCTTGTCCGCCGCCTTAGTGATGAGGTTGAAATCCCCCAAAAGGAGCCACTCACTTTTTGCCATGGTCTTGAGAGTCCTAAGCTCCTCGATGAAGGCCAGCTTGTCCTGCTCGCCCTGCGGGCCATAGGCACATGTCATTGTCCACGAAGCACGCTCGTTGAGCATGGTGATGGTGGCTGAGATCGAGCCCGGAGTCGCATGGAAGTCAGATAAGGTGAAGAAGCGATCCGATGCAGCCAAAATCATGCCCCCGCGTGTGCCGTCAGCCGGGAGTATATAGTAGTTTGCGACGAAACATGGGCCGAGCATCTCGCGGATGATGGCGTCATCAACAACCTGAAGTTTTGTCTCTTGGAGGCAGACAATGGAGGCGTGGGAGTCCCGTACGATGTCACGAACGGCGTCCCGGCGGGCACGCGAGTTGAGGCCTCGGACGTTCCAGCAGATGATGTTGACGTTAGGTTGTGCCATTAAGGAAACTCTGGGTGAGCACGGCAGAAGCAGCTTCTCAAAGCCGAGAAGCCGGGAGCTGGACAGTTGACGCAAACAGACGTGTTGTAAAGGGTAGCAGGTGAACGTGAAGCACCCGAGGGGTGAGACGGTAGGCGACCATGAGCCGCAGCGATGCGTAGCATCCGTAGTCTAAAACGGAAAGTAGAAAGTAGAAGGCGATACATCTTGGGTCGGAAGACCTCCCAGGCCGAGCGACGGACGCAAGGACCACAACAACTAATGAGACACCTACACATCAGAATTGTGAGCCTCCACGGTTGCCTTCTTGCCCTTCTTCATCTTCTTTTGAGTGAGGTTCTTAGCATGTGAAACAAGCCCCAGAATCGCCTCGACCACGGGCGCGGCGAGCGGAGTGGTGAACATGTCCAGGTACGCTTGCTTGGCCTTGTCGTCGTAGCCAACGGACGGGTCCAGGACACCGCAGACCCGGGCAATGATCTCCTGGACCGCGTCCGAGCCGGCGCCCGGCGGGAGCTTAGCCTTCTTTTTGTCTAGACGGGCGCTGCGACGCGTCACCACAACCGCGGCGGCAGCCCTGGCCTTGCGAGGTGCCGGAGTGGGCAGCAGCGGAGCGTCGGCACAGATGGCGACGGAGTCGAGGAACTTGTCCAGGGCCGCCGAAGGAAGCGGCCCTATGTCAGGCGCCGCCGCGACGGTCAACGCAGCGGTGATGACGTCGTCGTGCAGCGCGGCGTGGACGTCGCCGGAAAGCACAACAGCAGCAGCAGACGGCACGTTGGTAGTTGCCGGTACCGCCTCCACAGGCTCACCAGGGAGCACGAGCCCCAGACCAACTCCATGCATAGGCTCCAGTCCAGCTACAGGAAGCAGAACAGCAGCAGCGGGCTCCAAGCCGAATTCAGGAAGCAGAACAGCAGTAGCGGCCGGCGCGCTGACAGACTCCGCCGAGGGAGCCTCAACTGGCCCAGGCACCTCCAGGCCAGCATCAGGCACTGTCAGGGGCGTGGCGGACAAGGCCAGGGAGTCCACCGCAGGAGACAACAGCGGCGCAATCTGTGTAGGGGTAGGCTTGGCAGTCACGTGAACCAGCCCGGTGAAGGAAGGGGCATGCTGCGGCGTGTCCGTGGCCGGGACGGACCAGGCTTCATTCGCGGCCTCGCCCGAGCCGAGCCGAGGCGAGACGAGCGCCAGCCCCGCCAGGCCGACAGCGAGAGGTAGAACCCCATCAACGTCCGGCGCCAGGCTGCCATGCACCCCCGTAGGTGGAGGGCTGATGGCGCACGCCGACGAGCCCAACTTGGAGAATAGCCCCTCCGCCTTGTCGACGAGCCCGGCGAGCGTCCGACGCATGGCAGAGAATTCAGAACGTAACGGAGCGAGGGCCGCCTCGAGCGCCAAGGCGACCTCGTCCCGGAGCGCCCGAGCATGCCCACCGAACGGCAGCCCGCCGTCGTAGGTCACCTGGCGAAGCTGGCTGGAGTCCACCAAGCCCAACCCCGATGCCGGAGAGACCGGCGCTGCAGCACAGGGAGACCCTACCCGGCGCCGACCGTGTCGTCCAGCCGCACCGTCCCGACGACGGGGGGAACGGGTGCGCTCTCTGTGCACCTCCAAGCGGCCCTCCCTGGCACGGCCATCGCGCCCGCGCCCATCTCTGCCACCGCCACCGTGCCAGTCATCGTCAAAGTCGTCGCCGTCGTCGCGGCGCCGCGGCAGCTGGCGTGGGTGGTCGTCGGCCCCATGGTCGCGACGCCGAGGCGCAGCGGCCCGCGAGGGGATGGTCGTAGCAGGCGCGGCCAGCGTCGCCCCGAGCGGCGGGGGAACGCCGTCAACAGAGCCCCGGTTCCACACGAGGTCCGTCCGAGGCGGGCTGAACGGGGCGGCGTGGCTGTCGGTGACGTAGCAGTCCAGAGGGGCATTGGCGTGGTCTTCCACTGCGTCCAGATGGACCAGCACGCGGAAGGTGGCGCCCCTCTTGCAGCCGGACGGCCTGGCCTCGTTGGCGAACACTTGCAGGCCACCGGACGGCCGCGTGGTGAAAGTGAGCCAAATGATCTTCGGTATCAGGTTTGGGTCCGCCGTCCACGCCCAAAGGTCGAGCGTCTCCGAGCTCGTCCTGAGCGCGGAGTGGTCTTCGAGACGGTCGAGGGAGCAGCGGCGGCCGATGATGCGTTCGGCGACGAACGGAGTCCAGGCGTAGTCCGGCACATTCTCAAGGCAGAGACGCACTCTGTAGTTGAGAGCCGCGCCAAAGGCCCGCTCCAACGGACGCCAGGGACGTATGTGGACGATGCCGCCCCCGGCGCGCACCCGCCCCGCAGCAAGGGCCTCGTCGCAGTGCGCCTTGTGGTTGAACTTGACGAGGAACTCGACGGGATGGTACGGAGTGACGGCCACGTCCGTATGGCTCAACCGGAACTGCTTCCGGATGGCGCGGTCGACGTCAAGCGCCACAAGGCGCCGCGGCGAGTTGACGGACCAGGCGATGGCGGCAGTCTGCTCCCAGTCGAGCATGTCGCGGTCCATGTCGAAGGAGGACGGGATGATGCAGGAGTCCTCCTCCGGGCGAGCGTCCGGCGCCCCAACACCAGCAGAGATGCGGGCCATCGGGGGTTGGCGTGGAGGCGGAGGAAGGGCCGGCGCGGGAGGAGCGGCGACGACGGCGGCCCAGGAGCGCGCGCCCGGCGAAGATGGCGATGAACGGGGACGAGCAGCCGCGGGAACGGCGAGCCTGGGCGAAGGAGGCTTCGGCTTGGAACGCAGCGGACACTTGCGCTCGATATGGCCGGAGAGCTTGCAGGCCAGGCAGCGGATGGGATCCCTGCAAGCGACGGAGCGGTGATGCTTTGGAGCAAGGCAGCGAGAGCAGAGGCCCTCCGTGCGCCTTTTGAAGCGGAGGAGGCTCGCCCGCCGCTGCGCCTCAAGGGTGAGGGACGCGGGATGGGCAGAGGACGCAGCAGGCCGGCTTGAAGGCGCGTCCCGTCGCGGACGGCGCGCGGCAGTCCATCCGGCCTCCTCCCGAGGCAAGGATGGGACGTCGTCCGGCGCGCGGAGACAGCCTGGAGGCACGAAGGCGGCCTGGGCGAAGCCGGGCAGAGAGATAATGGCAGAGCGGAGGCGAGAGGCCGCATTGAAGGCGCCGGGCGCCGCAGGAGCCGGTGGGCGCGAGGACACCTCGCCTTGAAGGCGTACGGAGCCTTGAATGCAGGCGGAGGTGGCCAGAACGCCATCGAGGCCCGGGGAAGGGGGCAGCGAATCCGGCACCATCTCGCTCGGTTCCCCGGACAGGCGCGGCAGGCGCGCAATGAAGGAGGACGCAGGCACGGCCGCAGCTACCAGATCCGCCGCGGAGGCAACAGGGGACTCAGGCCGTGGAGCCGGGCTCAGATCCGGAGCCGAGACCAACGCCGAAGACTGTAGACGCAGCCGCTGCTCCTCGGAGAAGAACCACGGGGCCCCAGGGGCGAGGCGGATAGGCCGGAATGGCGGAGGAGGCAACGGAGCGGCCGGGGGTGGACGGGTCGCCGGCGAGGCGGCCGCGCCCGCGGACGGGGACGAGGGGAGCGTGGGGCTTCCCAACGGAAACATTTTGTCTATTTTGAATTTCAGATCATGCTTGTTGTGTGCACTGCGTTTATCCCTTTGTGAAGGCGTTGTTGTGGAAAAAACCGATTAGTCATAGATATTTGTATTCATATTTTGTAACGGTTCTGTCATAGTTGCCTATGTTCTATACTCCTCTTATTGATGACTTTGGTCTTGTTGCCTTACACAATTTTAATTAAAAAAGGGATGTGTGTGTCACAATGATGCAGAGGCCGAGGGGTTTCAACCTCCGTGTCAAAGAAAACAATGTCCAACCTATGTTAACATGGATGTAGAAATAGTTTGTGCCGGGAATGAAATCTAGATTTGAGAGAAAGAGTTGCAAGTATGAATTTGCCATTTTCCAGTTAATCATATGCACATGAAAGATTATCATTTAAGCCAAGAAAATGAGGAGCAACCCCGGCCTCATCACTTGATGCACATAATCATTTAAAAAAAATGATATCGAACTCAGTTCATCATAGGCTCATAGCCTCCTGTAAATGTTAGAATTCTAAAGTTGCACTGGAAATCAAACTGCGCCTTAAAGTTGGAGACCCATAGACTGTCCAAAGCTAGTACTCCCTCCGTCCGGAAATACTTGTCGGATAAATGGATGTATCTAGACCTATTTTAGTTTTAGATATATTCATTTTTATCAATTCTAGGACAAGTATTTTTGGACGGAGGGAGTATTATTTTCAAAGACTGAAATTCATTGATTCCGGCCTCTCTTCAAAATCACAAACTCAACCCCTGTCGTTCACTACGGATAGATGCCAATGTGCAATTAAAAGAAAAGAAAAACTACAAAAGTATGGAAGAAAATGTTGTAAGGAATCAACCACTAATCCTATAGAAGGCTCGCCATCCATTGCTAGAGAAAACCAGTTCACGCAGGAATATCTGTACAATTAGTGTCAACTGTACATAGAGCATCTCTGTTCAGCAGAATTAAATTGAACTGCAATTAAATTAAATAAACTCCATGTAAAAACTACCGTGGTGTATTTGAATTCAGAATCAAAAAGCTGAACCTAAATTAGTTAGTACTCCCTCCGATCCAAAATAGATGTCGTGGTTTTAGTTCCTAGGGAGTATTATTTTGCCACATTTTCTCCTGGTGAACCAGAACAAGCCAAGTCCTCTCCTTTGAACGGTCATGCACTCCCGTCACCCTTTGACCGTCATTGTAATGCTGCGTGTGCAGGCCTACCACAATTGAGCAAGCATCCCCTGTGTTGGCGCATCTCTAGGTTTACAAGGCAACTAGTTCAGTAACTTACCATTGTTAATTCCAATATCAACGGTCCTCGCAAACAAAAATAATGTAATATCAACATAGTTGAGTGGTTCATGAATCTAGAGTTTCCCCGGAGAATTCTAGGTGGTCAAGAAGTTGATGTCGCAAAGATTCTCAACAAGGAACAGAGCAAATTCAAGGATGAAATAATTCTAATTGCCGAATCACAGCATAGAAACTTGGTTTTTCAACTTACTGGATGAAAAGTATGTTGTTAACTTGGTAAGTTGTGACGTGGCGAGGAAGCACGTAGCTTGTCCGTCGGTCGTACATTTGCGTTAGGTCTGACCGTGCAACAACTAGAATTACTACAGGGATCCAACCACGCTGGAGCTGGTTAATTTGATCAGCATAAATGCTTAATGTTTTAGCAGTCACTGATCTGTCTAGTCAGCAGTGACGGTGGCATCCCAACTCCGATGTGGACAGCTGAAATGTAAACTCCAAAGCTCCAATACACTCTCAGCTCCCGAACCAACCTGCTAGCATTCCAAGATCTTGCATTATTCAGTCATCTGCTTCTTCCACGGACGAAAATGCCTGGATGCTGCAATTGCTTCATCATCGTCAAAGCTGTTTTTTTTTTCGAAACGGAGGCAAAGATTGCCTCATCTATTAATTAAGCAGAAGAGAATTGCCCAGTTAATTACGGAAAACTGGGCGAAAACCGGAACAACAAGGGCCGAGCCCCACTCTTGAAGACAGACACACCCGGGGCAAAGCCCACCCTAATCGACAACATGTCGACCTGCGGCCAGACCACGCAGCCCCGACTCTGACGGAGAACTCAGAAGAACATCAGGCGCAAGCTGGCGCCACGGAAGATCACCGAACGGGTCACATGCAGCCAGTCATCGTATACCACAGGGCCCCGCCACCGCAGCTTCGACTTCACAGCAACAAGCAAACCGAGGCAAAACCGCAGACACGCCGGAGAAGAGCCGACTACCGCAACCATTGCCGCGTCGCCGACATCGCTCCCATCATCCACAGAAACCTGGTCGCCACGGAGATCCTCTCGGGGCCGCCGCCCCGACATCCACCGCTCCAATGCGCCCAGCGCACTCCACCGGCACCGCCTTCCGGGGCCGCCGCCCCGACATACCACCGCTCATCTCGAGCAGCAACGCCGCACAAACCAGTTACCCGCAGCCCGCGCTGCACAGGGCAACCGGTCGCAGACCACGAACGTCGCACCACATCCGGGGCCGCCGCCCCGACATAAAGTCAGACCGCCCCCTCTGGGGCGCATCGACCGAGCCGACAAACCTGCCACCCAAGTGACCAAGCTTGCCACCCAGGCGAAGATCGAGACGCCACCCCACCTCATGGAGCCGCCTCGCGCATCGCATCCGAGGCCGCCGCCTCGGCGCACATCAGCCGTCCGGGGCCGCTGCCCCGGCATCCACTAACCCCGACGCCGGAGAAAAACCAGCCGCACCAGGCACAAGCTAGCTCTCCAAAGCAACGCCCCCAAGGGGGAAATGACGAGGACGCCATCGTCGCCCGCTCCGGAATCCATCCGGAGCTTAGGTTTTCACCCGGAGAGTCCAAGCCCCTCGATGCGGAAGGGGGTTCCTCGACGACGCCTCCAAGGAGGGATACGACGCCCGAGAGCGCCGCCGTCGACGGCACCGACAAAGTCGGGTCTAGGCTTTCGCCCGGAACACACCCACCCCTATAGAGGCTTGCAGATCTGGACCACCCATGAGGGCGTAGATCGCCGGAGCCATGCCGCACGCCTGGAGTCCTCCATCGCCGACCACCGAGCTCAACTGCTTCAGCTCCGCCGAAGAACATCCCACCACCGACACACCGGTGTCGTCCCCACGCCCCAAGATTCAGCCTCCATCGCAGCAGCCGCCCGACCAGGGCACCCGCAGCCAAATCCGCCACGGCGCCGCCCGCTGCCAGCCCTTCAGGGCGCTGATGCACCACCACCGCAACCACCATCGCCGTCCACCACCGCAGCCATCACCACCGTCCCGGGGCCACCACGCACCACAAGCCGGGTCTGGGAGGAAGTAGCGCCGCGAACACAGCCCCCGGCAGGACCACCCGCACCATGCAGAGGCCACAACCCGGGATGCCCAGCAGCCCAAACCGGCACCACGCCGGCCGGGGCACACCACAACACCTACCCAGAGGGCCGGCCCAGCCAAACAGCTCCGCCAAGCCAGGGAGGCCGGGAGCTGCAGCTCCAGATCCACCCACGGCCGCCCCGAGCCGCCGGCAGACCACCACGCGCGCCTGCCCTGCCGCCCGCGCGGCCCAGGACGGCCAGAGCCGCCGCATCCCGCCGACGGCCTGCGCCCTGCCGGATCCGGGCACGAAGCCCGCATCCACCGCCAACCGGCACGCCGCCACGACTCCACCGCGAGGAGGAGGGGAGGACGATGCCGCCGCAGTCTGGGGCCGCCGCCCTAGCGCCCAGCGCCACCGCGCCGCAGAAGAGGCCAGGAGGCCAGATCCGCCCCAGCGCGCCGCCCCACGAAGCACGCCGAGCCGTCCAGGGCCGTCCAGCGCGCTCGGCAGAGCAAGGAGAGTCCCGCCGCCGCCGGCTGCCGCACGGGCTTTGCCCGGCGGTGACGCCCGACGGCGGCGAGGGGGGCGGGGGCCAAGTGGAGGGGGGCGGCGGCGCGCAAGATTTCGCCCGAGTCGCCCCCTCCCGGAGAGCGACGCGAGCGGTGTGTGTCACGTGTAAAGCTGTTCTTTTTGTGCTTGTGGACCAAGGCTCAATGGGTGCAAGTATATATACACTTACTCCCATCCTCCTTTGCAAACTATAGTTTTGTACCAAGATTTTTGTGGCCTGGTTGATCCATGGATTGGCTAGCCCTCACCTGCCGCCCCGCGGCGTTGATCCTCTTGTTCCTGCCGTTCGGTGCGTCCGACGACCGGCTTATCCCAGGCAAGCCGCTCTCTCCCGGCAATACCATCGTCTCCGATGGTGGTGCCTTCGCCTTGGGCTTCTTCTCCCCAAACAACTCCACCAGTACTCCGGCCAAGTTGTACCTTGGCATATGGTACAACGACATCCCAGAGCTCACCGTGGTGTGGGTTGCCAACCGAGAAACCCCGATCATCAACAACTCTTCCTATTCACCGGTGCTCTTACTCACCAACACCTCCAATCTCGTTCTTTCTAATGGCGATGGCAGCGGCCGTGTCCTCTGAACGACGACCAACCTGTCCGCTGCCTCGAGCTCATCTACCCCTGTGGTGGTGCTTTTGAACACTGGCAACCTTGTTATCCGGTCGTTAAACGGCACCACCTTGTGGCAGAGCTTCGACCACCACACCGACACATTCCTCCCTGGCATGAAGCTTCGGGTCAAGTACAACACCCATGATCGCGGTGAGCGCCTCGTCTCCTGGAAAGGCCCCAGCGGCCCCTCTCCAAGCCGCTTCTCTTATGGAATCGATCCCACCACATTCATCCAGGCGTTCCTCTGGGACGGGGCGCGCCCAGTGTACCGCACCGCCCCATGGACAGGGTACCTTGTGATGAGCGAGGGCCGATACCAACGAGCAAACCCCGACATAGGGATCATCATCTATTGGGCTGTCGTCGACAACGACAAGGTGACCTACCTCACATATAGCCTCTCTGATGGTGCCCCGCACACTAGGTACGTGTTGATCTACTCCGGCGAGTTCCAAATCCAGAGCTGGAACAAGAGGTTGTTGGCGTGGGATATCCTTGGGAAGTCGTCCTCCCTCAAATGCAGCCTCTACGGCTATTGCGGTCCATATGGCTACTGCGATGTGACGGTAGCACCCGTCCCAACATGCAAGTGCCTCGATGGCTTCGAGCCAGTTAGCATGGAGGAATGGACCGGTGGTAGGTTTTCTAAGGGGTGCCGAAGAAAGGAGCCACTAGACGAGTGCGGCGGTGATTTCCTCGCCTTGCCGGGGATAAAGCCACCTGACAAATTCACACTCATTGGTGGGGACAAGAGTACATTCCAGGAGTGCGTAGCAGAGTGCAACCACAACTGCTCCTGCGTGGCGTATGCATACGCTAACCTGAGCAGCGGCAAGTCCGGAGGAAACGTGACAAGGTGCTTTGTTTGGACCGAGGAGTTGATTGACACGGAGAAATTTGGCCCAAAAGTTGGCAGCAACACGCTCTATCTCCGAATTGCTGGCCAAGATGTGGCAGATGGTACCAATTCTCTCCCCGTAATAAGTTTGAAAAGAAGATCTCTCCCTTTACTAGTTTGCTACTAAAGTACTTCTGTTGTTTGCCATGTTTGTGCTATGTATGTATTGCAACAGGTAAAAGGACTAAGAGCAATACAGTGGGGATTGGACTGCCAGTTTTAGCAAGTTTTCTGGTGCTCCTATGCATAGCCTTGGCATGGTTAAAATTTAAAGGTGCATCTAGCACCCCACCCCACCCCCTCTCCCAAAAATGAGATATTCCATTGAGCTTGCAATTCATAATTTACTACCGTATTGTACCATTGGACTCGTATAAGGGTTATTTTCTCTATTTTACCCGCCCACAGGATTTCAAGTTTGTTTTCCTTTGGACACGTAAAATAGAGCAAATAACCCTTCTACAAGTTTAGCTTACTTTAACAAAACCATGTTTGGACTTTGCGGCTCTCCTGCACCATTTGTTGTCTTTTATTTTTATGGCTTGTTGACTTGTGCCGTCAGCTGAACCATTTTTCCGCACTTGGTGTGGGTTCGTGTGTGTGTCTGTGGACTTGTGTGCTTTTTATTTGTTTGGACTTTGTGGCTCTAGCGGTTTGCTTTATATATAAGAGAAAGGTATGTTTTTGGTCCCTCAAGTTTCCCAAAAGTATAGACTTGGTCCCTCGAGATTTTTGGTTTACATTTGGTCCTTCAAGTATCAAAACTAGATAACTTTGGTACAAAACCAGATTTTAAGCATGTTGACCCGATTTGACCACGTTGACCAGGTTTGAACGATGAACAGTAAATTCAAAAGCGTGTTGGTTATCACAAAATTTCAGATTTTTTTTTTGAATTTGTTGTTCATCGGTCACACCTGGTCAACATGGACAAACCCGGTCCATTATGGTCAAACCCGGTCAACGTGCTCAAAATCTAGTTTTGGATCAAACTTATCCGGTTTTGAGACTTGAAGGACCAAACATATACCAAAAAATCTTGAGGGATCAAGTCTATACTTTTTGGGAACTTGAGGGACCAAAAACATACTTTTCTCTATGTATAAAGCAAGGCGAAAGCCTTTTTTAGTAACAAAACCATGTTATCAGAACGGACAATATACTGTCCAATAATACTGGGGTCCACATGCAAGAGAAACCATACTCGATATCGCCTTGCTTCATAAAAGAAGAGCGATGACGTGTTACCGTCCTTTGAATTTGACGTCTCGAGGCTATAGGTGAGCCTGATTAAGTGCTCAGTACACATGCTATGGGGCTGAGAGGGGATTCTAGGGGAAAACGTGCAACTTCCAACACGTGGCTTTATCTTATCTGTTAATTCCGCGGCGAAAGAAGTGCCTCATGAGTTTTGTTTGTTTGATTTTGTAAGTTCATAAGGGGTCTATTAGGCGAACACCAATGGTTTCAAAGGTCAAAAAGAGCATTTCATTTTTTTTTATTTCATGATATACTCATCAAAGACTTAATTATTATAATATTGTGGAAGCAGGTAAGATCGAAAAGTGGAGAAAACACAAAAGAATATCATTGGATGGCATGCCTACCTCTTATGAACCTGATGAAGGGAACCCTCACCATGATCGTGAATTTCCATTTGTAAGATTTGAGGAAATTGCCATAGCAACTCACAACTTCTCTGAAACATGTAAGATTGGACATGGAGGATTTGGCAAAGTTTACAAGGTAACACTTCCAACAATTTCTATACCCTTCATTGTAATATTGACATAATTGAGTGGTTCATGAATCTTGGTTTTATCTTCAAATTCTCTAGGGAATGTTAGGTGGTCAAGAAGTTGCTATCAAAAGGCTTAGTAAGGATTCTCAACAAGGAACAAAGGAATTCAGGAATGAAGTAATTCTAATTGCAAAACTGCAACATAGGAACTTGGTTCAACTCCTTGGGTGTTGCGCGGACAGAGATGAAAAGTTGTTGATTTATGAGTATATGCCTAACAAGAGCTTGGATGCTACCCTTTTTGGTACATATTTTAGCAATACACCATCATATACTATAACAATTCAAAATCATTTTTTGCTTACATTCCTTCTATTTACAGATGACTCAAGAAAACTTTTACTAGATTGGTCAACACGGTTTAATATAATCAAAGGGATTGCACGGGGACTTCTTTATCTCCACCAGGATTCAAGATTGATAATAATTCACAGAGACCTGAAAGCTGGAAATGTTTTGCTAGATGCAGAGATGAAACCAAAGATAGCGGATTTTGGTATGGCGAGGATCTTTGGTGATAACCAACAAAATGCAAATACTCAACGCGTTGTCGGGACCTAGTGAGTATCCATTGAAAAAATTCATATTAACTTCTTAAAAAACTCTCAGTTTAGTAACTCTTGCAACTGAAATGATCAAGCAGTGGCTACATGGCTCCTGAGTATGCAATGGAAGGCCTCTTCTCTACCAAGTCTGATGTATATAGCTTCGGTGTGTTGCTATTGGAAGTTGTAACTGGTATTAGAAGAAACTCCAATAGTGAAACCACGGGTTTCCCTAGCCTCATAATCTATGTGAGTTCACAAAAGACTTCTCACAAGTTCTATTTTGAAAAGTGGATCTAGTTTTGAAAACAATTCTTTTTATTTTGACTAACTATATAAAAGAAAATTAATATGATCATCTTGGTTGTTTCAGTCATGGAATATGTGGAAAGAAGGGCGGGCAGAGGAGTTACCAGACTCATCTATCATGGATACTTGTTCAGTTGACGAAGTTGTGCTTTGCATCCATGTGGCACTCTTGTGTGTCGAGGAGAACCCAGATGACAGGCCACTTATGTCATATGTTGTGTTCGTCCTAGAGAATGGAAGCACCACACTTCCGGACCCGAATCGTCCGGCCTACTTCGCGCGACGAAGAATTGAAATGGAGCAAATCAGAGAGGATATTCAGACTTCCGCAAACAGTTTAACTCTTACGGAAATAGAGGGACGTTGAAATAACAATTCTTTTGTTTCTATAGATGTATCGAGCATTGCTGAAAGAATGTATGTCCCAACAAACTGGGCATACATTGTGTGTTGTTCAGAAGTCATCATCTTTGAATGAATTTTTATTCCGTTTTGGACCTGAGAGCTGTCTCATTAAAAATAGTAATTAAGATACTTACGACAACAATATCAAGTACTTCAAAAATTAAAATGAGGGTTTACTGGGACCACTTCAATGTCGGGCTCGAGGAGAACGCGAGGAGGGGTGGCACGGGGAACGAGCAGAAGCGGCGACGGACGACTCGACAAGCGAAGGCCGCGCAGGCGAGGTTCGGGAGGTCGGGCATGTGGGCAAGGAACTCGAGGAGCAGGTCATCACCGAGAGTGCTTAGAGCATCTCCAGCCGCGCCCCCAACAGGCCCCCCAAGGCCACTTTTTAGGCACCGGCGCCGAAAAAATGGCCCAGTCGCGTCCCAGGACTCCGAAAATCGCCGGATTGGGCCGAAACTGGCGCCGGCGGACCCAACCCGAACCCGGGGCGCTGGGGGTCGCCCGGGGGCGCCGGGCGAGGCGTTTTTTGGCGCGAATGTGATGGGCCCGCCCTGTCAGCGACGTGCTGCTTCGTCGTCCTCATCGCCTCGGTTCTCGCGGGAATCAATGCCAAAGCTGCCACACTGCCGAGCCGTCGCCTGTCATTGATGCCGCACAGCGACCCGTCGCGTCGCCCGGCACCAGGGCGACCGCCACGCGTCGCCTGGCATGCGCCTCTCGCCGCGCGAGCTCCGGCTATAAAAGCATCCTACCTCGTCGGTGAACGCCCACACCGCAGCCACATCGCCCACCGCACTCTCCTCCGCACTGCCACGCACTGCGCCCCTCCGACCGCTGGCTGCTTCGTCGCCGACACGCACTGCGCCCCCATGCCGCCTCGCCGCCGGGGAGGTGCGGGCTACCGCGGCGTCCGGGTTCGTCCGTCCGGCACCTACTCCGCCGAGATTCAGTCGGGCGACGTGCGCCTCCGCCTCGGAACCTTCGACACCGCTCAGGAGGGCGCCCGCGCGTACGACGCTGCGGCGTGGCGCCTCTGGCGTTCCCGTTGGGACATGAACTTCACGAACGTGCCGACTCTGGAGCGGGCACAGGAGCTGGCGCCTCCCCCGCGGCTTAGAACCGACGAAGATCGTCGGAAGAACTGTAGGCGGGCGCACCGTCTCCACTTGGCCGAGATGTATGAGGAAGCCATGGCGACGTGGCGCCAAAACTTTCCGCAAGACTTCATCGACGACCACCGGTTCTTGGCCGAGAGGAGGGCGGAGAGGAAGAAGAGGAGGAAGGAGCGAGTGGCTTATCGCGAGGACAAGCGAGCGCGAAGGACGGTCGCTAAGTCCAACGTCGAGCAAGGAGATGTGTCCTCCTGGGACTTCACCGACGAGCGGTTCCTTGACGCCTACGCTGAGACGTCGGAGGAGGACATCACCGAGGAAGAGTCCGAGTCGGAGAATGACTAGTAGTAGTAGGTCGTAGGAGAAGACTATGTGAACTATCTATTTATCTATCTATCGTAGGGTTATGTGACCTATCTATCTATATATGTGAACTATCTACGACAACGTCGAGCCTGGGCCGTTTTGCGCCGGAAATGGGCTGAAAAGCGCCGAAAATGGGCTTAAAGCACCGAAAATGGGCCGATATCGGCGTCTGGGGGCGACCTGGGGGGCCGGCGACTGGGAACGAACTGGCATCCAAACCGAAACTAGCGCCGGCTCGCCCCCAGGCGGCGGTTTTCGGCGCGTCCTGGGGGGCCAATGGCTGGAGATGCTCTTATAGTGGTTCGCATGAGTGGCGGGGTTGTCTCCGGCGGCAGCGAAGGTTGGGAGGACATGGATGATTCGACCGGTGGAAGCTCTCAGAAATTATGACTCTTTTCCCGTGAACAAATGGCTGACCCAATTGCTTAAATCCCAACTTTAAATTATTCTAACGATTTCTATATTTTTTCGGTTGACCCTTCCTTTTCATATTTTTCTAATTCTTTTGCTACACAGATCTATTTTATTTGATTCTCAAAAAATTATTTATTATTGTTTATCTCCAAGGTATTTGTTTTTTATTATTTATGTTCAACGCAACTTCTTTTTCGACCAACCTTATCAATTTTATTCGTAAGATATGTGTTTGTCACAACAAAACAGAATCCACGCACTTTGATTGATTCTCACGTGTCCTCCTCTTCTCTTCGTTCGATACATATTCACCTGAATAGCAAACGTGTTTTTTCTTTTCTTATTTCAGCGGTTTTTATCGGTGCGGGGGTTTGGCCGGCGGCGGCGATCGTTGCAGGCACATCACTGATTCTAGTGGGTGGGAGCTCTCAGAAATGGCGATTTTTTTTTCGTGAAGAAATGGTGATCTAGTTGCCTATGTTCTATACTCCTCTTATTGATGACTTTGGTCTTGTTGCCTTACACAATTTTAATTAAAAAAGGGATGTGTGTGTCACAATGATGCAGAGGCCGAGGGGTTTCAACCTCCGTGTCAAAGAAAACAATGTCCAACCTATGTTAACATGGATGTAGAAATAGTTTGTGCCGGGAATGAAATCTAGATTTGAGAGAAAGAGTTGCAAGTATGAATTTGCCATTTTCCAGTTAATCATATGTACATGAAAGAGTATCATTTAAGCCCAGAAAATGAGGACCAACCCCGGCCTCATCGCTTGATGCACACAATCATTTAAAAAAAATGATATCAAACTCAGTTCATCTTAGGCTCATAGCCTCCTGTAAATGTTAGAATTCTAAAGTTGCACCGGGAAATCAAACTGCGCCTTAAAGTTGGAGACCCATAGACTGTCCAAAGCTAGTATTATTTTCAAAAGACTGAAGTTCATTGATTCCAGCCTCTCTTCAAAATCACAAACTCAACCCCTGTCGTTCACTACGGATAGATGCCAATGTGCAATTAAAAGAAAAGAAAAACTACAAAAGTATGGAAGAAAAGGTTGTAAGGAATCAAGCATACATGAGGTTCAAGATAGATTTACCATACATGAGGTTGTTCAATGGTAAACAACATGTTATGAATTCTATTTATGGTAACTGGCAGGAAAGTTTTCAATTGTTGTATTCATTCAAAGGTGAAGTGGAGAGGACCAGCCCAGGTAGTATTGTAGATATTGATCATCACACCGTGGAGTACACATTCAGGGGAGTGACAAAGACCAAGGAATGCTTTAGGAGGGTTTTTGTCTGCTTTGAGGCTTGTCGCCGGGGTTTTTTGGCAGGCTGCGGGCCTTATTTGGCTATTGATGCCACTTTTCTCACAGGGAGGTTTAAAGGACAGTTAGTAGCAGCTTGTGCAGTTGATGCACACAGTTTTGTATTTCCAGTTGCCTACGGTGTGCTGGAGACAGAATCTGAGGAGAGTTGGACTTGGTTTTTGCATAATCTGCGACGGGCTATTGCACATCCCAATGGGTTAGTCATTCATACAGATGCCTGCAAAGGTTTAGAAGTGTCCGTGGACAATGTGTTCCCTGGAGTAGAGCATAGGGAATGCATGCGTCACCTTGCTGCAAATTTTATGAAAAAATTCAAAGGAAAGGTGTATACCGACAATTTATGGCCAGCATCTTTGACTTGCAGTGTGAAGAAGCACAAGTACCACTTGAGACAGTTATACATGAATCCCAAAGTGAAAGAATACTTGGAAACACACCACTCCAAGTTATGGGCCAGAAGCCAATTCAGTGAACTGAGAAAAGTTGACTATGTGCACAATAATCTAGCAGAGTCTTTCAACTCAACGATCCGGAAACTAAAGGGTCATTATGTGGTGGATTTGCTTGACAGGATAAGGGTAGAATACATGCAGAAATTTCATTATCGTGCAGGAATAGCCGAGGCAAAATTCATGGGCCACATTATCATTCCAGCCGTGATGAATGAACTGAAGCAGAAAACAACAGGCTTGGAAATGAACAGGACTCTTTGCTCGAGTACCACAGCAGAGATGTCATATTTGGATAAAGAGAAGAGTGAATGGAGATATCCAGTGGATTTAGAAGCTAGAACTTGCAGTTGTAGGCAATGGCAGATAACTGGGTTGCCATGCATTCATGCCTTGTTTTTCATCACTTCTCTCCTAGGTCCAGCAGGGAACATACAGCAGTATGTGCATGATTACTACTCTGTTGCAAGGTTCAAAGCCACATATGCTTATGCCTTGCCTGCTATGGAGGGAAAACAACAATGGGACATGGTGGACCCTGGATTCAAGCTTTGCGCTCCAGTTCTAAAGAGAGCAGCAGGTAGACCAAGGAAGAGTCGGATTAGACCTCGCAGCGAAGGGGCTGGACTTGGAGCGAGGAAGCGTAAGTGCACAAGGTGTGGTGGGTCTGGTCATTTCAGTAAGTATTGTGATAACACAGTAGATCCAGCGTTCGGAGAGAGTTTCAATGAAGGCTTCGATGAAAATGTTGGTCAGCAGATGGTTGCCTCAACAAATGATGAAAATGATGGTCACCCGGTTGCATCAGATGAGGATTTTGACAAGGTTCCAAATGATGATGGTCAACAGCCGCATGATTTTGACGATGATCCAAAATATCCTCCAAATAATGATTCAAGTGAGGCTCCAAATGATGATCCAAGTGAGGCTCCAAATGGTGATCCAAGTGAGGCTCCAAATGTTGATCATGGTGATCCAAGTGAGGCTCCAAATGTTGATCATGGTGATCGAAGTGAGGCTCCAAATGTTGATCATGGTGATCCAAGTGAGGCTCCAAATGTTGATCAACCTTCTATTGTTGTGAGTTCTGCTAGGTATGTAAATCTTGCAAGGGTCAAATACTACTGTACATTTATCACTTGACATGATCTCATTACCCTTTATGTTTTGCACAACTCTATGGTAGGTTTGAAGAAGATGCGCAAGGTACCGACAACCAAAAGGAGAAGAGAAGAAGCGATGAGCACAAGGTGCACGAGGAGCAAAGTGATGGCAAGAGGCTCAAGGAACAGACAGAAGCCCCAACGCTATTTATGAATAATTATGAAACATTATAAATAATGTTGTATTTTCTGTTGGGTGATGTTGGACCTATGTTGGAAGTATGTTTAAGGGTACCCTATGTTTAAATGATGTTGGACTTAGAAGTATGTTTTTCATTTTGAATTTTTTTTTTGAATTTTGTTTTGCTCATTTGAAATCTGGTCAAACTTAACTTTGACCAAGATTTAAACAAGTCTATAACATCAAAATAAAAAACTAAGCCTGATCCTTCTTAATAGGAAGTTGTGGTGAGGTTTTGGAAATTTCATGAAAAATATGCTAAAAAGTGGGGTCCAAGGTAGGGTAAACAACCTCATTTGTAAGCAAGGTTTTTTTTGACCTTGTCTAAATCAGCCAAATAACTTTCCTACACATATTATATATATATATACAGACTATGTGCGCTGTTTTGTTTTTCATTTTTTTATTTTTTTGAATTTGTTTTGCTCATTTGAATTCTGGTCAAACTTAACTTTGACCAAGATTTAAACAAGTCTAAAACATCAAAATGAAAAACTAAGCATGGATCCTTCTTAGTCACTCCAAAATGAAGTTGTGGTGAGTTTTTTGAAATTTTCATGTTCATTTCACCAAAACACTTCTCTTCACCTCATACAAGAGAGTTCGAGATACTCGAGATATCACATAATACACATGAACTTATCGTTTAAATGTATGTAAACCTTGTTTACCAACTTAAATCATTAATATATGACATAAGAAGACTATGTGCGCAGGGTTTTCATTTTTCTGATTTTTATTTAATTTATTATGCTCATTTGAAATCTGGTCAAACATATCTTTGACTGCTCCAAACCCCTCCCAAACCCCGATAACCCTAGCGCTGAACAAGGACCGTCCATCTAACCCTAGCGGCGATCCAGGGCCTTCGATCTAACCCTTCTAGAAGGAATCTGCGGGGAGGAGGGTGGCGATCCGCGAGATGCAATCTGATTGGCTGGAAGATTATTTTTTCTAAAGAAAAACCGGGCGCGCTGGCTGGACCGTTGGGCCGTCTCGTTGTCTGGGCCTGAGACCGCAGTTAATAGGCTGTCTCGTTGTCTCAGCCTTTGCAGGCCTGAATGCATGGGAGCGAGCGAGCCCGACGTGCATGCATGCGAGCGAGGCGAGCGAGGCAAGCATGCACGTACTGATTCGGAGCGAAACGAGGCAGCTAGGCTAGTTAGTCTATGCAGCGGGCTAGCGAGGCGAGCTAGGTGGCGAGGCGAGCTAGGTGGCCATGCACGTAGTTAGGCCATTACGGCAGTGATTCAGATGCACGCACGCGCCCGATGCATCATTTTGGTGCAAAACTTTAAGAGCCAAAACGTAACGGATTCACACAAGCGCCCGGATTCACACACACGCACCGTTCTCATCCTTCATCTCTTCCTCTCCCACCCATAGGCCTATAAATGGGGTGTCTCTCTTCCTTCATCTCCCACCCACAGCCAGATCCGATCCCTTCTCTCCGAGCCCTCTCCACCCAAGCAAAGATGCAGTTCAACGGGCCGACCTTCAACCGTCCGCCTGTCGTGCCAGAGCTGCGCTACCCGCCGGGCGTGCTCGTCGAGAGGGAGCTCCGTGTGTGGGCGACTTCTCGGTGGAGGGGTGCCCTCGAACTCACCCGCGCCTTCCTCAGAGTCGGCTATGCCCACCTCCCACGGGGCTCGCCGAGGATGTTCACCCTC
This sequence comes from Secale cereale, assembly GCA_902687465.1. Classification (NCBI taxonomy): domain Eukaryota; kingdom Viridiplantae; phylum Streptophyta; class Magnoliopsida; order Poales; family Poaceae; genus Secale; species Secale cereale. The sequence goes on along the minus strand of LR738715.1, from coordinate 872,241,869 downwards.
AACGAGGTTCGTGACCGCGGCGGCATCCTCCAGCTGCTCACGGTCACCTTCACCAACCCGTTTGATGCGCGCGAGCTCCTCGGCCAAGTCTATTGGTGCGGCTGCGAGTCCATCTTCTTCACGGCGTACAACATCTTCACCAACTACGAGAACATCTTCCCCACTCCAGGCCAGATGCACTCCCTTCCCTACGACGACGACGACGAGGAGTGAAGACGGCGTTGAAGGGGCGCGCGGCCAAGGTGGAAGGAGGCCAAGAAGAAGATGTTTTAATTAGTTCTATCGTTTTTATTTTGTTGCTTTTCTATGTGATGTGGTGTCCGTGAACTTTGCATCTTAATTATCTAAGTTAATTATTGGGTACCCTTAATTATTATGTGTGTTGCATCTTATCTAAGTTATTATGTGTGTTAAAAAATGTCCGTGCCCAATCATATCATTTTTTCCCTAAACCAAGTCATGAAGTTCGAGAACTTGTGGCTTTCATTAATGAAAAATGAAAATCAAAGGGGGGTGAGAAGCCCTCTCTTTCATTAAAAAAAAACAAGTCATTAACTAACCCTAAATTTATTCCAAAAACAATTTGCTACCCATGGTGGTAGCTACGCACGGCTCCAATTTTTATCTCTAATTATTTTGATAATTTATTTTGAACTATACAAAATAACTCTATAACGAAAATATCATGACTTTGAACTCGCTAGGCAAGCAAACATGCAATTATGCCAAAAAAGGCAAGCAAAATGAATGAGAGAAGTGAGTAAAGCCCCTTTCAACACAAGAAAAAGGCACTTGTGTCCAAAAGATAATAAAAAAGAGAAAGAGAAGTCAGAAAAAGTTATTTCTATATAACGAAAATGCACTTGTGCCAATGCCATAAGAAACCCGACACCTCATATATCAAAAAAGGAACTTACAACAAAAAGTGTGTAGTTTTTTTGTGTAGTTTCCACCATGCATAGGAAATCGCCTCTTCATTTAAATCCTAAACCAAGTGCCACTCTAACCCTAAACCAAGTGCCATTGTAACCACAATCATGTGGCAGTGCAAAAATACGTTTCCAACCCTCCAAAATTTCAGTGCAAAACAAAGGAAAACCACTCTCACACGTGTGCAAACATTCACGGTCTCACTATGTATACATTCCTTCCCTACCCATGTCAAAGTCTTTCCATCTGTCCTAGCGGTTACCAGCGCAGCCCTAAATGCCACAAACCAACGCGGTCCTGGGTTCGAGTCCCCAGCCGCACCAATTTTTTTTTTGCATTTTCCACCCTTCATTTTTCTAGACAAATTATTTTTTCTCAATGTAATGCCCTTAAAAAATGTTCATTTATTTTGGCATCAGGTGTAAACCTCTACCAGAGCTGAGGCACATTTTCCATGACAATTTGGTATTTGATTTAAATCACGGTGTATTTGAATTGGGGCAATTAAATTGCTATTAAATATTTAACATCTACAAAAAAATTCTAAACTTAATTGTTTGGCTCTGGAATAATTCAATTAGCTTCCACAAAAAGTTTCAGCATTACGATTTACTGCCTAAATTAATTGTTTGGTCACTTCTTCTCTTTTTTTCAACATTTAAACAACTTTGACCAACATTTAAACTAGGTGAATTTCTCATACAATTTCAAGCTTACAAATTCCTCCATAATTCATGCCTTTTCATACATTTTCAACATTATAACCAGTGCGAGTACCATACCTACCACGGCCCAAAAGTAATTGCAAATGGGTATTGCTATTTGTGCTTGATCTTCAAGCTTCCTAACCTTCTTCTGCAACATCCTAAGCTCAACAACTAGCTCTCTGTCAGTGTGTTCTTTGCCCTCCATCTCTTCTTCCGGAGCTCGTGTTGCGGCCACTGCCGTTCGTGGCAGCATGTGCAACCATTCTTCATGCTCTTCTTGCAGTTCATTCATCAGTGTCTTGGCCAGAGCATCGACCCAAAGAAAGAAGCATGTCACCTGCATGAACAATAAACAGATCAACCCATTGCTCAAAGATCCCGATCACGAAAATGGTGCAATTGCCGCGATTCTTACCCCATTCTCGCTGCACACGTAGAACAGACGATTCTGGTTCCTCATTGTGTGAGAAACCCTCCGATCAACGCCCGCCCGGCATCGCGGACAGATGAAGACAGGAATGTCCACACGCGCCCGGCTCTGCATCCGCGAGGTGGCGCGGGAGCTTGAGGAAGACATGGAGCTCGGAGCCGAAGGGGATCTCAACGCCGCCGCGCCCTCCGCAGCTAGCTTCCCACCGTCGTGCTCTCTCTCTCCGTGGTCACCACTGTGCTATCTCTCTCTCTCTCTCGCCGTGGTCACCACCGTGCTCTCTGTCGCCATGGTCACCGCGCGCCTCTTTCGCCCGCTTATATAGCACACCCGCAACGGCTCTCTGCTCACGGCTCTCTGTTGGGTCCCACAAGCCACGCGTGCAACAGTATGAATACAATTGGTTGTCTCTGCCGCCTAGTCCCACCTGTAAGGGTCGAGTCAAAAGGTTGACCTGACGGAGACGGTAGAATTCACGGAACGAGTCGCTGTGCATGGACTAGGGGCAAAAGTGAGCACAATTCGCATATGAGGGCAAAACTGAGCACATGGACACCACTGAGGGCAAAACGATAATTAACCCTAAAAACTATGGTGGTGTATTTGAATCCAGAATCAAAAAGCTGAACCTGCATTAGTTAGTACTCCCTCCGATCCAAAATAAATGTCGTGGTTTTAGTTCCTAGGGAGTATTATTTTGCCACATTTTCTCCTGGTGAACCAGAACAAGCCAAGTCCTCTCCTTTGAACGGTCATGCACTCCCTTTTACCGTCATTGTAATGCTACGTGTGCAAGCCTACCACAATTGAGCAAGCATCCCCCCTGTGTTGGCGCGTCTCTAGGTTTATAAGGCAACTAGTTCAGTAACTTTCTATTGTTAAACATTCTATTGTTAATTCTAATATCTAGCAAAGAAAAAAACTAATATCAACGGAGTTGAGTGGTTCATGAATCTAGAATTTGTCAGGAGAATTCTAGGTGGTCAAGAAGTTTCTCGACAAGGAACAGAGCAATTGAAGAATGAAATAATTCTAGTTGCCGAATCGCAGCCTAGAAACTTGCTTTTCAACTTACCGGATGAAAAGATTTGTGTTAACTCGGTAAGTTGTGACGTGGCGAGGAACAGAAAAAACATTCAGTCTGCACACGTACACGGTAAGAAACACCTAGCTTGTTCGTTGGTCGTACATTTGCATTAGGTCTGACAATGCAACAACTAGAATTACTACAGGGATCCAACCACGCTGGAGCTGGTACCTTAATTTGATCAGCATAAATGGTTAATGTTTGAGCAGTCACTAGTCTGTCTAGTCAGCAGTGACGGTGGCATCCCAACTCCGACGTGGACAGCTGAAATGTAAATTCCGAATGTCCAATACACTCTCAGCTCCCAAACCAACCTGCTAGCGTTCCAAGATCTTGCATTATTCAGTCATCTGCTTCTTCCGCGGACGAAAATGCCTGGATGCTGCCTGTGCTTCATCTTCGTCAAAGCTTTTCTTTTTTTGGTTTGTAGACCAAGGCTCAACGGTGCAAGTATATATACACACACCGACTTACTCCCGCTTTGCAGACTAGTTTTGTACAAGATTTTTGTGGCCTGGTTGATCCATGGATTGGCTTGCCCTCACCTGCCGCGCCGCGGTGCTGGTCCTTCTGTTCCTGCCGTTTGGTGTGTCCGACGACCGGCTTGTCCCTGGCAAGCCGCTCTCGGCCGGCAACACCATCATTTCCGATGGCGGTGCTTTTGCCTTGGGCTTCTTCTCCCCTACCAACTCCACCAGTACTCCGGCCAAGTTGTACCTTGGCATATGGTACAACGACATCCCAGAGCTCACCGTGGTGTGGGTCGCCAACCGAGAAACCTCGGTCATCAACAACTCTTCCTCTTCACCGGTGCTCTCACTCACCAACACCTCCAATCTTGTTATTTCTAATGGCGATGGCAGTGGCCGTGTCCTCTGGACGACGACCAACCTATCCGCTGCCCCGGGCTCATCTACCCCCGTGGCGGTGCTTTTGAACACTGGTAACCTTGTTATCCGGTCGTCAAACGGCACCACCTTGTGGCAGAGCTTCGACCACCACACTGACACGTACCTCCCTGGTATGAAGCTCCGGGTCAAGTACAACACCCGTGATGGCCGTGAGCGCCTTGTATCCTGGAAAGACCCCAGTGATCCCTCGCCGGGCCGCTTCTCTTATGGGGTCGATCCCACCACGTGCCTCCAGATGTTCCTCTGGGATGGGGCGCGCCCGGTGTTCCGCAGCGCCCCATGGACGGGGTACCTTGTGATAAGCGAGCGCCGGTACCAGCAGGTGAACGCCAGCATGGAGGTCATCATCTACCATGCCATCGTCGACAATGATGAGGAGATCTACGTCACATACAGCCTCTCCGATGGCGCCCCGCACACTAGGTACGTGCTGACCTACTCCGGCGAGTTCCAAATTCAGAGCTGGAACAATAGGTTCTTGGCGTGGGAAATCTTCGGTAATTCGTCCTCCCTCAAATGCAACCTCTACGGCTATTGCGGTCCATATGGCTACTGCGATCTAACGATAGCACCCGCCCCAACGTGCAAGTGCCTCGACGGCTTTGAGCCGGCTAGCATGGAGGAGTGGACCAGTGGCAGGTTCTCTAAGGGATGCCGGCGAAAGGAGGCACTAGACGAGTGCGGCGGCGTTTTCTTGGCCTTGCCAGGGATGAAGCCACCTGACAAGTTCACTCTCATCGGCGGGGACAAGAGTACATTCCAGGAGTGCGCAGCAGAGTGCAACCGTAACTGCTCCTGTGTGGCATATGCTTATGCTAACCTGAGCAGCAGCAGGTCTGGAGGAAACGTGACAAGGTGCTTGGTTTGGGCCGGGGAGTTGATTGACACGGCGAAGTATGGCCCAGAAATTGGCAGCGACACGCTCTATCTCCGAACTGCTGGCCTAGATGTGGCAAATGGTACCGATTCTCTCCCTGTACTAAGTCTCAAAAGAAGAGTTCTCCCTTTACTAAGTACTTCTGTTGTTTGCCATGTTTATGCTATGTATATGTATTCATAGGTAAAAGGACAAAGAGCAATGCAGGGAGGATTGCACTACCAGTTCTAGCAACTGTTCTGGTACTCCTATGCATATCCTTGGCATGGTTAAAAT
>LR738715.1:872219209-872236553 GCA_902687465.1 Secale cereale | reverse complement strand
CCCCACCCCCCTCTCAAAAATAGGATATTCCATTTGAGCTTGCAACTCATATTTTTACTACTTTGTTGTACTCTTGGACTGCAAAATCTTGAAATCCTTCGGACTCGTAAAATTAGAGCAAATAATCCTTATACTGCCCACGCGATGCAGCAGGAATTGGATGCAACAATTCTATGAGATTTGGCAGTATGGAAAGTTTAGTGCTCTAATTACCAATATGAAAATTGAAAATGAAGCACATATAATTTATTATATTTGATTATTAATATAGTTGTACAAAATTTGTTTAATATAAATATCACGCATGATGCATGTTAAGGTAGGTCTTTTCCCATGCATAGTGGCACAGTGAGTTGGCATAGTTGAATGTTGAGAGAATTAAATTTCATGGGGCATGCATGATGGCATGATGAGTTTGCATAGTTGCATGTCAAGATAATTGATTTAGTGTGTTGATCAAGTACTTAGGTATATAGGATTCCTCGCCACATTGTAGGTTTATCATTTTCCACAACGACAGAGGTGCATCATAAGTTATATTTACTATGTTTTGTAAGTTCATAAGAGGTGTATTAGGCGAACAACAATGGTTAGAAGGGTCAAAAAGAGCATTTCATTATTATTTATATTTCAGGATATACTCATCAAAGAATTAATTATTATAATATCGTGGAAGCAGATACGATCAAAAAGTGGAGAAAACACAAAAGAATATCATTGGATGGCATGACTACCTCTTATGAACCTGATGAAGGGAACCCTCACCATGATCATGAATTTCCATTTGTAAGATTTGAGGAAATTGCCATAGCAACTCACAACTTCTCTGAAACATGTAAGATTGGACATGGAGGCTTTGGCAAAGTTTACAAGGTAACACTTCCAATTATTTTCTATATCATTCATTGTAATATCGACATAATTGAGTGGTTCATGAATCTATGTTTTCCCTTCAAATTCTCTAGGGAATGCTAGGTGGTCAAGAAGTTGCTATCAAAAGGCTTAGTAAGGATTCTCAACAAGGAACAAAGGAATTCAGGAATGAGGTAATTCTGATTGCCAAATTGCAACATAGAAACTTGGTTCAACTCCTCGGGTGTTGTGCGGACAGAGATGAAAAATTGTTGATTTATGAGTATATGCCTAACAAGAGCTTGGATGCTACCCTTTTTGGTACGTATTCCAGCAACACACCATCATATATCCTATAATAATTCAAAAACATTTTTTGCTTACATTCCTTCTACAGATGACTCAAGAAAATTGTTACTAGATTGGTCAACACGATTTAATATAATCAAAGGGATCGCAAGGGGACTTCTTTATCTCCACCAAGATTCAAGATTGACAATAATTCACAGAGACTTGAAAGCTGGAAATGTATTGCTAGATGCAGAGATGAAACCTAAGATAGCGGATTTTGGTATGGCGAGGATCTTTGGAGATAACCAGCAAAATGCAAATACTCAACGTGTTGTCGGGACCTAGTGAGTATCCATTGTAAAAAATATCATGCTAACTTTTTTACAGTAAACTCTCAATTTAATAATACTTGCAACTGAAATGATCAAGCAGTGGCTACATGGCTCCTGAGTACGCAATGGAAGGTCTCTTCTCTACCAAGTCTGATGTATACAGCTTTGGTGTTTTACTATTAGAGGTTGTAACTGGTATTAGAAGAAACTCCAATAGTCAAACCATGGGTTTCCCTAGCCTCATAGTCTATGTAAGTACACAGAGGACTTCTCACAAGTCCCATTTTGAAAATATTTTTTTATTTTGACTAATGAAAAAAAAAATCTTGGTTGTTTCAGTCATGGGATATGTGGAAAGAAGGGCGGGCAGAAGAGTTGCTGGACTCATCTATCAGGGATGCTTGTTCACTAGATGAAGTTGTGCTTTGCATCCATCTAGCACTCTTGTGTGTCGAGGAGAACCCAGATGACAGGCCACTTATGTCATATGTTGTGTTTGTCCTAGAGAATGGAAGCACCACACTTCCAGACCCCAATCGTCCGGCCTACTTCGCGCGACGAAGAATTGAAATGGAGCGAATCAGAGAAGATATTCAGACTTCCGCGAACAGTTTTACTCTTACCGAAATAGAGGGACGTTGAAATAACTATTCTTTTGTTTCTATAGATGTATCGAGCATTGTCGAAAGAATGTATGTCTCAACAAACTGGCCATGCACTGTGTGTTGTTCAGAAGTCGTTATCTTTGAATGTGTGTCTATTCCGTTTTGGGCCTGATAGCAGTATCAGTAAAAATAGTAATTAAGATACTTACAACAGCAAAATTAAGTACTTAAAGATAACATGAAGTCGATGAAAGTGATTTCACATTGGACACGAGTGATTAGGTGGCGTTGTTCTTCTCTGCCTTGCTAAAGAAACGACAGGATGGTCGGACATAATCACAGACAAAGCACGTTGACCGAGGTGAAGTGTGCACATTCATACGCATCTTTGAAGCCTAAACTGCGAGTGATCGAAATAGCCATGTGGTGGATTTTCGGTCCAATCATCAGTAGCAACTGTGCAGGGTGATTTAGTCAGGTTCAGACTCTGAATGATTTAAGAAAAAGAAAAACAGCAAATGGTTCTTGGTATGTTTTTTTTACAGGAAGCTCGTTGAGCAAACTCTTGGATTTCCTCATAAATTTCTCTAGAAAGTCAAACTACCTCTTAGACTCAAGGTGTTTATATGGTTGGTACCAAGGACAAGTTATATATGGAGTTATCTTCAGAAAGGTGAGAAGAGTTGCCAGTTTTGCGAATGCTAAGAGACAATTGATCATCCCTTTCTGAAATGTTCTATAGCTAAAGGTGGTTTGGAATATTTTAAAATGTGTCTTAAATCTAGTAGTATTTCATCATTTTTCTTTCTTTCGAGAAATGGTCAAGATCATGGCGTACCCTTGTACATACCGATATCTCGACACATGAAAACAAAAATACAACCTATACATATTGCAAGAGACTGTAGGCGTCGAGAAGATGCCATGTCAAGACATGGAAACAGGCAAGGAGAAGCAGGAGCAACACGCACCAATGAACGGCGCAACATGAGCTACACAGGAGCCCACCACGACCGAAAGAACGGGTTGGAAGGAATTTAAGATAATGGTTCATGATGAATCATATCGACTAACACAGTTGAACCAGTGATCAGTATGAAGTAGTGACCTTTATTGATATGCTACCAGCAATCTAGGTTGCCGGTCAGGATATACATCTGATGCCGCTCCCCAATGGGGGAGAAGACCAGATAACAACACAACACACACCGACCGATGGATGTTGGCCTTCCTCTGGACTGTGTTGCCTTCCTATCTTGGTATACACACACACAGTCCCTCTAAGGAAGGCCGGTATAATGGATGGCTCAGTTGCTGAGCCTATCCCATGTATAGATGTACCAGGAGGAGGTACCAGCTACAACCATCCTGCCAATGTACAACATCTACTGCCTACAGTATACTCTCTCTGCTTTGCCAGTCAGCCGAAAGTCCGGAACAGAGCATGCGCCGGGGGAAATGGAAAATCTGCGGTTACCGAATGAAAGACTCCCGCTGAAGGTGGGCCTACTGATCCAGGCTCCGGTTCCTTCGCCAATGCGAATGTGCATTGTGGAGTCATTGCTATTTCGCCACCACGTAGTGGCGGACCAAGTCTAAGTGGCCCAAGTTTCAGTCATGGTAGCTTCAACGTCAGATGCGAGCCAGTAATCAGCATCAACCTGCAAAAAAATTGGAAGAACGTGAGTAACGAGCAGCCTTGATTAGTTGGGTCTGTGATGCTGTTTTAATAGCATTCCTTACATCAGTATCTGGCAGTGTGATTCTCAGAATGCCAGACATCAGCTCATGTGTACTGGATGGTTCTGATGTATGTTTGCCGACAGTGTCGCTCTCTCCCTTTTCGGGAGATTCACTTGGATGATCGCCCAGCGGCCGTGGAGCATCAGAACTTCCCGCTGTGGATGCATGATCTAAATTGTCTTGTGCCACCTGCTCTGGGTCGGATACCCCCTGATGGCCACTGTCAGAAAATAGCAGCTTTGTTATGACTGGGTATGAGTATGAGCTCTACAATAAGCTACTGGCCGCAGTTTACCTTAATAAATAGCAATCGATGGGGCCCATTGAACTTCTCAAGAGAAGCCGGTAACGCTTTTCTTGAGATTCCAGGTCCTCGCAGATGTCCATATCCTGGTAAATGGAGCAGTGTCAACAACCACACAGATCCAGCAGCTACAACCCCATGGCTGAAAGGTAACTACAGATTGCGTACCGCATTAGGATCTGGAACCTCAACACAGGTTCCGTGAGGAGGGTTTACTGCAATAAGAGTGGATCCCTGCAACCAGTGGGGCAGTTGTTGAAATGCCTTTGTGATTACAGGAAGAAGAAACAGACTTGAAGCAAGAAACTTCCTTACCTGAAAGCGAGGAATCTTACGAATATCTTCCTTGGAAACATACAACCACCTAAACAAGAAATACATAAGGACTCGGTTGACTGTAGTAACAAAATATTGTTCGTGAACATAAGAGGAGAATCCTACTTTTTTTTGTCCTTATTTAGTTTGAGCGCCTGCAGTTTCTCTTCTGCTTCCCTGCAGAATCAGTAACTATTTATCAAAAAAGAGAGCAGCGATCAGGTATTTTTGTTGTTTCAGTGAAAAGAAGGAACTTACAGTATTTCCTCATCCAACCTGCAACTTTCATCGTATGATGATGCTAGTTCCTCCTGTAATATAATCACATGAAACTTTATACAAAAGTGTAGGACAATAATGCTAATGTTCAGGTCGACTGGCTTGCTGTCAGAAGATGGACATGCTAATTTGCATTTTGTTTCATCAGGAAAAAAAAAGGATTGTATTTTGTAGACAATACTTTGAACTTTGAGAAAGGCAGCAAGCCTCAGACAAAGTGTGCTTAAGATAAATTAACGGAATTCTGATATGTTCTTTATTCCTTCTTGTTATTTTGGATATATTCATATTGACTTGGATATTTCCTAGAACTTTAATATGTTAACAGGACAGCGGGCGTGTTGCATCCACTAAATCATCGATACGCTCCACCCACTATAGAAACACTTTGCTGCCACACCCATGGTCTGATTTGAGGCATAATAACTTAAGATTAGTAAACTAAATACAACTGTAGGAATAAGCAAATAAACGTCCCTCTATAATAATGAAAAATAAATTAAAGCCTAATAATGCAGGCACAATGTATGTATATAAAGCATGAATATAGCAACAACAATAAAACAGAAAATGAAGATCATACAGTTGAAGAAGTATAGTGTACCTTCAATGCAGAAGCTTGCCGCTCCATCTCCTTAGGCATTAATGTGTCAAATCCCCTTTAGATGTATTTATTTCATAAGTCAAAAAGCTGCGACTGGGAAAATGGATTAAAAGCAGAAATATGGGACACTTACTTCCACCGAATCGTATTCTTCAGGCCCTTTTCTATTAAATCTACACCTTCTAGGACATTTGTTATATCATAAATCCTCCGCTTTTGCACCTACAGAAATTAATAAAACTATATTAAGGCACTAAACTTCAGATAATGAAAAAAGAACATACACCAGCGAGGCTGAGACAGTACAAAGCAAATTTCATTTTGCTATATACTAAACCAGACCTCCAACATCTCAACTGCTTTATTTAAATCAAGGGTTCCATCTTCTGCTCCTTTAAGCAGGTTGATGAATTTCTTTGTCAGCAGACCTGGCATGAAGAAAATAATAAGCAACAAACATACATCATCTCTTTTTTAACTTTGGAAGAACAACAGCATACTTTACCTAGTGAACTGTCATAGCGGCAGTTGTTTGCTGCATCTCCTGAAAGTAAAATTGGTGCCGTCAACAAAGGACTATTATATTAACCAATTTGGTTCAATAATAAACTGGAATTATTATCATCAAATGACCAAAGTGACAAACATCAAATATTTTGTAAACTGACATAAATGTAACCAAGAGCGCACCTTCAATTGATGCATGTGGTTTTCTTGCTCGCTTGATACCTTTTGTTGGTCCAGTGGTACTCTCCTTATGATGCCCTTGACTATTCTCTCCCTTCCCAACTTCAGACTGGGCATTTTCTATTTCAACTTTCTGCTCATTTTCCTAAATCATGTGAAGAAGATACATGAAGATGTTGGTAACGCTTATAGTCTCATAGTTACACTAAGTCGCTAACAGAGTGCAGCGGATTGCCTAACCATATTAGAACACTATGTCATTTCTAAAGATGAATTACGACATCCATGAGTCTTGAAATGGACGGTATGCTGTGCTAACTTGCTAACTTTTTAAAAATGAGGATATAATCAAAGCAATTCAGCAAGTATAAGCCCTCATTCCAAGGGGTGAAAATGGAGTTAGGATATATACACTGCAAAAACAGAGTTGACTATTTTTATAAGAAAACTGTGCGCAGCGTTGCACTACAAGTTCAGTACCAGGACATAAACCCTCAGCCTGGAAATCATCCAAAGACATTATATGCTTCTACAACTCACTTTAGACATTCAAGGTGAGGCTAAAATCATAACTACAAATATACTTAGACAACCTGGGTCACCAGTCCAAACATACACATAGAACATGCTACTATGGCCAGTTATACTGAAGAGAAAGATAAGTGCACAGAAAAAGTAGATGAGGATGCATATATATAAACTAAAGCTCACATACACAATGTTGCTTTACTAAATACTAGTCTTCATCCGACATGTTCCCTCCAAAACAGAGCACGTCAATCAGACGTCGATTTCGTGTTTGGAGTGCGGGTTTGTTCGAACACCGCAAGAGTTTAATCTAACACGGCGATCATAACAACGCACATTGACCGTACAGCTAACCGTGGGAACATTACAGTGTTGCCCTTAGTCATGACAGAACTCACTGGACACATTACCACTACCCAAAGGACCATTCGATCACACTATCAAGTATCAACTGATTCAGCTAGCAGAAACTCTTCCTGATGCAAACCTACAGGAAAACACAAAAGCCCCAATCGAAATTCACGGCGCCCAGGCCCCAGGGCTGAACGATCGAATGCGGTAACGAACACTAGGATCAATCACGATTTCTGGAGCACACGACGCAGCATCGCCGCAATTAGCTACGAACAGACTGAAACAGCAATGCTGAATGTAGTACATTTCGATTGGCTTACCGGCGCCTTGGACTTGGGCCTCCCTCTTCTCCTGGCAGGCGGCACGACGTTCTCGTACACCGGCTGCGGCGGCCTCGGAGGCGGCAGCTGCGCCGGGGAGGCCTGGGGCGGCCGCGGGGGCGCCGCGACAGCGGGAGCAGCAGCGGGAGGGGGCGGCGTCGGGGGCCGAGCGGCGATGTAGCGGGGCCCGGGGAGCCGCGGGGAGTATACCGGGATGGGCGACGGGGCGCGGAAGTAGTGCACGTGCGGCGGCGCGGCGGGGACGGCGCCCCGCGGCGGCGCGGGGCATCGGAGGAAGACCTGCGGCGGGAGCGGGGGGCGGTGGGCGGGGCGCGGGCGCGGGAGCGGGAGGGGGAGGCTGGGGGAGCCGTCCATGGCGTGCGGCGAGCGGGGACGGGGACGGGGTAGGGTTTGGCCCGGCCGCGGCGGGGCGGCGAGGTGGGAAAGCGGGAAGCTTTGGCTTCGGGGGGAAGGAGGAGGGAAGGTGGGAGGGAAGAAGAGAGGGAAAACCAACTCAAGAACTCTCCTTGTTTCTCTCTCCTCTTTCTCTCTCTTGTTCTTTCCTCTTGAGGTTTTTCTTGGGTTTTATAGAGGGTTTTCGGGTCATGTTTTTGGTAAATGTTTGTTGCCGAGATTATCCGCGGTGCAAATCGACGCGTGTATCGTTATCCTGCAGATCGGCGATTTATGAGAGGCGGGCTGGCGATGCGTGTTTCTTGCCGGAATTCGACCGAGTTTACCGTTGGAGGTTTAAATGTTGCCGTCGAAAGGCGAAAGCCGTAATGTTTTTCGTTGCTATACGTTGGCTGGAATAATAAATGGGGCCATCGGAGGACGGCTAAGGGGAGGGGACTGGCGAGGTACGGAAAGCATTGAGTTATGCGCGTTGACACGATATGTATTACAACTGTGATGGTTGGGCGGGTGATGCTGAAGACGTGGATGTTCGAGACGTGTCGACGTAACTAGACTAAGGATGGTGGTTTGTTCGGATGTAAAATTGTACCGTGAGCGCAGAACAATGTACGGACGTCCGCCCTGTAGCATGAAAAGCTATGAGTCTTCGCGTTAACATGGTCTATTGCATCTCTAATGGGTGGTCGGGTAATGTTGAAGATGTGAATGTTCAAGACGTGATGATGCAACAAGATAATGGGTGACAATTTGTTTGGGATGTAAAATGGTAAGAGTCGATCATCGTATGTGTGTCTCATGTGACTAAGAACACAAAACAATGTGCGGACGTCTATTCTGTAGCGTGTGAGACAGGACCAGGAGATATATACATAAAGTCTATTGTCCATATCTTGTTTTCTGTTGGGAATTGTCCATATCTTGTTTTCTGCTGGTTCGCATATGTATTATTATTATTATTATTATTATTATTATTATTAGAACAGGCTACTCAATCCGACGAATATCTCAGCGAAAATCAACCAGAAAAGGTAGGAAAATTGTGAAAATTGTTGACCCGGTGGTTCGAAGTTTTTGAACCAAAACATTTTGAAATGCAAGGAGCGGGTATAAATGTCACAAATGGGTACTCCCTTCGTCCGTAAATACTTGTCGAAAAAATGAATGTATCTAGACATATTTTAGTTCTAGATACATTCATTTTTATTCATTTCTCCGACAAGTATTTCAGGACGGAGGGAGTATTTGATACAGGAGGAATTGAATACCGTATCCACCTACGGTATTGTTGTGATCCGATCGCGTAGAGACGCTGGCGGCCGGCCAGCACTGCAGAGCAGAGCAAGCATCGGATCCCAGCTACCGGTCACGTGGCGGGTGGTGCCGGTCCAGGGTGCACCGCGACCGGCGTTCGCCTGCTTTGTCTCATTGGCGCCTGGGTCCCATCTTGCTAGTTCATGTGGACCGGGTCCAGGCCGGCACGGCAGTAGCAGGGGGCGAAGCGGGAAGGAGCAGAGTTGGAGGCGGACGAAACTGATACGCGGCGAGGGAATGAGTAGGACCCACTAAGAAGGCTGGGCCCACATGTCATGCGAATACCACGGGCTGATGCTCCATCGTGCTGCGTGCTTTTTGTTCTCCTTTCCGACGCAACCGTGTGCGCTGGTGGCTGCTGGCCGGGCGGACCGCGGCCCCACATGTCACGCTACGCCTGCGAAACTTTTTTTTAACATGATACAGATGTTGACGCTCATATATATACGCATACACTCATCCATATGAATGCATCACACACAGCGTACCCCTATGAGCACCTTTGAGAGACTAAGCTGTCAGATCATATTGAGATTGATGAAATCACAACAGACGTCTTCATGTCGACAGGAACGTCTTCTTCCATAGAACGTCCATCGCCGGAAGGCCTGGAATTAATTAAACCCATTAAGGTACGCGTAAAGGGCGGCCAACCAACTATGCCATGTGACGCAAGCTGGTTGACCGCGGTGAGAATCTTTTGAATTTTGTTTAGATGAAGGCGTGGATTATTTTTAAAATGTAATTTTTTAGATGGAGTTGAGAATCTCTGGTATTTTTTTTAAATGAAGGTTATGCAAAGTGGCACTGTTAGGCTGCGGAGGTAAAAAAAATTCTTTTTTACTTTTTTAGAAGAAAATGATGATTTTTTTTTTGAGATGTTTTTTCAGAGGAAGGCGAGGAGTCAATGTCTTTTTTTAAATGAAACATGCGCAAAGTTCTTCTCAAGCGGTGCCACAGGGTGGCACCCCAAACACTAGTAATTCCAGCAAAATGCAAGCACATCTGTCAAGTCTAGGACTTGAACTCCGATGGCAGAGGATACCATCGTTCTCCTAATAATCATCTAATCACATGTTGGTTCGCTACGCCCACAACGTTGTATTATACGGTTTGGGCACTATTGGATGCAGGCCCGTACCGAAGACCTGTGCAGCATGTTCGACTGCACAGGGCCCCCAGCTGAGCAGGGCCCCCAATTTTACTGCTTTTCTTTGAACACTTTATGTAAATAGTAATACTACTGCTTAATGATTAATCAAGGCACGGGGTACTAGAACTTATTCATTGGGAACATGCACCGCAACTCACAGCTACTCTATCTAATGCACGCCTCTCCTCCTTCTGATACTCTTTCTCCTATTGTATTCCCTTTAACTTCCAGCAAGCAGTGCAAATCCCGTCCTGCACCGAAGGGCTGGTAGATTTATTCTTTCACAGTTTTTTCAAAATAAATCAATTGTTGGAATGTATAGGTACGCTGCATCCTCAATCCAACACAACTTTTAATTCGTTGTGTTCTTCTCGATTTCTCATGTCTACTTTGTTTCTTCAGATTCCGTTGCTGCTTGCTACCTATGCTGCCCGACTATAGAGTTTTAACAAGACTACTAGACGCATTGCCGTCGGCCGCCACATGGTCTTCTTCCCAAGTTCTTCTCATTCCTTCTTTTGTTTCTATGTTCTATACTTCTATTTCTTCTTCTTTTTTGCGGGAATATATATTCTATTTCTAACACATAAGTTTTTTTTAACAAAGTAATCACTCAATCTAAAAATTGTGCTCTTGATAAGTTCTTAGCAAAATAATCAAATGACATTTTGAAGAAGATTGCTTATGAAAAACAAATTGAAGATTTGTGACAGGGAATGCTAGAAGGATGGCAAGCTTCTGCTAAATAACGCACTAATTTTGAGTTTCGAGAATCGCCTCTTGACTATAAAATATTATTTTCGTAATTGCAACTGGTTATATCAAGGGCCTAATTTTGGATTTGGCACGGGCCCCCTATTTTCTAGAGTACGGCCCTGATTGGATGACACTAGTAGAAAACAGGGCATTGGTCCAGCCCATTAGCCCCGGTTCAATCTAGAACCGGGACCAATGGGGGTACTGGACCCGGTTCGTTAGCCCAGGGGGCCGGCCGGGCCACGTGGGCCATTGGTCCCGGTTCGTCTGGACCTATTGGTCCCGGTTGGAGCTAAAAACCGGGACCAATGGCTCTTGCTCCTGGCCCACCACTATTGGTCCCGGTTGGTTTTATGAACCGGGACCAAAGGCACCCCTTTAGCCCCGGTTTGTAGCACCAACCGGGACCAGTGAGTTGCCTATATAAACCCCCTCACTCAAGAGCAGAGCTCACTGCTCTGTTTTTTTTTCTGGCCGAGGGGGAGAGGGGTTAGTGGTGCTCTAGCTCACATCCTATGCACACAACGTGTTCGGTGGAATGCCCGAGCCACACTAGTTAAGCTTTTCTCCTCTCGAAGCTCTATTTTCTCCGAGATTTGTCTAGGTTTAGCGGTCCGTCACGTCCCGTCCCCGTCTTCGCCGCCGTCGATCGCCCCCGCCGATCTCGTCACCGGCACCACCGTGGTGAGCCTCTTGTTATGTCCATGCTTTTCTTACTTTTATTATTGCTTTAGATAGATATTTGTCTAATTTTCTTACGTTTATTATTGCTTGTTATTATATAGTGCGATGGTTTTGATATCCGCCCACGTGGGCCCTCGTCCGGTCTACGATACGGATGTGGTATATTATCTTTAATTTATAACTATTTGTTTTAGTGCTTATGATAGTTATGCCGACCAACCTGACATGCATAGATGTTTTATTATGTCTAGGAGGTAGTTGAACCGGAAATTCCAACCGACCCTCTTGTGGAGAGGTTAAATTTAGTTGAAGAGGAAAACATTTCGTTAAAGAAAAAATTGGAAAAAATGGAGGAGGAGAAGATGGAATTGGAGTTGCATGTTGCGGAAGTTATCGATGATCACAAGATCAAGATGGACCCTATTGTCGAGAGGTTAAATTTAGTTGAAGAAGAAAACAAATTCTTGAAGGAAAAAATAAAAAAAAATTGTGGACGAGAAGATGATATTGGAGTTGCATGTTGCGGATGTCGTCGATGATCACAAGATCAAGATGGATGCAATGCGGTTGAAGATTAAAAAGATTAGAAAATATGCCATTAATACCGAGGCTTGGTATCATTATGCTGTTGGATCAATTGTTACCTTGGTTGCGATTATGATAGCATTTGTTTTCGCGTTGAAATGTTTTACATAGTTTCGATGTGTATGGAGAGCTATATGTTGTTAGATGAGAACTATATATGTATGTACTTTGGTTTTAATGTGATGATGAACTTTTATCCATTTGGTCACTTAATTATCTATTTATGATGTTCTGTAATGGTTTTTGACACACTTAATTATATATAAATGCACGCAGATGAACCGCCAATGGATGTACGGTGACAGACACACCTCCGAGTACATTAAGGGCGTGCGTGAGTTTCTAAATGCGGCAGAGGCAAACAAGCAGAATGGTTTTATGTGTTGTCCATGCACTAAATGTGTGAATACGATGTCTTACTCTAACCGGAAAATCCTTCACTCCCACCTGCTTTACAAGGGTTTCATGCCACACTATAATGTTTGGACGAGGCACGGAGAAATAGGGGTTATGATGGAAGACGGCGAAGAAGAAGAGTACAATGACAACTATGTGCCCCCTGAATACGGTGATGCTGCAATGGGGGGAGCTGATGAAGATCAAGAGGAACCAGACGATGTGCCCAATGATGCTGCAACGGGTGAAGCTGCTGAAGATCAAGAGGAACCAAATGATGATCTTCGCCGGGTCATTGTCGATGCAAGGACACAATGCGAAAGTCAAAAGGAGAAGCTGAAGTTCGATCGCATGTTAGAGGATCACAAAAAAGGGTTGTACCCCAATTGCGAAGATGGCAACACAAAGCTCGGTACCGTACTGGAATTGCTGCAGTGGAAGGCAGAGAATGCTGTGGCTGACAAAGGATTTGAGAAGCTACTGAAAATATTGAAGAAGAAGCTTCCGAAGGATAACGAATTGCCCGACAGTACATACACATCAAAGAAGGTCGTATGCCCTCTAGGATTGGAGGTGCAGAAGATACATGCATGCCCTAATGACTGCATCCTCTACCGCGGTGCATACAACGATCTGAACGCATGTCCGGTATGCGGTGCGTTGCGGTATAAGATCAGACGAGATGACCCTGGTGATGTTGATGGCGAGCCCGCCAGGAAGAGGGTTCCTGCGAAGGTGATGTGGTATGCTCCTATAATACCACGGTTGAAACGTTTGTTTAGAAACAGAGAGCATGCCAAGTTGATGCGATGGCACAGTGAGGACCGTAAGAAAGACGGGAAGTTGAGAGCACCCGCTGACGGGTCGCAATGGAGAAAAATCGAGAGAAAGTACTGGGAGGAGTTTGCAAAGGACGCAAGGAACGTATGGTTTGCTCTAAGCGCGGATGGCATTAATCCTTTCGGGGAGCAGAGCAGCAATCACAGCACCTGGCCCGTGACTCTATGTATGTATAACCTTCCTCCTTGGATGTGCATGAAGCGGAAGTTCATTATGATGCCAGTTCTCATCCAAGACCCTAAGCAACCCGGCAACGACATTGATGTGTACCTAAGGCCATTAGTTGAAGAACTTTTACAGCTGTGGAATGGAAACGGTGTACGTGCGTGGGATGAGCACAAACAGGAGGAATTTGACCTAAAGGCGTTGCTGTTCGTGACCATCAACGATTGGCCCGCTCTCAGTAACCTTTCAGGACAGACAAACAAAGGATACCACGCATGCACGCACTGTTTAGATGACACTGAAAGTATATACCTGGACAAGTGCAGGAAGAATGTGTACCTGGGCCATCGTCGATTTCTTCCGACCAACCATCAATGTCGAAAGAAAGGCAAGCATTTCAAAGGCGAGGCAGATCACCGGAAGAAGCCCGCCATGCGTACCGGTGATCACGTACTTGCTATGGTCAATGATTTACATGTAATCTTCGGAAAGGGCCCCGGCGCACTAGCTGTTCCGAATGACGATGAGGGACACGCACCCATGTGGAAGAAGAAATCTATATTTTGGGACCTACCCTACTGGAAAGACCTAGAGGTCCGCTCTTCAATCGACGTCGATGAACACAAGAACAGTCTGCGCTCCAAACACCCGGAGCAGTGCGACGACTGGATTACACGTGAACACATCAGGACTTTCAGCAGTTGGTTGGAAACACGTCTCAGAGGTGACAACACTGTTTGTGATGAGTTGTACTTGTTGTCCAGGGGACCATCTTCGACTGTATTGATTTACAAAGGATACGAGATAAATGAGAATACATTTTACACGATTGTCCAAGATCAAAAGAGCACCAACCAAAACAGCGGTGTCCGCTTTGATGCAACAACCGAGAGGGGAAAGGACACATATTATGGTTACATAGTGGACATATGGGAACTTGACTACGGACATGATTTTAAGGTCCCTTTGTTTAAGTGTAAATGGGTCAATCTGTCAGGAGGCGGGGTACAGGTAGACCCACAGTACGGAATGACAACAGTGGATCTGAAAAATCTTGGATACACTGACGAACCGTTCGTCCTAGCCAATGATGTGGCACATGTTATCTATGTGAATGACATGTCTACCAGACCGAGAAAAAGAAAAGATAAGGAAGCGAATACATCATACGATGAGCCAAAGCGCCACATAGTTCTTTCAGGAAAAAGGGACATCCTGGGAGTGGAGGGCAAGACAGACATGTCTGAAGATTATGAAAAGTTTCATGAAATTCCTCCCTTCAAAGTCAAGGCTGACCCAAGCATCCTGATAAACGATGAAGATTATCCATGGTTACGGCGCAATAAGCAAATGACACAAGCGAAGAAAAAGTGAAGAGTTTTTTCCGCAACTATTATGATGATACCATGCCAACTTTGTAACAAACGAGTATGATACCATTGTCCGTTTGTACTATTCAAATTTGCACTAACAGAAAGTTTGTAATTGGTTTTACCAGAAAGAATTAAAAAATAAAACAAAAAACAAAAGAAAATAAATAATGCAGAAAACAAAAAAAAACTTGCAAAAAAAATAAAAAATAGCAACAATAAGTATTTCATTGTAAGTAGAAACAAAATAAAATAAATAAAGCAACAAAGAAAACAAATAATTTCAAATTTAAACTATTCAAATTTGAATACTACTTGCACTAACAGAAAGTTTGTAATTGGTTTTACCAGAAAGAATTAAAAAATAAAGCAAAAAACAAAAGAAAATAAATAATGCAGAAAACAAAACAAAAAAACTTGAAAAAAATAGCAACAATAAGTATTTTTTTTGTAAGTAGAAACAAAATCAAATAAATAAAGCAACAAAGAAAACAAATAAATAAAAATAGCAACAGTAAGTATTTTGTTGAAAGTAGAAACAAAACTAAAAAATAAAGCAACAAAGGAAAAAAAAATATGCCACCTGCTGGGCCCACACGGCCTGAATACGACTAGAAACCCAACTATGGGCCAGGATTCAGGCCCGTAGAAAGCCCAGCAAGCCCACAGGCAAAGCAGTGTCAGTTTAGGCCCTTAGGCCTGCAGTTCAGAGGAGTTCGAGAGGAGAGAGGCAGCGGGGCTTATAAACTGGTGCTGCTCTCTCTCAACTAGCGAGGTGGGACTAAACTTCCCACCGCATCGCGCCAGCAAGGCCTTTGGTCCCGGTTGGTGGCACCAACCGGGACTAAAGGGTGGCATTAGTCCCGGTTGGTCGCTCAAACCGGGACTAATACCCCCCTTTAGTCCCGGTTGCTGCCACCAACCGGGACTAAAGGCCCCTCCTTCCCGCCCTTTGGGCTGCTGAAAAGGGAGCTTTAGTCCCGGTTGGTGGCAGCAACCGGGACTAAAGGGGTGTATTAGTCCCGGTTTCAGCCACCAACCGGGACTAATGCCCCTCCTATATAACCAACACTTGCGAAAATTTGGGCAGTTTCCTTCTTCCTCTCCTTTCCCCGCCCCCGACGCCTCCCTCTCCTTCCCCGTCGCCCCGTCGTCGTCGCCGTCGCCCCCGTCGCCCCCGACGCCGCCCCGACGCCGCCTCGTCGCCGTCGCCCCGCCCCGCCCCGCGCCGTCGCCGCGCCCCGGCCGGCCCGTCGCCGTCGCGCCGCGCGCCCCGCCCCGCCGCCGTCGCGCCACGCGCCCCGCCCCGCCGCCGTCGCGCCGCCGCGCCCCGACGCCGCCTCGTCGCCGCCCCGCCCCGCCGCCGCCGCGCCCCTACGCCGCCTCGTCGCCGCCCCGCCGCGCGATGTGAGGGGCTACCTTTTTTTATGTTTATTAATATATATTGATGTATATATATATATATAGTTGCTGTGTATATATGTATATATGTGTATATTTTTTTTATGTTTATATAAATTGCAGTATATATAGTTGCTGTATATATAGTTGCTGTATTTATATGTATGTGTATATATTTTTTTCTTAGGAATTTGCTAAATATATATGTTAAATATATATGTATGCATGTGTATATAAATATATTTTTTCTTAGGAAGTTGCTGTATATATATATGTGATGTGTGTATGTGATGTATATATATGTGTATGTGGCTATATAGTTTTTTGTTTATATATGCTAAATATATATAGAAAGTTTTATATATGCAAAAGTTACAAATTTAGAAAAAGAAGGATAGGAAAGAAGAAAATAAGAAAGAGGAAAGAAAGAAGAAGAGGAGAGGAAGAAGAGGAGAAATAAATAAGAAGAAGAAAAAAGAGAAAAAAAGAGGAGAAGAAGAAAGGAATAGAGTCTTCTCCTCTATTCCTTTCTTCTTCTCCTTTTTTTTTCTTCGATCTTCTCCTCTAACGGTTCCTTTTTTCTTCTTCTTCCTCTTTTTTTATCGGATATGTCTATGTCGATATACACCCTCCCCGATAACTTCGACATTAGGGGGGGCCGGGGTCGAGGGTCGTCGAGGGACCGAGAGGCCGAAGGTCGAGGGGTCGAGAGGTTGCCTAGCAGTCGGGGGTCTAGGGTTGTGGATCGCCGAGCAGTCGGGGGTCAAAGTATTGAAGAATTCCATGACTTCATCATTTGCCAGAAGTAACCGGGGCATTTTGGTACAAAGTTATGCAAAGTTATTTTGCAACGGAGTTCCTGATAGGATAATCCGTCTTTTGTTACGAATTATCCTATCTGGGACTCCGTTCCAAAATAACTTTGGAGAGCTTCGTACCATCATGCTACTGTTACTTTCGCCTAATGATGAAGTATTGGTTTTGTTGAATCCTTTGACACTCGACAAAATGTGACATGAGGGGGTCTAGGGTTGTGGATCGCCGAGCAGTCG
>LR738715.1:872198757-872218757 GCA_902687465.1 Secale cereale | reverse complement strand
GGGGTCGAGAGAGGTTGCCTAGCTAGTGTCAAAGTATTGAAGAATTCCGTCTCCGGAGGGCGACGTCTACCAGTGCCATAGGCGGGAGGCGATGCAAATTCGGTCCTTCTCTCACGCCTCTAGAGAAGTTACCGTACAAGAGGTCCGACGAGGAAAACACGAAGATCGCTCAAGGCCAAGTGAAGGACTTTTTTGAAGGGTTGAAAGCACAGAGACATCCATCTCCGGAGGAGAAGATAGATGCGGTGAAAGCAAAGCGCACTCTTGCTGCCCTGAAGCAACCAGCGCAAAGTAAGCCGCAGGACAACTATGACCGCATGATCCAAAAGACATATCAAGCAGCGAAGCGGTCGGGAAGTACTAAAAGTGATCAGAGGTTAGCAGAAGGGCGAGCTGGGAAACAAATTGCCCAGCTCGGCGAACAAGCGGACCAATCGTGCCCCCCGCTCAAGGTGTCTAGCGACATGGTCGCTAATGATCCGAGGATGGTGCCCGGTTATACCAATCTTGCAGATTACGCGTCCGACGATGTACACTATGATTTCTTGGAAGTGCAGATAGAAAGATACGAGTACAAAAAGCCTCTCGTCAAAAATGAAAGATCTCTATCAATGAATATGCGAAGATTGCATGATTGGTACTTGAAAATCTGCAGAGAGTCTGGGGGGAGGAATAACTTGTATTTGAGAGTAAAACCGGAGCATGACCTCGTTGGAATTGACCTGTTGCCTGTTCCATTTGAGGAGTTCTATCAGTTTTTCAATCAATTGGCCCTCGATAAAACAACGGTCACCTGCTACTGTCTGTAAGTAGTACTACTTCTGTCATTAAGTCTCTCTATATAGCTGATCTTCATTGCATGTATTTATAATTATCCTCACTATATTATGCAGATTGAAGATCGTCGAATTGAAGAAAAGACAAGTAGGTGATATTGGGTTTATTAACACATACCTCATAGATGCAACCGAGGTTAAATTGCGTCCCGACGATACCGAGACCAACTTGCTACGATCGTTGGTGGTAAATGAAAACAAAGATATAATACTCTTTCCTTACAACTTCAAGTGAGTGTTAATGTCTTGTGCATATTTGGTTTCCCTTATATATCAGTCAAGGTTATAGTGATGTAATTGATGATCTCATGCATTCGTGCGCAGCTTCCACTATATTCTCTTAGAGATTAAGCTTGAGAAGGGAGTAGTAATTGTCTTCGACTCTAAACGTAAAGATCCCCAGGAGTATGCGGACATGACTCAAATGCTAGCCAGGTAAGTTAAATCGATCAATATTATCCACCATGCATATATATCAACAACTTCATTTCTGATATCAACTAATTGTTTTCTTTGTCTGGCAGGGCTTGGAAAAAATTCACCAAAAAATCTCCGGGTCTGCCGAAGAAGCTACAATTTAGATACCCGAAAGTAAGTACTATATAGTAGCATGTTTCGCGCGCGCATCTCCTATATCTTGATTCAAGCGCTAGTTTCATCAATACCAATTTGGCATTCTTGCTTATGATCAGTTTGATTGACCTCTATTTCTTGTAAAGTGGTTGTGGCAGGAACCCGGGAATGATTATTGTGGATACTACATTTGCGAGTCCATCCGCCACACGACCTGTGAGCGGGGCTACACTGATGAACAATTTGAAGTGCGTAAGCAATCAATAATATTCACAAATTTATAGCATCATTTCATGTATTGACCCCCTACTTCAAATTAGATGTTTCGGATGCGGGATGAACTCCTAACACCAGATCGTCTGCGAGCAATTCAAGACGAATTGGCGGCATTCTTCCTTGAACACGTGATCGCTGAAGACGGAGAATACTATGTGGACCATGCATCCATGTGTTAGGAGATTATTTTTGTAAGAGATAATTATTGTATATATGTGCCCGGTAGTGTCGGATAGATATACGAGAACTTGTTGTTCGACCAATCTCTCGGAGAAGGAGAGGTGGTCGATATTACTTCTCTCTGTATGCATATATATATATATATATATATATATATATATATATATATATATATATATATATATATATATATATATATATATATATATATATGTTGATTATACGATCTTCTGTTTCCTTCGTTTGCTTAGTAGCTAGCAGCTAGCTAGCTAGCTAGCGTGACTCTAGTCCTCTCTATATACGTATGTGTAGTATGTAGCGTCGACCAAGCACGGACATAAGAGAGAACACTTCTCTTTATTAATTAGCTAGCTAACACAATATATGAAACACCTAAATTAACCCCCCAAAACCTAAAACCCCCCTCCCCTTTCAAAAAAAAACAAAAACCACAGCCACAGAAATGCTGACGCGTGGATGCCTTTTGGTCCCGGTTGGTACCACCAACCGGGACTAAAGCCCCTCCTGCTTGGACTCGGTGCACAGGCCACGTGGACACCCTTCTGCCCCGGTTCTGGATTGAACCGGGACTAAAGGGTCAGAGCATTAGTACCGACCCTCTTGTCCCGGTTCTGGAACCGGGGCTATAAGGCCCAAATGAACCGGGGCTAAAGACCCTTTATCTACTAGTGTGATGATATAGTCAATTTGGTGCGATCGGGGAATTATGATGATCCTAAGATTTGGCTCTTTAATATGTTGGAGGTCGCATCCCAACCCGAGGTCGTCAAAGTTCTGGTAACTCTTTGGTTTATTTGGTGGGAGCACCGGAAGGCAATCCATGAACAACACTTTCAGAGTCCGGTCTTGACCTTTTCTTTTATTCAGAGGTTCATGACGGACCTTGACATGCTTCCAATCAAGAAGATCATTCAGGGTGAGCAACAACAACGGCAGGCCCGAGGCAGATGGCAGGCACCTGCCATCAGCTATGCCAATATTTATGTGTACGAAACTACTTTGTGGCCGACACTCTTTGCACGATTTGCAGACGACGCTTGATCCGATGACACTTGTCAATACCAATGCATGGTTTGATGCATAGTGTCGTTCAAAGATCGGTCAACCAGTGTTGTCCCTGTAGAAACACTCTTATGTGTATGGGGGAGTTGACGGAGAAGGAAGGAAAAGGAGCAGACAATGCTGTTTGCCGAGATGTCAGCAGCGAGTTCATTGATGCTTCTTCTATGGTCTTTGAAGGATTAACTCTGCCAACGATATTTGAAGCAATTGCTTGCAGTGAAGCCCTCTCCTTAGCCCTAGACCTCAACATACCAAAGGGGCAAATTGCTTCAGATTGCCTACAACTAGTGCGGAACATTCATGAGAGGAACCCTCTCCCCTCGACCTAGAGCTTGTATCCCTACAAGCATAGTTTAGACTAGTCATAGTGGAGAGTAACTTCAAGAGTAACATACACATTATCCTAGGCTATGTTAGTATCTTCATAGTGGGTAGTAACATAAGTGTGGTGTCATGCAAACCTTTATTATTAGGTTATATACTCATATTGTATTGAGACATGTGATGTTACAGTAACTAGCTAAGTTACTCACTTTGCCTCTCTTCTCATTAACTCAATGCCACGTAGGCAATTTTGCTGAGTTGGAGCTTCTGTTACTATTGAAGTTACTCTCACTACGGCTAATCTTAGTAAAGCCATATGGTTGATCTAAAAAAACTGAATTATGTTATTGTGCCTTTTGCGTACTCACTCAGATACGATTAATTGTGTTTGATCGACCCCATCACTTTTACTCAACCAAATGCCCCGGTCCAAGTCCTTGGATTATCCTTTATTTCTCTCTACCTAGCAAAAAAACTGGAGTTTTTTCTTTTATCAGATGTCCCAAAGTTTTCTGGATTATCTTATTTTTTGGTTTTTATAGGGATTTCATTTGCTCTTACTTGCAAAATTTAAATTTTTTACCTCTTGCATAGATGATATCAACGGTTGTCGTAACAAGAGCACATAAGGTAAAATTGCATTGGAAGCGTGTGTAGAAATGACATGTTTTCAGAAATATGAACTAGAGCAAACACACATTCGATAGATGGTGTGACAAATAAAATACAACTCCATCCCGATATTAATATTGTAACAAAAAAACACAACAGACGATTGCGCGTGCAACCCCGTGTTGGTTGCTGGGCCAGTCCATATATGATTTTGTCCATCTTTTTTTCGTTTCAGATTTAGTTTTTTTTGTTTTTTCATTGTTTTTATTGTCTCTTTCCTCTTACTTTCTACCAATTTTCTTCCTTTCTATTGTAATTTTTCACTTTTTCTATTTATTTTGTCTGTATTGTTTTTATGCACGATCTTTTTTTAAATGCACGGTGAATATTTTTTATAAATATACACCGAAAATGTTTACCATATGTGATGACTATGTTATAAGCATATGAATATCATTTTTTACAATATGCAATGAATATGATAATAAAACTACATGGTGAATTTATTTTGAAATAGTGGAAGACTTATTTTTAATATTTGGTTAACATATTTACGCACATAAATGTAAACCTTATTTATTTATTTATTTACTTTTCATAATCCATGTTTGACCAAACCAATATTTTTTTAAATATATGAGTACAGCAGTAAAAAATCACCGCTGTACTCATCGCCGCGATCTTCGTTCAAGTTACAAAAGACAAACCTGGATTTTGCATACTAATCGATTTGGCCCGCGAAATTACAGATGATGGATTGTCGAAAACACTTATTTATACTAATTTTTTATATTTCACGCAACTTATTTTTGCTAAAGGCTACTTTGAAGCACATAATTCCACATAGGAATAGGAAAAAAACATTGATTTTGAATGCTATGACATCCTAAATCACATGAGAATCTAAAAAGGACCTTTGAATACAAAACATGTTTTTTGGTAGCAATTTTGCACAACTTGGGGAGGGGAGATCTAATCTCCCTTTAGAAAGTTCTCATGAGGAACCTCTAGTTAGCAATCGTATGGAACTAAGGTATAAAAAAAGTATAATACTTGTCTTTATTGATCTGGTTTGTTTGATCCAAATTGTCTCTACAAGAGAAAAACTTTTGGACTAAGATCCTACAAAATTTATATGAAAATCGTTCGGTAAATCAACGTTAAAGGTGAAAAGTTTGTTATATTAAATTTCACGGTAAACCAAAGCACATAAAAGGTACCAGGTTGATCACAAAACAATTATGACCTTAGTACATTATGTGTCACATTTATACGTGTTTGTATCCATAGTATATATAAATATCTACAAAACTTGGTAGAATGTTTTAGTGTGTGAACCTAGTAAATCACCTTTGACAGGTTTCTAAATAACAAGACCGTCATGCACTCATTTAGTGCTAATGTTAGGAAATCTCCAACATGACCCTCAAACCGCCCACATCTGTTTGAATCGGGCGGTTTGGACATGTTTTTGCCATTCAATGCGATAACACACCGGGTAATGCTAAAGACGTGGTGATGCAATTAGATAGTGGGTGACGATTTGTTGGGGTGTTGTAACGCCCCGGACACACCCGCCGGTGGTCGTTACTCCTGGCGGGATCTAGACTGGCCTCACATATCAATACTAGTCTTTTCTGCGCACTTTGTCCTCACTCATGCGCACCCGGAAGCAACTTCCCAGTCGGTCACCCATCCTGAAACTACTCCAAGCTAAGCACGCTTAACTTTGGAGTTTTATCCGAATGGGCTCCCGGAAAAGAAGGAATTCCTTATTGATATGAGTAGTCTATCATCCCTAATAAGCCAGGCCATCACATACACCCTCACTCAGAGGAACCGACGTCCTCGTCGGGCCACAGGAACGTTCCCTCTTGGCACAACCGTCTGTGCTTCTAGGACAGCACATGTGTCATGCCGTGTGCCACGACGGGTCACAAACGTCATGCACAACATGACTGCAAACTGTCCGCAAACATCCGTGTAACCGCGAGGGTCGGCTCTGATACCAACTTGTAATGCCCCGGACACACCCGCCGGTGGTCGTTACTCCTGGCGGGATCTAGACTGGCCTCACATATCAATACTAGTCTTTTCTGCGCACTTTGTCCTCACTCGTGCGCACCCGGGAGCAACTTCCCGGTCGGTCACCCATCCTGAAACTACTCCAAGCTGAGCATGCTTAACTTTGGAGTTCTATCCGAATGGACTCCCGGAAAAGAAGGAATTCCTTATTGATATGAGTAGTCTATCATCCCTAATAAGCCAGGCCATCACAGGTGTAAAGTGATATCAGTCAATCATCGTAGGTGTGTCTTGTGTGACAAAGAACACAAAGCAATGTATGGCTGTCCATTCCGTAGAGCATAAGACAGGATCACGAGATATATACATAAAGTCCATATCTCCATATCTTATTTTCTGCTATCATCATCATCATCATCATTATTATTAGAATACCAATTAGAACGGGCTACTGAATCGGATGAGTGAATTGCAAAAAACCACCACATTTGACGTTCACGCTTCAATTTGCTACCACATTTCTAGCGCGTTCCAAAAATCCACCAATTTTCTTGTGAATTTTCTCAATAAAAACAAATCACCGATTGCCCGCTGCTAAACCGATTTCTGACACTACAGGCCCACATGTCAGCTGCCACGTCGGACTAACCTCACGGCGCATGGCATGACGACCGTTAGGGCAGCACACGCGGTCAAAGCGGTGCCCCCTTTGTCTGCTTCCCATTCTCTCCTCTTTCCCCCGTCTCTCTGTCTGTCCTACGATGGCGGCGGCGGCTAAACCTAGCGGCGGCGGCGGTGAGTCAGCCGGAGGCGGAGGGACCGGAGGCGATGGTGATGGGTTCTCGGAGGTAGACAACTGGCTCGGCACCAGTAGCTTGCCGACGCAGCGGGCTCCTTCACCGGAGCGATCCCCTTCGCCCCCTTCGCTGCCGGAGTGGGACATTGAGCGCCGTGCGGCGGCGGCCCTCGCGCGCAAGATAAGGGCTTCTAGCGTGGGAGAAGGCCATCAGTGGGCTTCAGGGTTCGGCGGCGCGTGGTAAGATTTCTTCCTCGTCCACCCACTCCCCCTCTTCTTCAATGTTATTGTCTACACTGGATTGTGTTAGATTTTAGGATATTTTTAGGAGATTTTAGGGTTGTTAGATTTAAGGAGATTTTAGGGCAGTTTCATTTTAGGTCTTTGTTTACTGGATTACTGGAGATTAATTTAGGGCAGTTTCATTTTAGGGTTTACTCCTTCTTCATTACACTAAATTGTTGTCCTGTTATGTGCAAGCTTTGATAGTGCTAACTCCTTCTGAATAACATGTTACATTACTAAAACTGAATCAATCAAGCACTAATTGTCCTCAATTTTGTGTACTTTGGATGATGAGATATGGGAAATAAGGTACCATTTTCAAGGGAAAGACAACTTGGAAAGGACCATTTGTCTGTCAGAAATTACTTATATTAACATGTTAGCACTGCTAGAGACTGAAGAGGGATATACTGAAGCTGACTACATGTTCTATATGAAAGAAGAGGGAAAGGGGGCAGCAGGGATGCAGGTTATTGATAGTGAAGAGAGTGTGGAGGAGATGCTTAACCATTATGCTGAGCAGAAGGTGCTCAACATAACTGTAATTAAGGCTAATGAGCCTAATCCAGGAGAGTTTAACATGGCCAATATTGTGGAGGAACAAGTACCTATAAATAATGTGGGGGATTCCAACATTATTTCTATAGATGAGGCAGGAGTGTTGTTCCCTATTTCTGTTGAAGACCCAGTCGAGGAGCTGTATGCTGTGCCTATTGCTGTTGTCAAGCCAGGTGAAGAGGCTGCTTACATTAACACACAAGAGAGCATGAATTTGAAAAAATCAAAGGGCAAAGAGAAATTACAGGAAGATGTTTGCCCCTCTGAAGATGAATTGTTTGTTGATTTGAACTGGTGTGAGGAGAAAGAGGAAGATGAAGAGGAAGAGCATGAAATGGGTAATGAAGAGGAAGATGAAATCATTGAGAAGTTGAAGCAGAAAAGGAAACAGAGAGAGGATCCTATGCATCACTTTGAAGGAGACACATAAGTGGAAGAGATGTGTCCAGAGCCAAAGGACTCAGACACAGAACCTGAGACACCACTTCCTCAAACCTTCAAGAAAGTAGGCAAAGCAGGCCCCACTACAAGATCACACCATGAAGCTGACATTGAGGTAATTCCTGATTTCATTCCATCAGATGATTCAGCTTGTTTCCCTGGGGACTATGGCATTAGTGAATCAGATGATGAGTTAGGTATGCCTCTGCCTTGTGGAAGGAAGAGTCAAGCCAAGAGGGCCAGGACTAGGATATGGTATGATGAGAGCAAGCCAGATGCTCATGACCAACTTTGCATTAACATGTGCTTCACTGATGTGTATCAGTTTAGAAGAGCACTTAGGAATTTTCACATCAGAATCCTTAGAAATTTCCAGTACCATAGGAACTGCAAGGATAGGATCATTGTGCATTGCACAGAAAGGGACAATGGGTGTCCTTTTTTCATGACTGCATCAACAATTGCTCATGAGAAGACATTATGCATCAAGAAGATGAAGTTGTTGCACACTTGTGGTGCACATGGAGAAAAAACAAAAGTGACAGTTGACTGGATGGCCAAAACCTGTGAGCAGCAACTGAGAGATAATCCAAGGGCCGGTGTTGATGCAATTTTAAAAAGAACAAAGACTAAGTATGGGCTGTAAGTGCCAAAGACCAAGGCCCATAGGGCAAGGTCATTGGCAATTGAAGTGGTGGAAGGTGATATGAAGGGACAATACACAAGGTTTAGGGATTATCTTCAAGCTGTGCTTGATACCAACCCTGGTAGCAGATGCATTGTGACTACCACAGAGCTTGAGCTCCATCCTAGTCCAAATCCTAGGTTCCACTACATGTTCTACTGTCTGAATGCTTCAAAAGAAGGTTTCTTGAATGGGTGTAGGCCCTTTATAGGTATTATATGCATTCTACATTACTCCAGTTCACTGCCAATATCTTGTAGAAAATAATGTACTCATTTCACTACCCAATGCTTTAATACATGTTTAGATGGTTGCTTTATCAAGCTTTCTACTGGGCAACAGATACTTGCTGCCACTGGTAGGGATGGGAATAACAACATATTCCCTATTGCAATTGGTATTGTTGATAAGGAGGACAAGGATAGTTGGACTTGGTTTCTTAGCCAACTAAGAGCTTGCATTGGAGAGGGGAACAAGAGGGGCACATACACAATCATCTCTGATAGACAGAAGGTATATTTTTCATTTCACAATTGAAGGAGCTACTTGTAGAAATAATAATTTGTACTTATTTGTATTTATTCTTTATTATGCATTGAACAGGGGCTGTTGAATGCAATTCAAGCTGTGTTCCCACACTGACCTCAAAGATATTGTCTTAGACATATCTATGCAAATTTCCAGTCAGCAGGCTACATGAGTGGGGAGTTGAAGAAGCATATGGACAATGCTGCATATTCATATACTCCCTCCATTTTTGTATACAAGGCCACAAACTCATATTACAGGTACCAAGGTAGAAATTAATGGCTACTTAAATCAATGTTGCAAGCTAGACTTTTCTCCTTGCTTGACGTGTTAATTAATGTGTAAAGACAACTTGCTCACTTCTTGTTGGTTGATTAATATGGTGCATGTAAACCAACCTGTGCATGCAAGGGGTATTTAATGTCCTTGTTTGCTAGTACGATGCAAACCTCATCAATTTTATCTTGATTGGTGTTAGTGGCCTTGTATATCTGCAAATTGTAATTTTGGTAGTGGCCTTGTATACAAAAATGGAGGGAGTACCAAGAATGGATTTGAGGTTGCAATGAATGAACTGAAAAAGGAGGATGAAGATGCTTGGAAGTGGCTTTCTAATATCCCTAAAGAGACTTGGGCAAGGCATGCTATGGATCACACATGCAAGACAGACCTAGTAGTCAACAATCTTAGTGAAGTATTTAACAAGATGATACTAGATGTGAGGAACAAGCCAATAAGGAGTTGTGTTGATGGATTCAGAACTAAGTTGATGGTTAAGTACCAAGCAGTAAGAGAGAAGACAGAGAAGAGTAAGTGGGAGATAACACCCACTTATATGGAGAAGTTGGAGGAGTTAAAGAAGTACTCTAGGCATTGCACTGCATACATGGCAGGTCCTGGTATTTGGCATGTCACTAGTGGGGAGTCAACCTACTGTGTTAACCTTGATAAGAGGACCTGTGACTGCAAGAAATGGGACCTATGTGGTTGGCCATTGATACGTCCAAAACGTATCTATAATTTCTGCTTGCTCCATGCCTCTTTTGTGTGATATTGTTATGATATTTATGCACTTCCATACACTTTTGATCATATTTGGACTAACCTATTAACTCAGTGCACCACAGTGCCAGTTCCTGTTTTCTGCTGTTTTTCTATTTCAGGTTTCCCCCATATTAAAAGTGCCCTAAAAATTCCGGGAAAAATACAGGAAAAATCAGCGTATCGGGAGCTTCAAGAAAAACCAAAGCAGGGCCAGAGGGGAGCCTGGGGTGGCCCAGGCGGCCACCCGGCGCGGCCCCACCCCTGGCCGCGCCAGGGGGCGCCTGGGGCCCCACCTCCGCCTCTGGTGACCCCCTTTTGCATATATATTGCTCGTGTCCCGAAACCCTCGAGGACGGAACCCTTTTTCGCGATCTCGTCTCTGTTCCGCCGCCGCCGCGCTTCCAAGATCGGGAGCACCAGGAGAACTCTTCCCGGCACCCTGCCGGAGGGGAGAAACACCACCGGGAGCTTCTCCACCACCATGGACGCTTCCCGGATGAGTTGTGAGTAGTCCCCCTTGGACCATGGGTCCATGACCAGTATCTATGTGATGTTCTCCTCCCCTCTTTGTTCTTCATGGATTAGACCTCGTGAGCTGCCCTACATGATCGAGGCACATATGTAATCTTTATGCTGTTGCTCTGCTGAGTTTGCTGGGATCCGATGGATTATGAGATTATGTTCAGATTGTGTGTGAGTAATATATTTGATTCACCTCTTTTATATTTATGTTCTTGAGTAATTCTTGCATGTTCTCCGTTGTTGTTTATTGCTTTGGCCGAGTAGTAGGTAGTAACTCCAAGAGGGAACGTTATGCTTGATTGTGGGTTCATGCCCCTCGATGACTAGCTTGAGTGACAGAAACATGAGTCTAGGGGATGTGCTGTTGCCATAAGGGGGAAAACAACGGTGCTTGTACTTGCGGGTGCAAGGATTGTTTACTTTACGCAAAGTTTTTTTAATGCAGTTGTCTGTTGCTTTGAGTTTACACTTTGGGTGGGACTCGTAACTTAATACCAGCGAGATGTTTTGGATAGATATCTCAAGGTGGATGATTAGTAGTAGATGCAGATGGATTTCGGTCTACTTGCCTTGGCGTACCGCCCATGCTTTTGAGCCTCTACCTTTCTTTACAGCATAGTTAGCATTGGTTTGCGCACATAATCCTGTCAATTGCCCAGCTGTAATTTGTTTACCTCGCTTAGCTGTTTTATCGTCTTTTGGGAGAGAGACATCACTAGTGAACATCATGGGACCCCGGTCCATATTACCATCACTGATCACACCCGCAATTTACTTCCTGTTCTATTTCCTAGTTGCAGTCATACCTATCACTATTACCTCTTGCGTTTGATCCTTTGTAAACGACAAGGCCGGAGGGATTGACAACCTCTCTGTACTCGTTGGGAGCAAAGTTATTTGTATCTGTGTGCAGGTCCTGTCAACCGCTAAGTTGGCGCCGTTAGCGTTGACACCTTCTTGTTGGCCCTCGGAGTCTCACGGGATTCGATCCTTGGTATCTTGCCAAGGGAAACTTGCTGCTACGCTACATCTCAAACCTTCCACTTGGGGTAACCAACGAGGGGCGAGAAGCCATCAAGCAAAAGTTTCTGGCGCCGTTGCCGGGGACTCCACTCTTCAAGATAGGGGAGTTGCACGCTATCTTTTATCTTTGCTTTTTACTCTTGTTAGTTTACCTTTCAGTTTTTGCTTTAGTGTCCCTTACCAAAAATCACAAAAATAGTTATCTTGCTTGCTGCTGCTATGGGTTCCACCGAGAACACCAAGTTGTGTGACTTCACTAGTCATAACAACAATGACTTTATCTGCACGCCTATTGCTACACCTGCCACTTCAGCACCCTCTTATGAGATTAAACCTGCTTTACTGAACCTAGTTATGAAAGATCAATTCTCCGGTGCTGGAGATGATGCTGCTTTGCACTTAAATAATTTTGTTGAGCTCTGTGATATGCAAAAGTACCGAGAAATAGATGGTGCTATTGTTAAGCTTAAGCTTTTTCCTTTCTCCTTGAGAGGAGGAGCTAAAATTTGGTTTCAATCCTTGCCTAGGAATAGCATAGATTCTTGGGACAAGTGCAAGGATGCCTTTATTGGGAAGTACTATCCCCCTGCTAAAATTATCCAACTAAGGAGTAATATAATGAATTTTAAACAATTGGATAATGAACACGTTGCCCAAGCTTGGGAACGCATGAAATCTCTTGTCAAGAACTGCCCTACTCATGGTTTGACTACTTGGATGGTTATCCAAACTTTTTATGCAGGCTTAAACTTTACCTCGCGGAACTTGTTAGATTCGGCCGCGGGAGGAACCTTTATGTCAACTACACTTGGTGCTGCCACGAAACTTCTCGATGAGATGATGACCAATTATTCCCAATGGCACACCGAACGCGCTCCAACAGGTAGGAAGGTAAACTCTGTCGAGGAGATTTCCTCCCTAAATGAAAAAGTTGACTTGATCATGTCTCTACTTTCCAAGCAATCTTCTATTGATCCTCATGATGTTCCTTTAAATTCTTTGATTGCTCAAGATCAAGTAGATGTGAACTTTATCTCTAGAAACAATTTCAATAACAATGCTTATAGGAGTAATTTTGGTAGCAACCCTAGACCGTTCCCCTCTAATTCCTATGGGAACAACAATGCTTATCCTAACACCAAGAACTCCACTTCTGAACTAGAGATTATGCTTAAAGACTTTATCACTACCCAAAAAGCCTTCAATAAGAGTGTAGAAGAAAAACTAGCCAAACTAGATAATCTCTCTTCGAAGGTAGACAATTTAGCCCATGAGGTAGAATTGCTTAAAATTAGAACTTCCCCTCTTGAGGAGAGGAAGACCACTCCTATGAATGATATTCAAATGCAAATTAATGAAAACATCAGGATGATGGCTAAACTTAAAGAGAGATGGGCTAGAGAAAAGGAGGAAGAAGATAGAATTAAGAGCCTTCCTACCCACCACACTGTTGCTACTATCCAAGTTGTTGAGGATATCCAAACTCTTAGCACCCAATGCACTCCTAGTCCCATTGGACCTATTAATGGTGATGCTATGACCTCAACCGTAGAAACTCCTATGACCATAGAAGCTACCAAACAAGTGAGCCTAAAGGACACCACTACCACTTTACTTGATAGTAGTGACCTTGATTTTGATAATTGCACCCTTTATGATGTTATTAGTTTTCTTCACAAGATGTCTAGAGATCCCCACACTAGCACACTTAATCTTGCCTTCACGGAGCATATCACTAATGCTCTCATCAAAGCTAGGGAGGAGAAGCTTAGGGTAGAAGCCTCCATACCTAGAAAGCTAGAAGATGGTTGGGATCCTATGATTAAAATTAAGTTGAATAACTTCTCTTGCTATGCTTTATGTGATGTTGGAGCTAGTACCTCCGTTATGCCCAAAAGAATATATGATATGCTTAAATTGAAATCTTTTGATCCTTGTTATTTTGGTGTTCGTCTTGTTGATTATTCCGTAAAGAAACCTTTGGGGAAGATCGACGATGTTCTTATCATTGTCAATGACAATAATGTTCCCGTTGATTTTACTATTATGGATATTGAATGTGAACCTTCATGTCCAATTATTTTGGAACGTCCTTTTCTTTGCACCGTTGGTGCTATCATTGACATGAAAGAGGGGAATATAAAATTCCAATTCCCTCTCAAGAAAGGAATGGAACACTTCCCTAGAAAGAAGATTAAGTTATCTTTTGAGTCCGTTACACGGGCTAGCTATTCTTTTACTCTTGATAAAACTTGATCTTCTCTCTTTGCATCATGCCTAGCTTAAAGGCATAAAAGAAAGCGCTTTTGGGAGGCAGCCCACAACGAATAAAGTTTTATTTTGCTTTTGTTGTGTCTTGATGTTTGTTACTACAGTAGCATCATCATTGTATCTTTTCTTTTCAGCTTTGTGCCAAGTTTAGCGTCCGAATGCAAGAAAGTTCAAAAGTTGTGACGTGCAGTCCAGAAAACAGATTCTGTCCCTAGACAGAAAAATTCGTATAAAATCACCAGATCATCTTTTTGATCTGAATTGTTTTGACAGCGTGCTCTATACAATTGGCTTTCGGGCGTCTGTTCTGAGTTTTTTGATTTGAGTTGCAGAAGTGCCCCGAAAAAATTATTTACTACCTGCTGGTCTGTTTTTCACAGATTCTGTCCTGTTTTGCCTTTTCTTCGTTTTGCAAACCTTGAGCTTGCTTTTTCTTTGCAAAAACCTTTTGGCAATCTTGAGAAACAGTAGCTCTTAAATATTATCTTTATTTCCAGTAGGGAAAAATTATTTTATTGTGGGTACTAACCTCGCTAATCAGATTATGATGAGTTATATATGAAGGGAGTTTTCAAGTGTGCGAGACAAGATGATAAAAAGATTCAGGAGAGTCAAACGCTCAAGCTTGGAGATGCCCCGTGCACCACCAAGAAATATTCAAGAAGACTCAAGCGTCTAAGCTTGGGGATGCCCCCGTGCATCCCCTTCTCCATCAACAATTATCAGTTCGTCTTTCGTTCCACTATATTTTAATCACTTCATGCGTTATGTGCTATGCTTGGAGCGTCTTGCTCTTAGTTTCCTTTTTAGTTTTCTTTAGCTTTGCTTGCTGTTCATAACAAGTTAGAACCCAGCTTTCTTTGTGTGGGAGAGAAACACACTCCACTTCAACCTAGAACACAACATAGGATTTTCGTGCTTATCTTTGCTGTGTGTGTTCTTTGTCTTTCCATAGCTACTGTCATGTTTAGCTCTTAGTTTTCATGATTTTCTTTTTAAAAGAGCTTTTGTTTAGTTGGTTGTTGAACTCTCTTGAGTTTTCATGTTTATCTTGTTAAGAGAGTTTGTCTGTTGCACTGAGTTGTGTGTCTTAACTTAAAGTAGGTAATTGAGGTTGCTATTTAATTTTAGTAGTAACTTGCAATGGTTTTGAGGTATTGCCATGAGTAATGTCTGAACTTTTGGTGTCAAGAGCTTTAGCCTATTAGTGATAGATGTCGTATTTTGGGCAATCCGTGTTTATTTTCGAAAACCTACAAAATAGTTGAGAACTTTAGCTACTAAATGGATCACTAATCTTTGGAGGGATCGAATATTAGAGTACACTCACGTACCATGGGTCGAGGATACGCAAGGGTAACCAAACCCCCATACACACCTCCTCGGGGTACTTGTCTCTTTGTGAACCTCCTAATTAGATTGAGAGTTATCGATAATAAGTGCATGAGTTCTTCGGACTAATGTGAGTATTCGAAAGTTGACACTTCCACCTAACCATATTTTTCTAGCCTCTTCGGTACCGTGCATTGCCCTTTCTCACCTCGAGAGTTGGCGCATACTTCGCCGGTGCATCCAAATCCTTGGCACGATACGCTCTGTCATCATAAGCCTCATTATATCCTTCCTCAAAACAGCCACCATACCTACCTATTAAGGCATTTCCATAGCCTTTCCGAGATACATTGCCATGCAACATCCATCTTCTCATGACTTGATCTTCATGTCATACATGCTTTTTGCTTGATCGATGAGCCGCATGCTAGTTGGGCCTTGCCCTAATCATTGCTACATGACGCGCTAGTATCATTGCATATCCTGCTACACTGGCAGAGGCATACATTTGCATACATCATGATAGTTTCATTTTCTTTATGTTGAGTACTTTTGTAAAGTGTGAAAGATCTTCTATACTTCTTGTAATACATAGAGTGTTGCCCCTAAAGTGAGGAAAAGATCCCAAAGAGGACAAATCAAAAGATCCCAAAGAGGACAAAATCAAAAGATCCCAAAGAGGACAAATGAGAGATAAATAGAAAGAGCCATTGAGGCCACAAAAAAAATAAAAAAATAGAAAAAAAGAGAAAAAGAAATAAAAAGAGAGAAGGGGGCACACTACTATTTCCTTTTGAGAGATCCACACTCGTACTCCATCTTATACCTTGTACTCCATAGAGATTATCATTCATGCATATAGCTATGTGGGGACCTTTACACTATAGAACTTGGCTTGTATATTCCAATGATGAGCCTCCTCAAAAGAGCTCTAGGTCTTCTTGAGCAAGCAAGTTGGATGCACCCCCAGTGGTTCCATTGGAGAGCTTACCTTAGCTCATATGTACATCCGTTGCATGGCAATCCCTACTCCTCACATCATATCTATCATTTGGCTTTCTCTCGCCGATGATTGTCCTCATTGATGTGAGCCTTTCACACCTTTTTTTTGTCTTCCCCCTTCATCATTTTTCTCTCTTTGCCATCCTAAGTGTCGACTCTCTTGCTTACGCTCATCCATTGCATGAGTGCTCAAAATATCGAAAGGGAGTGGATCATTTTGACTTGTACCTGGCTGACGGTCTGGGGATGAGTCAAGATAAGATTCCAAAGAAGACCAAGTGTGAAACTTTAGTAGATTAAGTTCTCAACAATACAAAAACTATGTTTTACTCTCTCATATATCCCTATCCCCTTTCTTGCACGCAAACACCATTTGGAGACATTCGAGTCACGGACAGCGAGAGCTCTTGCACCTTTATGTTCTTATGTTGCTTGTTACAATACTAATATAGACTCTTGCTTGTTATGTCTTAAATTGAATTACATGCCTTGATTGCTTTACTTAAAAGTTCTTATATGGTTGATAGCATGTCACCACAGAAATTATGCTTGTTATCATTTACCTACTCGAGGACGATCAGGAATTAAGCTTGGGGATGTTGATACGTCCAAAACGTATCTATAATTTCTGCTTGCTCCATGCCTCTTTTGTGTGATATTGCTATGATATTTATGCACTTCCATACACTTTTGATCATATTTGGACTAACCTATTAACTCAGTGCACCACAGTGCCAGTTCCAGTTTTCTGCTATTTTTCTATTTCAGGTTTCCCCCAAATTAAAAGTGCCCTAAAAATTCCGGGAAAAATACAGGAAAAATCAGCGTATCGGGAGCTTCAAGAAAAACCAAAGCAGGGCCAGAGGGGAGCCTGGGGTGGCCCAGGCGGCCACCCGGCGCGGCCCCAACCCTGGCCGCGCCAGGGGGGCGCCTGGGGCCCCACCTCCGCCTCTGGTGACCCCCTTTTGCATATATATTGCTTGCGTCCCGAAACCCTCGAGGACGGAACCCTTTTTCGCGATATCGTCTCTGTTCTGCCGCCGCCGCGCTTCCAAGATCGGGAGGACCAGGAGAACTCTTCCCGGCACCCTGCGGGAGGGGAGAACCACCACCGGGAGCTTCTCCACCACCATGGACGCTTCCCGTATGAGTTGTGAGTAGTCCCCCTTGGACCATGGGTCCATGACCAGTAGCTATGTGATGTTCTCCTCCCCTCTTTGTTCTTCATGGATTAGACCTCGTGAGCTGCCCTACATGATCGAGGCACATATGTAATCTTTATGCTGTTGCTCTGCTGAGTTTGCTGGGATCCGATGGATTATGAGATTATGTTCAGATTGTGTGTGAGTAATATATTTGATTCACCTCTTTTATATTTATGTTCTTGAGTAATTCTTGCATGTTCTCCGTTGCTGTTTATTGCTTTGGCCGAGTAGTAGGTAGTAACTCCAAGAGGGAACATTATGCTTGATTGTGGGTTCATGCCCTCGATGACTAGCTTGAGTGACAGAAACATGAGTCTAGGGGATGTGCTGTTGCCACAAGGGGGAAAACAACGGTGCTTGTACTTGCGGGTGCAAGGATTGTTTACTTTACGCAAAGTTCTTTTAATGCAGTTGTCTGTTGCTTTGAGTTTACACTTTGGGTGGGACTCGCTACTTAATACCAGCGAGATGTTCTGGATAGACATCTCAAGGTGGATGATTAGTAGTAGATGCAGATGGATTTCGGTCTACTTGCCTTGGCGTACCGCCCATGCTTTTGAGCCTCTACCTTTCTTTACAGCATAGTTAGCATTGGTTTGCGCACATAATCCTGTCAATTGCCCAGCTGTAATGTGTTTACCTCGCTTTGCTGTTTTATCGTCTTTTGGGAGAGAGACATCACTAGTGAACATCATGGGACCCCGGTCCATATTACCATCACTGATCACACCCGCAATTTACTTCCTGTTCTATTTCCTAGTTGCAGTCATACCTATCACTATTACCTCTTGCGTTTGATCCTTTGTAAACGACAAGGCCGGAGGGATTGACAACCTCTCTGTACTCGTTGGGAGCAAAGTTATTTGTATCTGTGTGCAGGTCCTGTCAACCGCTAAGTTGGCGCCGTTAGCGTTGACACCTTCTTGTTGGCCCTCGGAGTCTCACGGGATTCGATCCTTGGTATCTTGCCCAGGGAAACTTGCTGCTACGCTACATCTCAAACCTTCCACTTGGGGTAACCAACGAGGGGCGAGAAGCCATCAGCCATGTAACCATGCAGTTTCTGCTATTACAAGAGTGAAGGGACAGCCAGAAGACTATGTGCATGAGTTCTTCAAAAAACCATTGTATAAGGAAACATACAAGCACATCATCTACCCTGTACCAGGGCCTGACTGTTGGCCTAAGACACCAATTGCTAACATATATCCACCATTGTTCAAAGAGAAGAAGGGCAGGAAGCAAACAGCTAGGAGTAAGGGGCAATTTGAGGTCCCAACAAAGAAGGATACATCAAGGATGGCAACTATCACTTGCAGCAACTGCAATATGCAGAAACATAGGTACACCTACTGCCCTCAGCCCCTTAAGCCTCATCTTCAGGCAAGAAAGGACAAGCACAAGGTATGGAATATGCACATCATTTTCTTTCTTTTCAACTTACATTGTTGCCTCACCAGTCTTCATCCTAATTGTTTTAATCATTGTTAGACAACCAGAACTCACTACCATGAAGCTGGGGGAAGTTCTACTGCCCAGCCTGGTACATCTACCAGGGGAAGAAAAAAAGTTGTTGCTTCCCAGCCTGCAACCAGTGCACCACCTACTGCAACTACTGGGGGAAGAAGAACAACTTCTTCTGGTCCTGCACAGCCTGGTACATCTACCAGGGGAAGAAAAACAACTGCTGCTTCTACTGGTCCTGCCCAGCCTGCTGCTTCTACAAGGCCAAGAAGAACAACTGCTGCTTCAAGAAGGGCTACAAGTGATGCTACTACTAATCCCTCCCAGGCTGCCACAAGCAGTGCACCCAGCAGGAGAGGTGGAAGGCCCTACATGGCACCAAGGGCTGCAACTACAGCAGAGGGAGCAACAGTAGGGTCCAAAAGGAAGAGGTTCCAGAGCACCAGAATGAGGGGTTACTTCTACGCCAGTGGCAACTAGTCAGTGCACCAGAATGAGGTTTGAGGAACTATGCCTGAGAACTTGTATGTGTAATTAGTATTTAGCTTGAGAACTTCTTTGTGTTAAGAACTTGTTTGTGTTAGCTTGAGAACTGCTATGTGTCAGTAATCAGTATTTAGCCAGTTGCAACTATTATGGCTGACAACTATTATGGTGAAGAACTTCTTTGTGTTAAGAACTTATTTAATCAGTATTTAGCTTGACAACTTCTTTGTGTTAAGAACTTGTTTGTGTTAGCCTAAATGGGATGTTTAGTTGGTTTTGTCGAGCCAGATCAACCCTAAAGACTAAATGAGTGATTTAGGTCGTTTTGTCGAGCCGAAGCCACTCGAAAGCCTAAATGAGATGTTTAGTTGGTTTTGTCGAGCCAGAATAACCCTAAAGACTAAATGAGTGATTTAGGTCGTTTTGTCGAGCCGAAGCCACCCGAAAGA
>LR738715.1:872182051-872195843 GCA_902687465.1 Secale cereale | reverse complement strand
AAAAAAAAAAAAAAGAGCAAGCATCGGATCCCAACTACCGGTCACGTGGTGGGTGGTGCCGGTCCAGGGTGCACCGCGACCGGCGTTCCCCTGCTTTGTCTCATTGGCGCGCGGGCCCCACCTTGCATGTGCGTGTGCACCGGGTCCAGACCGGCGCGGCAGGAGCAGGGGGCCGAAGCGGGAAGGAGCAGCGGCCGAAACTGATACGCGGCGAGGCTAGGGTGGGACCCACCGAGAAGGCTAGGCCCGCATGTCACGCGAATGCCTACTATGCCGGGCGGACCCACATGTCACGCTACGCCGGCGAAACTGGATTCTACGGTCGCCGTGCCGTTTGCGTACTGGCTCATCAGACACGCCACAAGGGAGCACGGTTAATTGTGTTTTGATTCATCCCATCTCTTTTATACTCACCCAAGCGTCCTTCCAAGTGCGTGGATTATCCTCTCATTTTATTCTCTCTGCATCGAAGCAAAAAAAAGAGGAGTTTTTCTTGTCTGTTTTGCGGGGAGTTCATTTGCTCTTATTGCAACAACAAAAAAAAACGAAAATCTTGTATTGATGATATCAGTGGTTGTCATAACAAGAGCAAACAGGCTAGAATTTAGTTTTTTCATTGTTTTTATGCACGAACTTAAAAAAAATACACAATGAATACATTTTATAAATACTAGTGCAAATGCCTGTGCGTTGCAACAGGCGAAAAATATCGTAAAACTTGCTCTGTGCGCGCCATTTCTGATATACAGCTCTGATAATCATCACTAATAAGGTTATATTGTTACCGCTTTTCGAAGAATGAAATGTGAACGTAAAGAAGTCACCCAAACATCCTTCGTCTGCAGGAAGAGTAGTTGTGCATAGAATAGTCTAGTAATCGGCTTTATATTTTATTTTTCGAAAAAGCATAATTTTTTATTTTAAAATAATTTTAAAAAAATGATTTTTTAATCTTTTTATTAGATTTGAAACATGTTTTGATCACAATATTTTAATTTTTTTGCTCAATTTTAAATATCTTTTTAAGTTGGGACACTTTTTGGGATTTTTGGGCATTTTTAAAGAAGCGTGAACATATTTAAAAGCATGATATTCTTTTAAAGCAAGAAAAATTTGAAGCACCCCTTACCTTCAACTTCAAGAAAACACACAGCGCTCAGTGTCTGCAACTAAAAAAGGATTGTTGGTGTCCATACCATGTAGTATAAAGTTGAGAAAGTTATAGGATGTCGCGCCTCCTTCAGACACGCTAGGTGTC
This sequence comes from Secale cereale, assembly GCA_902687465.1. Taxonomy (NCBI): domain Eukaryota; kingdom Viridiplantae; phylum Streptophyta; class Magnoliopsida; order Poales; family Poaceae; genus Secale; species Secale cereale. Next base: position 872,194,585 of record LR738715.1, on the reverse strand, counting down.
TGCAAGCTTTTCTTTGTTCTCCATCACATCTAAGTTTCGGGTGTAATTTTTGAGTGGTCCAAAAAAATAATGTAAATTTCAGGTGGAGGCCATGTACACCCATCACGTATCTGCCGCGTCTAAAGTAGTCCAATTCGCTGGCGAGTTCCCCTTCCTCTGGCGTTCTACCTCCTTCCTTGACCGATGGTCTGCTTCGTGTCTCGTCTTTCAGGCTGGACATGATAGTTTTTTTCTCAATTTTTCATCTTGTTTCTCTCTCAGTAGGCTGGGCACCCAATGCTTCTTTTTCTTGGATGCATGCATGACCCTCCTATCGGGCTCGCTTCAACATTTTTAATTGGTTTTTTGTTGGCTTGTTGATTCTCGCAAGTTTGAACCGTTAGAATACAACTTGTAATAGGATTATGACTCTTACTCGATTTATAATAGGTCTAGGTCAGGTGCGGCTTGACTCTTATATATACCTCTTGTACTGGCATAATATTGCATCAACAATTATTTAATAGTTATTCAATAGAATTCTACATGGTATCAGAGCTTGACAAATGGGTTTTTCGCCATAAATTTAATTATGATGGGAGTCTTGCACGTTATAAGGCTCGATGGGTATGCCGTGGTTACTCTCAGCAACACGTCATCGATTATGATGAGACTTTCTCTCCCGTTGTCAAGCCCAGCACTATTCGCATTGTCCTTAGCATCGCCGTCTCTTCTTCCTAGCCAATTCATCAACTAGATGTCAAAAATGCTTTTCTTCATGTCTCTCTTCAAGAAACAGTCTATTGCCAACAACCTCTTGGCTTTGAACATTCCTCTATCCTAATCATGTCTGTCTTCTTCAAAAATCTCTTTATGGTCTTAAACAAGCACCACGTGCCTAGTTCCAACGCTTTTCTACTTATGCTCAAACAATCGGTTTTACCCTTTCCCGTTCTGACACTTCACTCTTCATCTTTCCGTTGGAAATATGCCCTAGAGGCAATAATAAAAGAGTTATTATTATATTTCCTTGTTCATGATAATCGTTTATTATCCATGCTATAACTGTATTGATTGGAAACTCAAATACATGTGTGGATTAATAGACAGACTTTGTGTCCCTAGTGAGCCTCTACAGGACTAGCTCGTTGATCAAAGATGACCGCGGTTTCCAGGTCATAGACATGAGTTGTCATTTGATAACGGGATCACATCATTAGGAGAATGATGTGATGGACGAGACCCAAACGTTAAACATAGCTTTTGATCGTGTCAGTTATCGCTATAGTTTTCTGCATGTCAAGTATAAGTTCCTATGACCATGAGATCATGTAACTCACTGACACCGTAGGAGTGCTTTGTGTGTGCCAAACGTCACAACGTAACTGGGTGACTATAAAGGTACTCTACAGGTATCTCCGAGGGTGTCTGTTGAGTTGACATGGATCGAGACTGGGATTTGTCACTCCGTGTGACGGAGAGGTATCTCCGGGCCCACTCGGTAATACGTCATCTCAATGAGCTCAAAGTGACTAAGTAGTTGGTCACGGGATTATGTATTATGGTAACGAGTAAAGAGACTTGCCGGTAACGAGATTGAACTAGGTATAGAGATACCGACGATCGAATCTCGGGCAAGTAACATACCGACGAGACAAAGGGAACTGTATACGGGATTGCCTGAATCCTTGACATCGTGGTTCATCCGATGAGATCATCGAGAAACATGTAGGAGCCAATATGGGTATCCAGATCCCGCTATTGGTTATTGACCTGGGAGTGTCTCGGTCATGTCTACATGGTTTCCGAACCCGCAGGGTCTACACACTTAACGTTCGGTGACGCTAGGGTTGTTAGTGAGAAGAGTGCATGGTTACCGAAGGTTGTTCGGAGTCCCGGATGAGATCCCGGACATGATGAGGGTCTCCGGAATGGTCCGGAGACGAAGATTGATATATAGGATGAAAGGTTTCGGAGTACCGGAAGTGTTCCGGGGAGCATCGGGAAATCGGCGGAGTACCGGGAAGGTTTTCGGGGGGTCCGGAAGGTGTTCTGGGCCTATTGGGCCACAAGGGGGGACACCACAGCCCTCAAGGGGCTGTGCGCCCCCCCTGGGCCCTCTCCCCATGCGGCTAAGGGGGTGGGACCCCCTAGGGCTGGCCGCACCCCTTAGGGCTTGGGGGGCAAGGCACCTAGGGGGGAAACCCTAGGGCCTGGGCGCCTCCCCCTGCCCTGGCCGCCGCCCCCCTCCCCTTGCCCTGGCCGCCGGCCCCTAGGGGGAAACCCTAGGGCGCCCTAGCCTCTCCACCCCCCCTATATATAGTGGGGCAAAGGGAGGGCAGCCAACACAGTTCGTGCCTCGGTGCTGCCCTCCCTCTCCCGTCATATCTTCTTCTCCCGCGGTGCTTAGGCGAAGCCCTGCTGGAGTTCTTCTCCACCATCACCACCACGCCGTCGTGCTGCCGGTTCTCCATCAACCTCTCCTCCACCCCTTGCTGGATCAAGAAGGAGGAGACGTCCCCGAGCCGTACGTGTGAAGAACGCGGAGGCACCGTTGCTTCGGTGCTAGGTCTTCGGCGATCTGAATCGCGACGAGTACGACTCCATCATCCGCGTTCATAACGCTTCCGCTTAGCGATCTACAAGGGTACGTAGATCACACTCCTTCCTCGTAGTTGCATCTACTAGATTGATCTTGGTGAACGGTAGGAAAAATTTTTGTTTCCCATGCAACGTTCCCCAACAGTGGAAATATGCCCTAGAGGCAATAATAAAAGAGTTATTATTATATTTCCTTGTTCATGATAATCGTTTATTATCCATGCTATAACTGTATTGATTGGAAACTCAGATACACGTGTGGATGAATAGACAGACTTTGTGTCCCTAGTGTGCCTCTACAGGACTAGCTCGTTGATCAAAGATGACCGCGGTTTCCAGGTCATAGACATGAGTTGTCATTTGATAACGGGATCACATCATTAGGAGAATGATGTGATGGACGAGACCCAAACGTTAACATAGCTTTTGATCGTGTCAGTTATCGCTATAGTTTTCTGCATGTCAAGTATAAGTTCCTATGACCATGAGATCATGTAACTCACTGACACCGTAGGAGTGCTTTGTGTGTGCCAAACGTCGCAACGTAACTGGGTGACTATAAAGGTACTCTACAGGTGTCTCCGAGGGTGTCTGTTGGGTTGACATGGATCGAGACTGGGATTTGTCACTCCGTGTGACGGAGAGGTATCTCCGGGCCCACTCGGTAATACGTCATCTCAATGAGCTCAAAGTGACCAAGTAGTTGGTCACGGGATTATGTATTACGGTAACGAGTAAAGAGACTTGCCGGTAACGAGATTGAACTAGGTATAGAGATACCGACGATCGAATCTCGGGCAAGTAACATACCGACGAGACAAAGGGAACTGTATACGGGATTGCCTGAATCCTTGACATCGTGGTTCATCCGATGAGATCATCGAGAAACATGTGGGAACCAATATGGGTATCCAGATCCCGCTATTGGTTATTGACCTGGGAGTGTCTCGGTCATGTCTACATGGTTTCCGAACCCGCAGGGTCTACACACTTAAGGTTCGGTGACGCTAGGGTTGTTAGTGAGAACAGTGCATGGTTACCGAAGGTTGTTCGGAGTCCCGGATGAGATCCCGGACGTGACGAGGGTCTCCGGAATGGTCCGAGGACGAAGATTGATATATAGGATGAAAGGTTTCGGAGTCCGGATGTGTTCCGGGGAGCATCGGGAAATCGGCGGATTACCGAAAAGGGTTTCGGGGGTCCCGGAAGTGGTTCTGGGCCTAATGGGCCACAAAGGGGGGACACCACAGCCCTCATAGGGCTGTGCGCCCCCCCTGGGCCCTCTCCTATGGCGCATGGGGGGCTGGCCCCTCCTAGGGCAGCCGCACCCCCTGGCTTGGGGGGCAAGGCACCTAGGGGGGGGGGGGAAACCCTAGGGCCTGGCGCAGCCCTTGGCCGCCGCCCCCCCTCTGCCCTGGCCGCCGGCCCCCCTAGGGGAAACCCTAGGGCGCCCCCCTCTCCTCCTTCCCCCTATATATAGAGAGGTAGAGGGAGGGCAGCCAACACACGTTTGTGCCTCGGTGCTGCCCTCCCTCTCCCATAACATCTTCATCTCCCGCGGTGCTTAGGCGAAGCCCTGCTGGAATCCTCCTCCACCATCACCACCACGCCGTCGTGCTGCCGGTCTCTCCATCAACCTCTCCTCCACCCCTTGCTAGATCAAGAAGGAGGAGACGTCCCCGAGCCGTACGTGTGAAGAACGCGGAGGCACCGTTGCTTCGGTGCTAGGATCTTCGGCGATCTGAATCGCGGCGAGTATGACTCCATCAACCGCGTTCTTAACGCTTCCGCTTAGCGATCTACAAGGGTATGTGGATCCTACTCTCCCCTCGTAGTTGCATCTCCTAGATTGATCTTGGTGAACGTAGAGAAATTTTTTTGTTTTCCATGCAACGTCCCCCAACAGTGGCATCATGAGCTAGGATCTTGCGTAGATGCTTTCTCGAGTAGAACACAAAAGGGTTTGTGGGCGTTGATGTTTAAATTGCTGCCCTCCTTAGTCTTTCTTGATTCAGCGGTATTATGGGATGAAGCGGCCCGGACCAACTTTACATGTCCACGTACATGAGACCGGTTCCATCGACAGACATGTGACTTTTGTTGCATAAGATGGCTGGCGGGTGTCTGTCTCTCCTATCTTAGTTGAATCGGAATAGAACAAGGCGGTCCTTGTAGAAGGTTAAATAGCAACTTGAATATCACCGTTGTGGCTTTGCGTAGGTAAGAAGCGTTCTTGCTAGATACCCATAGCAGCCACGTAAAACATGCAACAACAAATTAGAGGACGTCTAACTTGTTTTTGCAGGGTATGTATGTGATATGATATGGCCAATGACATGATGAGATATATGTGATGTATGAGATGATCATGTTGTAATAGTTAATATCGACTTGCATGTCGATGCATACGGCAACCGGCAGGAGCCATAGGGTTGTCTTTAATTTTTGTATGACCTGCGTGTCAATCATTAAGCGCTTTGTAATGCTTTACTTTATCGCTAAACGGTAGCAATAGTAGTAAGAGCATGGTGGGCGCCGACAACCCCGATGGCGACACGATGATGGAGATCATGATGATGGGGATCATGGTGTGGCGCCGGTGACAATGGAGATCATGCCGGTGCTTTGGAGATGGAGATCAAAAGCACGAGTTGATGGCCATATCATGTCACTTATGATTTGCATGTGATGTTAATCCTTTTATGCATCTTATTTTGCTTAGGACGACGGTAGCATTATAAGATGATCCTTCACTAAAATTTCAAGATAAAATTGTGTTCCCCCCGAGTGTGCGCCGTTGCGAAGGTTTGTCGTTTCGAAGCACCACGTGATGATCGGGTGTGATAGACTCTACGTTCGCATACAACGGGTGCAAGCCAGTTTTGCACATGCAGAACACTCGGGTTAGACTTGACGAGCCTAGCATGTACAGACATGGCCTCGGAACACGGAAGACCGAAAGGTCGAGCATGAGTCATATAGTAGATATGATCAACATGTAGATGTTCACCATTGACACCACCTCATCTCACGTGATGATCGGACTTGGGTTGGTGGATCTGGATCATGTCACGCTCGAATGACCAGAGGGATGTCAATTTGAGTGGGAGTTATAAATAATTTGATTAGGTAGTAACTCACTTATCATGAACAATAGTCTAAAATGTCTTTGCAAATCTTTTGTTGTAGATGGCTCGCGCAGTAGCTCCCCTGAATTTTAATGCGTTCCTAGAGAAAGCTAAACTGAAAGATGATGGGAGTAACTTTGTGGACTGGCTCCGCAATCTGAGGATCATCCTCACAGCTGCCCAAAAGGTTTATGTCCTAAATGCACCGCTGGGTGACCCCCCCTACAGCCCCTGCAGACGTTTTGAACGTCTGGCAGACACGTTCGGATGACTATTCGATAGTGCAGTGTGCCATGTTGTACGGCTTGGAAGGAGGACTTCAAAGGCGTTTTGAACGTCATGGTGCATATGAGATGTACCAGGAGTTGAAGTTCATCTTTGAAAAGAATGCTAAGATCGAGAGGTATGAGACCACCGATAAATTCTTTGCTTGCAAGATGGAGGAGAATTCGTCTGTCAGTGAGCACTTACTGAAGATGTCTGGGTACTATACCCGCATAGCTGATCTGGGACTTGTGTTCCCGGATGAGGCTATCATTGACAGAATTCTCAAGTCACTCCCTCCTAGCTACAAGAGCTTCGTGCAGCAGTATAACATGCAAGGGATGAACAAAACCATCGCCGAGCTGTTTTCGATGCTGAAAGTCGCTGAGGCAGACATCCAGAAGGAGTATCAAGTGTTGATGGTAAATAAAACCACCAGTTTCAAGAAGAATGGCAAGGGCAAGAAGGGTAACTCTAAGAAGGGTGGCAAAGCAGTTGCTAATCCAGTGAAGAAACCCAAGGCTGGGCCCAAGCCAGAGACTGAGTGTTTCTATTGCAAGGGGAACGGCCACTGGAAGCGGAACTGCCCCAAGTATCTGGCGGACAAGAAGGGGGCCAACAACAACAAAGGTATATGTGATATACATGTTATTGATGTGTACCTTACCAACTCTCGTTGTAGTGCCTGGGTATTTGATACCGGTTCGGTTGCTCACATTTGCAACTCTAAACAGGAACTGCGGAATAAACGGAGGCTGGCGAAGGACGAAGTGACGATGCGCGTGGGAAATTGTTCCAAGGTTGATGTGATCGCCGTCGGCACGCTCGCTCTTCGATTACCATCGGGATTAGTTATGAACCTGAATAATTGTTATTTAGTGCCTGCGTTAAGCATGAACATTATATCTGGATCTTGTTTATTGCGAGACGGTTACTCATTTAAATCAGAGAATAATGGTTGTTCTATTTATATGAGTAATATCTTTTATGGTCATGCACCCGAAGTTAGGGGTTTATTCTTATTGAATCTCGATAGTGATGATACACATGTTCATAACATTGATGCCAAAAGATGTAGAGTTGATAATGATAATACCACTTTCTTGTGGCACTGCCGTCTGGGTCATATCGGCGTGAAACGCATGAGGAAGCTCCATGCTGATGGACTTTTGGAGTCTCTTGATTTTGAATCACTTGACACGTGCGAGCCGTGCCTCATGGGCAAGATGACAAGGACCCCGTTTTCAGGAACAATGGAACGGGCAAGTGACTTATTGGAAATCATACATACTGATGTGTGCGGTCCGATGAGTGTAACGGCGCGCGGTGGATATCGTTATTTTCTCACCTTCACTGACGACTTAAGTAGATATGGGTATATTTACTTGATGAAGCATAAGTCTGAAACTTTTGAAAAGTTCAAACAATTTCAGAGTGAAGTTGAAAATCATCGTAACAAGAAGATCAAGTTCCTACAATCTGATCGAGGGGGAGAATATCTGAGTTATGAGTTTGGTGATCACTTAAGAAAATGTGGAATTGTTTCACAGTTGACGCCACCTGGAACACCACAGCGTAATGGTGTGTCCGAACGTCGTAATCGAACCCTATTAGATATGGTACGTTCTATGATGTCTCTTGCCGATTTGCCACTATCGTTTTGGGGATATGCGTTAGAGACAGCTGCATTCACTTTAAATAGGGCTCCATCTAAGTCCGTTGAGACAACACCGTATGAACTGTGGTTTGGTAAGAAACCTAAGTTGTCTTTTCTCAAGGTTTGGGGTTGCGATGCTTATGTCAAAAGGCTTCAGCCAGAAAAGCTCGAACCCAAAGCGGACAAATGTGTCTTCATAGGATACCCAAAAGAAACTGTTGGGTACACCTTCTATCTCAGATCCGAAGGCAAAGTGTTTGTCGCTAAGAACGGGTCCTTTCTCGAGAAAGAGTTTCTCTCGAAAGAATTGAGTGGGAGGAAGGTAGAACTTGATGAGGTTATTGAACCTCTGCTTCAACATCAGAGTAGCGCAGCACAGAAAGATGTTTTTGTGGAGCCTGCAGAGGTTGAAGAGGAAGCCAATGATGATGATCAAGAAGCTTCTGATCAAGTTACTACCGAACCTCGTAGGTCGACAAGGGTATGCACTGCACCTGAGTGGTACGGTAACCCTGTCTTGGAGGTCATGTTGTTAGACAACGGTGAACCTACGAGCTATGGAGAAGCGATGGTGGGCCCGGATTCCGACAAATGGTTAGAGGCCATGAAATCCGAGATGGGATCCATGTATGAAGACAAAGTGTGGACTTTGGAAGTATTACTGAAGGGCGGAAGGCCATTCAGAATAAATGGATTTTTAAGAGGAAGACGGACGCTGACGGTAATGTCACCGTGTATAAAGCTCGACTTGTGGCAAAGGGTTTTTCACAAGTTCAAGGGATTGACTACGATGAGACTTTCTCACCCGTAGCGATGCTTAAATCCGTCCGAATCATGTTAGCAATAGCTGCATATTTCGATTATGAAATTTGGCAGATGGATGTCAAAACAGCGTTCCTTAACGGTTTTCTTAAGGAAGAGTTGTATATGATGCAACCGGAAGGTTTTGTCGATCCAGAGAATGCTGACAAAGTATGCAGGCTCCAGCGTTCCATTTATGGGCTGGTGCAAGCATCTCGGAGTTGGAATATTCGCTTTGATGAGGTGATCAAAGCGTTTGGGTTTGTACAAGTTTACAATGAAGCTTGTATATACAAGAAAGTGAGTGGGAGCTCTATAGCGTTTCTAATATTATATGTGGATGACATATTGCTGATTGGAAACAATATAGAATTTTTGGATAGCGTGAAGGGGTATTTGAACAAGAGTTTTTCGATGAAAGATCTCGGTGAAGCTGCTTTCATATTGGGCATCAAGATCTATAGAGATAGATCAAGACGCTTGATAGGACTTTCACAAAGTACATACCTTGATAAAGTTTTGAAGAAGTTCAAAATGGATCAATCCAAGAAGGGGTTCTTGCCGGTATTGCAAGGTACAAAGTTGAGTAAGACTCAATGCCCAGTGACTGCGGAAGATAGAGAAAAGATGAGTGTCGTCCCCTATGCTTCAGCCATAGGCTCTATCATGTATGCAATGCTGTGCACAAGACCAGATGTCAGCCTTGCTATAAGTATGGCCGGAAGGTTTCAAAGTAATCCTGGTATGGATCACTGGACAGCGGTCAAGAATATCCTAAAGTACCTGAAAAGGACTAAGGAGATGTTTCTCGTTTATGGAGGTGATCAAGAGCTCGTCGTAAAGGGTTACGTCGATACAAGCTTTGACACTGATCCGGATGACTCTAAGTCTCAAACCGGATACGTATATATTCTCAACGGGGGAGCGGTAAGCTGGTGCAGTTCCAAGCAGAGCGTGGTAGCTGATTCTACATGTGAAGCGGAGTATATAGCTGCCTCGGAGGCGGCAAAGGAAGGTGTCTGGATGAAGGAGTTCATGACAGATCTTGGAGTTGTGCCTAGTGCACTGAACCCAATGACTCTGTTCTGTGACAACACTGGTGCCATTGCTCTAGCCAAGGAACCAAGGTTTCACAAGAGGACCAGACACATAAAGCGACGCTTCAATTCCATCCGCGATTCAGTCAAGGAGGAGGACATAAACATTTGCAAAGTACACACGGATTTGAATGTTGCAGATCCTTTGACTAAGCCTCTTCCACGGGCTAAGCATGATCAACACCAAGACTCTATGGGTGTTAGATTCATTACCTTGTAATGCTAGATTATTGACTCTAGTGCAAGTGGGAGACTGTTGGAAATATGCCCTAGAGGCAATAATAAAAGAGTTATTATTATATTTCCTTGTTCATGATAATCGTTTATTATCCATGCTATAATTGTATTGATTGGAAACTCAAATACATGTGTGGATGAATAGACAGACTTTGTGTCCCTAGTGAGCCTCTACAGGACTAGCTCGTTGATCAAAGATGACCGCGGTTTCCAGGTCATAGACATGAGTTGTCATTTGATAACGGGATCACATCATTAGGAGAATGATGTGATGGACGAGACCCAAACGTTAAACATAGCTTTTGATCGTGTCAGTTATCGCTATAGTTTTCTGCATGTCAAGTATAAGTTCCTATGACCATGAGATCATGTAACTCACTGACACCGTAGGAGTGCTTTGTGTGTGCCAAACGTCACAACGTAACTGGGTGACTATAAAGGTACTCTACAGGTATCTCCGAGGGTGTCTGTTGAGTTGACATGGATCGAGACTGGATTTGTCACTCCGTGTGACGGAGAGGTATCTCCGGGCCCACTCGGTAATACGTCATCTCAATGAGCTCAAAGTGACTAAGTGGTTGGTCACGGGATTATGTATTACGATAACGAGTAAAGAGACTTGCCGGTAACGAGATTGAACTAGGTATAGAGATACCGACGATCGAATCTCGGGCAAGTAACATACCGACGAGACAAAGGGAACTGTATACGGGATTGCCTGAATCCTTGACATCGTGGTTCATCCGATGAGATCATCGAGAAACATGTGGGAACCAATATGGGTATCCAGATCCCGCTATTGGTTATTGACCTGGGAGTGTCTCGGTCATGTCTACATGGTTTCCGAACCCGCAGGGTCTACACACTTAAGGTTCGGTGACGCTAGGGTTGTTAGTGAGAACAGTGCATGGTTACCGAAGGTTGTTCGGAGTCCCGGATGAGATCCCGGACGTGACGAGGGTCTCCGGAATGGTCCGGGGACGAAGATTGATATATAGGATGAAAGGTTTCGGAGTCCGGAAGTGTTCCGGGGAGCATCGGGAAATCGGCGGATTACCGAAAAGGGTTTCGGGGGTCCCGGAAGTGGTTCTGGGCCTAATGGGCCACAAAGGGGGGACACCACAGCCCTCATAGGGCTGTGCGCCCCCCCCTGGGCCCTCTCCTATGGCGCATGGGGGGCTGGCCCCTCCTAGGGCAGCCGCACTCCCTGGCTTGGGGGGCAAGGCACCTAGGGGGGGGGGGAAACCCTAGGGCCTGGCGCAGCCCTTGGCCGCCGCCCCCCCTCTGCCCTGGCCGCCGGCCCCCCTAGGGGAAACCCTAGGGCGCCCCCCTCTCCTCCTTCCCCCTATATATAGAGAGGTAGAGGGAGGGCAGCCAACACACGTTTGTGCCTCGGTGCTGCCCTCCCTCTCCCATAACATCTTCATCTCCCGCGGTGCTTAGGCGAAGCCCTGCTGGAATCCTCCTCCACCATCACCACCACGCCGTCGTGCTGCCGGTCTCTCCATCAACCTCTCCTCCACCCCTTGCTGGATCAAGAAGGAGGAGACGTCCCCGAGCCGTACGTGTGAAGAACGCGGAGGCACCGTTGCTTCGGTGCTAGGATCTTCGGCGATCTGAATCGCGGCGAGTACGACTCCATCAACCGCGTTCTTAACGCTTCCGCTTAGCGATCTACAAGGGTATGTGGATCCTACTCTCCCCTCGTAGTTGCATCTCCTAGATTGATCTTGGTGAACGTAGAGAAAAATTTTTGTTTTCCATGCAACGTTCCCCAACACTTTCATCACAACAACAACACCGCTTACCTTGTTTTATATGTTGATGATATTATCCTCACAGCTTCCTCACAAAATTTTTTAGATCATATTATCTCTCTTCTTCGTCATGAATTTTCTATGACAGATATAGGTCTTCTTCACCACTTCTTAGGTATTGCTGTTATCCGTGACTCCCCTGGTCTTTTCTTGTCTCAACGTCAGTACACTCTGGATCTTCTTTCTCGTGCTGGTATGCTTGATTGTCAAACTTCCCGTACCCCTGTTGATACAGGTTCCAAACTCTCTACCAACGGTGATCCTTTCTCCGATCCTTCTCTTTATCGTAGTCTTACCGGTGCACTTTTGTATCTTACCCTCACTCTTCCTGAAATTTCTTTTGCTGTCCAACAAGCTTGTTTATACATGCACGATCCTCGTATTCCACACTACAATCATGTCAAATGTATTCTTCGGTATCTCAAAGGCACACTAGACTTAGGTCTTCATATCAACAAATCCTCTCCCACCTCCTTGACAGCTTACTCTGATGCAGACTAGGCTGGTTGTCCAGATACTCGTAGGTCCACATCCGGATTTTGTGTTTTTCTTGGTAACAATTTGGTTTCTTGGTCTTCAAAAAGGCAGGTTATGGTCTCCCGCTCGTCTGCTGAAGCTGAGTACCGTGTTGTGGCTCATGCGGTTGCTGAAATGGTTTGGTTGCGCCAGTTGCTGTCGGAGCTGCACCGTCCTATTGAGCAAGCTATCATTGTTTATTGTGATAATATTTCAGCTGTCTACATGTGAGGGAATCCGGTTCAACACCGTGGCACCAAGCATATTGAGATTGGCATTCACTTTGTTCGAGAGAAGGTGGCTCTCGGTCAAGTTTGCGTTCTCCACGTGCCTACTTCTGCTCAATTCGCTGATATCTTTACCAAAGGCTTGACGATTACTCCGTTTCAAGACATTTGTTTCAGTCTCAACGTCATTGAGCCTACCATTGACACTGG
>LR738715.1:872168412-872182008 GCA_902687465.1 Secale cereale | reverse complement strand
TTAGAATACAACTTGTAATAGGATTAGGACTCGTGCTCGGTTTGTAATAGGGCTAGGTCAGGTGCGGCTTGTCTCTTATATATACCTCTTGTACTGGCACAATATTGCACCAATAATTATTCAATAATTATTCAATAGAATTCTACATGAACATATATAAGTTGCTAGGAATTGCTGTAAAGGGGCGGGGTGGGACTAATTAGAATCTGATTTTTTTAACAGAGGCGTAAGGGAGGGAAGGTCAGGTGGTGAGTTCGAACTCTTTTAGCGTCCGATGACTAAAATTACGGCCCGTTGACTTACGATGCTGCAAACAGAGAACCAGACAAATGGATGAGCGACGACGTACAGAAACAAAAGAAATTAGGGAAACAAGAATCAATCAACGCTTTATTATTAGGTAAAAATACGAAAAACATATTTACCATACGTGATGAATATATTCTAATTATACGGATATCATTCTTACAATAAGCGACGAGTATAATAAATATATGATAACAATTTTCACAATACATGGTGAATTTATTTTGAAATATTGGAAGACTTTTATTTAAATACGTAACAAACAAATTTACATACAATAATGTAAACTTATTACTATTATCCAAAATACACGTTTTTATTATTATTTAAACGAAACAAAATTTGAGAAATCTTAGGATACAACATTAAAACACCACCAAAACTATAGGACTTTTTTTGGGATAAAATTATAGGACTTTTGGCAGATTTTTCTTCAAGTTTGTAGGGCTCCAAAAGGCACATATAAATGTGAAATAATATATTAATATTTTCAAAAAATCATGAGCCCGTAAAAGAGAGTCGGGTGAAAAATGCAACCACCATTGGGAATATGTCGTTGAGGGTTTGCACTTTGAACATCATCGCCACTAGGGCAGTCGGCGTGGTCTGATTCAAGTTGGTAAACAAAGCTAGACACACATTTTTCCTATGATTTGAATTGACCTGGAATATCACACGGGGTGGGTTGTTGAAAATACATATTTATACTAATTTTTTTATAGTTTTGTAACTTATTTTAACTACAGAGCACTTTGGAGTGCATAATTGTCGAACATATGAATAAAAAAACATAGAATTTGAATGCCATTAATTGCTAAATCCCATGAGAAACTGAAAAGAGCCTTTGAATACAAGACATGCTTCTTGATAGCAATTTTGTCGACTTTGGGGGTGGGGGGGTGTCTAATCTCCCCTTAGAAAGTTTTCATGAGTAACCTCTACTTAGAAATCACCCGCAAAAAAAAACCTCTACTTAGAAATCCTATGGAACAAGGTATAAAAATAATATAATGCTAGTTTTTTATTGATCTGGTTCCTTTGTTACAAATTGTATCCACAAGAGAGAAAAATGTACTATAATCCTCCAAAATCCATATGACACACATTCAGTAAATCAACTTCAAAGATGAAAACCTTGTTATATTGAATTTCACCCAAAACCTATGCACAAAAAAAGTATCAGGTTGATACACAAAATAATTATGCCCTTAATATGTTCGATCACATTTATATGTGTTTGTATCATAGTATATCTAAATATCTGCAGAACTTGGTAGAATGTTTTAGTGTATCAACCTAGTAATTCACTTGAGACATGTTTCTAAATAACAAGATGGTCATGCACTCATTTAGTGCTAATGTTGATTGTTGAAAGGCGAAAGGCTAAAGTCGTAATATTACCATTGTTATGTTGGGTGGAATAAAAAAGGCGGGTGCTAGGAGCCGGCGCGCCGGGCCAACAGTTCGGCCGGTCGCCCCCCAGCCGAACGATGCAATGAGCCCCATCTGTTTGATCTGCGCGCGTTGACTTCCCACATCCCCTTCTTACTTTCCGCGTGTAGTCCGTGTTGTCTATACGTCCTCCCGGCCCCTGACCACCAACCCTCACCTGGACCTCCTCCATCCGCTGCCCCGCGTTGTTGGACACGCTCACCATCCCCGTCGTCGTCGGTCACTCTCCTCGTCGCCGCCGGTCCAGCAAGAAGCCGTCATCCCTCTCGTACCAAAAAACTACGCCACCTTGTAGCACGCCGACACCCTCTCTCGTTGCAACACCTAGAAGCCGCCGTCTTAGCAGACCCCGTCGTTGCACTGTCATGCCGCCGACCGCAGCTCTCAACGTCGCCGCTCGCACCATTGGCACACCGGTTGAAGCTTTTTCCATGTTGGTTGAAGTTTTTTCGCAGATTGAAGCTTTTCATCGTGTCGATTGAAGATCTTGTCAACTACGATCGAAGCTTATTTTGCAAACGGTTGCAACTTTTTTCGTTTTGCAGTGCCTGGTTGAAACTTTGTATGTCTTTCGGTTGAATCTTTTTTCCCCTAAGGTTGAAGCTTTTTTCATAACGATTGCAGCCTTTTTAGTTGACAATGGCTGGTTGAAGCTTCCCCTGTTGATGATTGAAGATTTTCTATATAAGCTTGAAGTTTTTTTGTCAATGGTTGTAACACTCATATAGGTGGTTGTAGTTTTCTGTCTCTGGTTCCAACTTTCTACTATTTGGTTGTAGCTTTCACCAAAGACGGTTGTAGCACCGCCCTCGTTCTGTTTCACAACGCCGTTCGGTTGAAGAAAAAAAGGTCATCGCTCACAGCGCCGTCGCCGGCTGCAGAAGCCTGACAAAGAAAGCTTGGAGTAGTAGCGGGGTGGGCCGTGCAGCAGCGGTAATGAGGGCGTGCAAAATCGTGGTTCTGGTGGGGAGGTTGTCAGTGTCAAAACTGACAGATCTCGGGTAGGGGGGCCCAAGCTATGCGTTTAGAGGATCGATGGTAACAGGAGGATGGGGACATGATGTTTACCCAGGTTCAGGCCCTCTCGATCGAGGTAATACCCTACTTCCTGCTATATTAATATGAATGAATACGAGTACAAGAGTTGATCTACCTCGAGATCGTAATGGCTAAACCCTAAAGTTTAGCCTATGAGGATATTATGATGTCGATGATCCCCTCTACAGACTAAACCTCCTGGCTTATATACACGCCAGAGAGGGCCTAGGGTTACAAGGGTGACTTGGGGAGGAAGTAATAGATACATCCAGACTCTAGCTTGCCTTTCTACGTACATAGGAATCCTGACCAAATACGGGGGAGAGTCTTCTGCTTCTTCTCTTGTGGCCCATCAATATGGCCCCGCTTCATCGACCCGGACACCTGAGGACCCCTGAATACAGGACTCCCTCAGTAGCCCCGGACTTTCCTTCATGGACGAGGTTGTGTCCGGCTTCATGTCTACGATCTTGCAAGGTGAGTCCTCCTGGATGATAGTTCAGCTTCTTTTAATATTGTATTCCGTCGATTCCTCACCACCGTTGCCTTGGCTTCCACGTGTCCAACGAATGCGAATCGTCTAGGTATTTTACAATTACCCCCTTGACTATGTAGGGAAGGCGCCTATATAAGAGATTAGATCTTGGTTGCCTCTCCATTCCATTCCACGCGGAAGAAACCCTAGTGCTTGCAAAAAAATCTTCAAACATGGCCAGCGCCCCAAGCTCTTCCTCGCGCCCTCACGGCTCTCGAGCAGGTGATTGACAAAGTTGCTCCGTATCCCACGCGCACCTTAGAACACTTCAGGCGCAGGGATATCTCCCTCCCGAGGATCTAGTCCCCGTCCCGGCCGGACTAACTTCCATCGACAATCAAGCCCTGGTTGAGGCTTTCCCAACGCCTCCGATGGAGAGCGGGTATGTTTTGTCCCTTTCCTTTTAAGAGGCGTAGGTTTCCCCGTCCACCCCTTCCTTAGGGGACTCCTGGAGTTCTATGGTCTTCAGCTGCACGATCTTACGTCGGGGTCTATCCTGCATATTGCGGGATTCGTCACTTTATGCGAACTATTCTTGGGCTGCGAGCCTCATTTTGAGCTGTGGCGAAAGTTCTTCTGCATTGTCCCTCGCTCGGAAAAGGGATCCATATTTGAAGTTGGTGGCGCCGAAGTATGGCGCATAGCAGGGACAGACTATCTGCCCGGTACTCCAAAGAAGGCATCCGAAGAGTGGCCTTCGGAGTGGTTTTATATTGAGGACATTGCCCTGCCGGATCTAGTTTGGCAAGGCCTCCCAAAATATTCCAGCGCTTCACCAAAGAAGCTTTTCAACTGGTGTCCCCACAGTCCTTCGGAAGAAGAGAGAGCAGAGGTTAGCAGACTGGCCGGCAAGATCAGATTGCTCGCCAGTTCGGGGCTATCTATAATCGAAGTGATGGCTATTTCAATAAAGCGATGCGTGCAGCCGCTCCAAGCAAGAGGATTTCCAATGTGGCACTATAATGGCCTGAATGATGCCTCACGCTGCTTATGCCCGTGTCCGGACAACCCTACCGCTCTAGCCATCATCCTGGAGGGTCTTTATAAGGGAGAGAAGCAAGACTTCCTTCGTTTGAAGTGCCGGGAGGGTTTTTCCATGTACAATCCTCCTGACTGGGCAAGTCTCTCTCGTGACCGCTATATTCGCCTATTTTTCTTGGTTATGACGTACTGACCGAACTAAATTCGGTTTTTCTCAACAGGAGTGGAGGAAGGTGATCAAGGGGATTAATAGTCCCGCCCCATAGCCAGAAGATCGATTCCAAAATGCAAGCCCCGGATATGATGAAGATCTGGACATAGGCATAGAGCTAGAAGAGGGAGTATTCTATCAAGCCTGCCGTGAGGGCACCCTGGTTGCTATTGTAGCCGATTACCCTGGCCTCATTCCTTCTTCACACGTAAGTACTCAGGACATATCTCATCAAAGGGAAGATTTCCAACGCGCCTTACCCACCGCATTTTTCCATGCTTAAAAGGGGCGGCGCTCCTCATGCCGAACTGTGCAAAGATCGTCATCCCAGAGGGCGACGCCTGCGTCGGGTGAGGCCTTGAAGCGGAAGAGGACCGCAAACACCAGCGAACCTTCAGAGAGGTATGTTTGTTTTGACACACGCTGGTTGGTAAAGCCGGTATTACAACTTTCCGCTTTATTTTTCCTTTTAGGAGGAATACACACCGGACTGTTTCCGGAGATCATGCAGATCAAGCTCCAGCCAATCCGGCTTCCGGCCCGTCAAGGGTTAATGCGGATTCAGTGCCGGTTTGTCCCCTCCAAGAGGATTCGGATGGAATGCCAGTCACTAATTCCGAAGTGGAGGTTGCGATGGTGCACCGGCGGCGAAAAGCAGCCATGCGTGACCCAGCCTTTTCTGAGGAGGCGTTTAACGCCCTCAGCTCTACAGATGCTTATATCCGAGCCGCTCAAGATGGACTCACTGGAGCCACTCACCGGCTTTCCAAAGATATGCGGATGAGTGTACATTTTGATATTCACATGCCAGTAGCCCCCGAGACTTAAAGCAGTTGGTACAACTGATTTGAGGATCGTTGTGTTTTTGCAGGTGCTTCAAGAAAAGAATAATGGCTTATCCAAAGAGCTGGAAGAGTGCCGGATGACTGTCACCACCGAATTAGAAAATTCGAAGAAATCCGAAAAGGATGTTGGTGGTAAGAACAATGGTGTCCGGACAATATGATATTTGTGCTGATCACTGAGTCGTTAAGTACATACTAATTGTAATACAACAACATGGCCGACCGACCAAATGGAGAGGTAGCTAAGGGCTACTTTGGCGGACAAAAAATTGGCCGAAGGGGACACAACTACTGGTAAGCGCGTATTGACGCAAGCCATAGATAAAAGAAACCAAGCACATGATAAAAATGTTAGGCTGGAACAGGAGCTAAAGGACATAAGATCCCAACTCTCAATTGCCTTGGAAGAGAACCGAAGGCTAAAAGGCGGCATGTTCAGTATGTCCCTTATAACCAGCTCTCCTTATAGTCCTTTTTTGAAAGTTTTTCATAAAACTTTTCCTGCAGGTTTGTTAACTGGGCAGCCCGAAGGGGGAGTGTCCTGCTTTGAGGGTGACGTGCTGCAAGAGCTTTCCAGGGTCCACGAGCGAGCTCGGAAGGCCATGAATATGGCCAAGGCTTTATGGCCTAGTGATTCCCCTCCAGAAACTATGGAGGACTTGGCGGACTTGTTCAAAGGGGCTCGACGCCGCTTAGAATTGTGGAAAGCGTCAGCATGTCGCATGGGTGCTCGAGAAGCCTGGTCCATAGTGAAGACGCGCTACACCCGTCTTGATCCGAATCATATGGCCCGCGTGGGACCTCGAGGGTCCGGTGGACAAGAAATCCCTCTGCACTTGGTATATGACCAAGTAGAGACAACTGCAAAGTTTTCCCAACATGACTGTAGACTAGACAACCTTATAGAGGGAATAGAGAAAGCGTAGACGTTTGATTCTATGTATTAATGTACTTTTATCATCAGACTTATCTTTGGCCGAAATTATAAAAAGGTTGCATGGCCGACCTTCTGCTTTAACCTCCATAAACCCAAAGGCTGGAGTGTTTCCGAATACTATATCTGTGTAAACACGTGATATGTTCGGAAACCAAGCAATCCGGTCATAATTGCTTGAACAGACAAACTATTTTCGGGGAGTTATGTTATATTACTGTTTAACATAAGAAACATCTTCTAGAGAGAATAGTTCCGTTAGAGGTTCCTTTCCCTGGGTCAGCATGCATACATATGCGGGCCTAGGCTTTTGATCCTATAAAAACGGATTGTAGGATGCCATATCCTGTGGTAGTTTAAAATACATGCGTTAAAAGCGATATGTGATGACCCACAAGTGTAGGGGATCTATCGTAGTCCTTTCGATAAGTAAGAGTGTCAAACCCAATGAGGAGCACAAGGAAATGATAGGCAGTTTTCAGTAAGGTATTTTCTGCAAGCACATAAATGATTGGTAACAGATAGTTTTGTGATAAGATAATTGGTCACAAGTGACAAATAGTAAAAGTAAATAAGGTGCAGCAAGATGGCCCAATCCTTTTTCTAGCAAAGGACAAGCCTGGACAAACTCTTATATGAAGGAAAGCGTTCCCGAGGACACATGAGAATTATCGTCAAACTAGTTTTCATCATGTTCATATGATTCGCGTTTGTTACTTTGATAATTTGGTATGTGGGTGGACCGGTGCTTGGGTGCTTCCCTGTGACGCCCGGATAGTTAAGCTACAGTAACCCTCTACTAATGACGACACATCACCGGAATTACTGTTGATAATCTAGTGTTAGTTCGAAACCGGTTCGAATTCAATTTTAAAGTAAAGTCAAACTATAAAAGTTTTCAAATATCAAAACGAAAATGTTCTAAAGATGACAAATACTCCCTCCATTCCTAAATATAAGGTGTATTAGTTTTTCAAAAAGTCAAACATAACCTATGTTTGACCAATTTTATAGCCAAATATATAAAGATTTACAATACTAAATATACTAAATATAAAAATATACTTCATGGGCAATCTAGTGATAATGGTTTGGTAGTCTAGACATTGATATTTTTGTCTATAAACTTGGTCAAAGTTAGACAAGTTTGACTTTTTGAAAAAATAATACACCTTATATTAAGGAATGGAGGGAGTAAATCATAAGCAATAATGGTAGAGAAATCATATTTCAACAAATTATTAAATGCACTAGAATAATTAAAATAGTGTCTTAAATAGTTAATTAAATGCCTCTTGTAATGTTTAAAATATTAGACTAATTTAATTGGGTGCCCAAGTTATTGAGGCATTATAATAAGTAGTAACTCTAATTTAGGAACTCATTTTATATTTAGTAAAACTATAGTAAATAGAAGATAAAATAAAACTGTAAAGATAAAAAATTAATAAAAGGAAAACAACAGGTTCAAGAAAAGGAAAAGGGAACTTTTTGCACTAGGCCTAATGCACAGTGACGGCCCAGCTGGCCGAGCTGGCCCAACCCCGGGCCATCCCCTTCCTCCCCCTGTTCATCGTCGTGGTGGACGCCGCACTCGCGTCCATGGCGCGGATGGCCACGCGTCGGCCATCCCCCGGCCGTCCCCGTCGCCCCCGTCGACCTACAAGGGCACCCGTGCCCTGGTCGAACCCTAGCTCTTTCTTCCACCTCCGCCCGCGCCGTTCCTCTCCCCCCTCGCTACATCGAACCGTCGTCGCCATGGACGACCTCGTCTGCGTGGCCACCGTGCACCTCGCCAAGTGATACCGCGCCAGAAGCCTCGCCTGCTTCCTCTCCGTCGGCTCCGACTACCAACGCAAGCCGGGCGACGCTGCATCACCGGATCTCCGTCATCCTCTTCCTCGGACCTGCCGGATGCCGCCGTGGATCCTGTCGCCTCTACCGCATCACCATCTTCCCCGGGCCTTCCCAACAACGGCAGTGAGCATCTCCCTCCTTCCCCTCACTTCACGCGCTCGATGGCGAGTTCTAGCGCCCGATTCACCGTCCGCCTAGTTGCTCCGCTGCACGAGCTCGACTCCAGTGAGGCCCCGGTGGACCTTTGGTCCCGTTGCAGCCACCGCGCATGCCCACACCGCCTCGTGCGCGCCTCGCTCGCCGCCGTACTCTGTTGCTGCATCGGGCCGCCGCCGACTGCCCCATGCTCCGCTGCAGTGCGCGCCCACCGCACCGCCGCTGCTACTGCTCCCCGTCGCCCCGGACCTGCAGCGCCCTGCCGAGCTCCGTCGCTCGCCTGCTGCCCTCCTGTTGCTGCCTAGCCACGCGCGCATCGTCCCAGCGCCGCCGACGGCCTCATGCGTAGCTCTGCCGCGCCCGGCCGCAGCTCACGCCCCGCTTACCCCGGAGCCGCTGCTCCTCCCTCGCATACCGCCGGCCACCTCCCCTTCGCCGGCCTGCCCCTATCACCGCTCCACCGCCGCGCCCCGCTACTGCCTCCGCGGCCACTTGCCGTAGCCGCAACGGCAGCGGCCGTGGCCGCACCGGCCGGCTGCGTCGGCCATGCCTGCTCGCACCCCCCTCCGCTCCGGCCTGCGCCCAGGACCCCGCCCGCCGACGACCACCTCCCCTCGCTACCTCGTGCCCGCGCAGCTCGCCGCGACTGCCGGCGCCCCGACGCCCGTCCCTCCCCTACCGACAGGCGGATGCCCAGCCGGGGCTACGCCCGGTAGCCCGTTAGCCCGCCCCAATTGGCCCTATGGGCCACTGACCGTGGGGCCCAGCCACGTGTTAAAAGAAAAAAGAAAAAGAAAAGAAAAGAAATAAACATATATAAAATAATAATAAAAATAATAGTAAATAAAAATAATAATTAATTACCTTAATTAAATAATTAATTAACTTAATTAATACCGTTTAGCTTAACCTAATCGTTAATTAAACTAGCTAATATGTTTTAGTTAGTTTTAGTCAATGACAGCGGGACCCACACATAAGTTTGACTGGTCAACGGCCAGAGTTGACCGCTGACGTCATGCTGACGTCTTGATGATGTCATAAATACTTTTTGAATTAAATTAAATCTGTAATTCCCGAAAATGATTTAAACTTTGGAAATTAATATAAAATAATCTGTAACTTGGATGAAAATAATTTATATATGTAAGTTGCTCAGAATTTCGATACGAATCCGAATACGCGGTCCGTTTGTCCGCCACACATCTCTATCATACCGAACATACAACATTCCCCCTCCATTTCATCTGCTCG
Source organism: Secale cereale (assembly GCA_902687465.1). Classification (NCBI taxonomy): domain Eukaryota; kingdom Viridiplantae; phylum Streptophyta; class Magnoliopsida; order Poales; family Poaceae; genus Secale; species Secale cereale. The sequence goes on along the minus strand of LR738715.1, from coordinate 872,172,439 downwards.
AAAATGCCTAACACCGGGAATACTTTCCCAGATGATTTTCCTCTTTGCCTGTATCACCGAGCACTGCGTTAGGTCACCTCTAGCACCATGTTTTTCCATGTTACGATTTGTGATGCTTTGATTGCCCTGTTATTTATTATGTTCCCACTCCGTTACTTCTTTCCGGTAGACCCCGAGACTGACGGCGACCCCCAGTTCGACTACGGTGATGACAACCCCTCCTTGCCAGAGCAACCAGGCAAGCCCCCCCTTGATCACCAGATATCGCCCATTCCCCTCTCTCTTATTATTGCATTAGGTTTGCTACTGTTGCTGATTCGATAGCTCCTATTCTGTTGCATAGCCTGTCATTGTTGCTACAAATGTTGATACCTTTACCTGCTATCCTAATGCTTAGTATAGGATGCTAGTATTCCATCAGTGGCCCTACATTCTTGTCCGTCTGCCATGCTATACTATCCTGCCGTGATAACTTGGGTGGTGATCACGGGTATATTCTATACTATTACATACTCATGATGATGTTTCGGATATGGGGGCTGAAGGGACAGGTGGTTCCACACAGGTAGTGGTGGGCCTAGGTTCCCGACAGCCCCTTGATGGTTACTTTGTGGCGGAGCGACAGGGCGGGTTGCGACCACCTAGGAGACAGGTGGTCCTGGCCCTGGTCGTTGTTCGCGGTTATTTCATAATAACACGCTTATCGAGATCTTGGTATTTGATATGAGTCTGGCCATTGGCCTATATGCACTAACCAGCTACGTGGGAATAGTTATGGGCACTCGACGTCGTGGTATTAGCCGAAGCCTTCTTGACGTCATCGACTTAGCGGCGCGCGCCGGGTTGGACCGCGTAACGCAACTTCCTTAGTAATGGAGGTTGCTAGGTCTGCTCACCGGCCGCCCTCGCAACGTGCAGGTGTGCATTGGGCGATGGGCCCAGACCCCTGTGCGCTTAGGACTTAGACCGGCATGCTGACCTCTCTGTTGTGCTTAGGTAGGGCTGCGACGTGTTGATCTTCTGAGGCCGGGCATGACCCAGGAAAGTGTGTCCGGCCAAATGGGATCGAGCGTGCTGGGCTATGTGGTGCACCCCTGCAGGGAAGTTAATCTATTTGAATAGCCGTGTCCCTCGGTAAAAGGACGACCTGGAGTTGTACTCTGACCTCATGACAACTAGAACCGGATACTTAATAAAACACACCCAGATGAGTTCCAGATATAACTCGGTGGTTGCTCTCTCACAGGGTGATGTGCGGGAGGATCACTGGGTAGGATATTGCTATACGTTGTTACTTGGTGAACTTACCATCTATTCTATTCTACTGCTGCAAGACGGATGCTGCCAGAAGCTTTGACGCTTGTTACTTTCCAGCTACTTTCTTCTACTGCTGCAAGATGGAGGTTGCCAGAAGCGTAGTCTTCATTTGGATTAGCTATCCCCCTCTTATTCTGGCATTCTGCAGTTCAGTCCATAGATATTACCCCCCTTACACAGATATCATTGCATATGTAGTGTAGTTCCTTGCTTGCGAGTACTTTGGATGAGTACTCACGGTTGCTTTGTTTCCCCTTTCCCCCCTTTCTCTTTTCTTCTCGGTTGGTGCAACCAGATGGTGGAGTCCAGGACCCAGAGGATCTCGAGGATGTTTCTACGTGGAGTTCGGCTTCGAGGAGTAGTTAGGAGGTACCAGGCAGGAGGCCTTGCCTTTTCGATCGTTGCTATATTTGTGCTAGCCTTCTTAAGGCAAACTTGTTTAACTTATGTCTGTACTCAGATATTGTTGCTTCCGCTGACTCTTGTGTTTTCAAGCTTATGTATTTGAGCCCTCGAGGCCCTTGGCTTGTAATATAAAGCCTGTATTATTTTAATTTGTGTCTAGAGTTGTGTTGTGATATCTTCCAGTGAGTCCCTGATCTTGGTCGTACACATTTGCGTGCATGATTAGTGTACGGTCAAATCGGGGGCGTCACAAATTGGTATCAGAGCCGACTGCCTGTAGGAACCCCCCTTTTCAACTCCTTTGCCGAAGTTGAGTCTAGTCTTTGAAAAACAAATTTACTAACTTGTTGTGTGGCTTAAGGGCCCACAACACCTATGGGTGGTGTTAGGATATTTTATTCCCTTTCTATGCTCTGGGACTCTGATCTCTCTTCTATTCGGGTTAAAATATTTTACTAACTCTGACTCTAGGTTCTCGTAACTACTTCTCCCGGAGAGGCCTCATTCCGGAAGATCACCTGCTTTGTCAGAAGATTCTGAGGATATCCATCGATATTTTCCCGAGACCCTTGTGGTCATTGCCTTTGCAATTCACTGCCACCGATATATCCCTACGGATATCTGCATGCACTTGCCATTCTCATGATCATTCCTCGTCGCTCTTGTTGTTACAAGATGCCTTGAAATATTCTCCATTGTCCTGAGAATCCTTTGAGTTTACTGTCTTGCAGTTTTAATTCGCATAAAAAAACCCTTACGGCTATTTCCTAACATTTATCGAGAATCCGTTCTTCTCGATTGTTCATGTGTCTCACAATATTCTTCGGAATACTATTCGATCTTTCGAAAATCCTCTGCAACCTGCTACTCTTGAAATTATTGCCTGCTTGCATTCTGGTTAATTCCATATGACTACTAGTCTTCGTTAACATCTCTTGCCTTAGCCATTTTTAGCCTATGGATTCAATGTGTGCGTATGCACGCAGTCATCAGGTTGTCCTTTTTAAAACTATCTTTCCGACTAAGACGTCATTCCGGACATGAGTTGGTCCTCGACATTTCAAACCTTTATTGATTGTCCAACTAAGTGTTTTCAACTTATCCATCCTTGATCAGAGTGTCTGCTTCTGATCCTTCGTTTTGGAAACCATAATTTCTTTCTATCTGAGCATCAGACTAATCAGGTGATTCTTGAATCTGATGCCACTATATTCTTTCTTCCTCTGAGTGAGTACCGATACTCACATAAGCTCCGTTGTGGATCGCCCGATCCATTGTTGGATTGTTACCGACAGTGTCCTTCATATTCAATCACCTTGTGAGTTCTTCCCCTGATACATAATGCCTTTGATAAATTGTATCCTCTGCTTGGCCAACCATGCTCTGCTTTCGAGCTTGTGTTTTTACTTTTGAAACTTGTGGTATATGTTACTAAGATACCCGATGGGTTGAACCTATGCCTTCACCTAATCCGTGAGAACCTGAAAGTTTTCACAAGTCATACTCTTCCGGTGTTCTACCAAATAAAATTCCAACACTACAGTTTTATCAAAGCGAGAGGTGAATGAAATGATATGCATTAAAGAAGTGGGAGTCGACCTTGAACTTTGTGTTCATGCCCATGAATATGATGTATATCGTCTCGGAAGCTTCTTGCAAAATGATTATCCAGTTGTATGATTCTTTCGGTATTCTTGAATTGATTCCTTATAGTTATGGTTCCGACCATGCTGTCCCGATCTGTTATATCTGATGGGAATTAATTCCTGTGCCTCGTCCATTTTTGGCAAGGTTGAAGTATCTACTGTCATAGGTCAATGACCCGGTTCTACTTCTATCATGTTCTACCTTCGAGTATTACCCCCTGGTATCTCGAAGATGTGTTGCCACTTCACCACATCTTACTAACGTTGTCGAAGTAATGTCTTCCCTTATCATAATCACTCTACGATTTCTGGGTTGTTGTCAACCGAGGACACCGACTAGTGAAATTATTGGGCATTACTAATCAAATACCCCTAGCATGGGAAATTCTGAACTCGATCCGGTCATTCCTAGACCATCGGCTGCATCCTGGTCTTGCTATCTTTGACTGTGCTACCTCGTCCTTCTCTGGTGCACGAATTCTTCAGTGTGTGAGCACCACTTACATCGAGCTTTCGACATCATGTTGCTTGTCTTGAAAGGCAACTTTGGTCCCGAGCTTGCATCTTATATATTGATACTATAACTTGCCACTTCGTCATTTCCTTGCTTGTTGCCATTGTTGTTTGATTGCTGTAGGATCGAAAGTATGTCTAGAGGG
>LR738715.1:872131651-872168153 GCA_902687465.1 Secale cereale | reverse complement strand
TTCTGCCTTTTGATCATGAACAGTTTTTGGCAGTTTCACAATTATGATCAATTCAAGTATCACCCTACACATGCAATTCTAGAGTATAAGCAGCGGAAAGTAAATTGCACATGTAGTAAAGAGAGGTGGAGAAGATCAAACGCAATTTGGAGACACGGAGATTTTTCTCGTGGTTCCGATAGGTGGTGCTATCGTACATCCACGTTGATGGAGACTTCAACCCACGGAGGGTAACGGCTGCGCGAGTCCACGGAGGGCTCCACCCACGAAGGGTCCACGAAGAAGCAACCTTGTCTATTCCACCATGGCCTACGCCCACGGAGGACTAGCCTTACTCGGGGTAGATCTTCACGAAGTAGGCGATCTCCTTGCCCTTACAAACTTCTTGGTTCAACTCCACATCTCGATGACGGAGGCTCCCAAGCGACACCTAACCAATCTAGGAGGCACCACCCTCCAAAAGGTAATAGATGTTGTTGATGATGATGAACTCCTTGCTCTTGTGCTTCAAATGATAATCTCCCCAACACTCAACTCTCCTCACTGATTTGGCTTTGGTGGAAGAAAGGATTGAGTGGAAAGCAACTTGGGAAGGTTAGAAATCAAGTTTCATATGGTAGGAATGGAATAACTTGATCTCAACACAAGGGTAGGTGGTTCTCTTCTCAGAAAGTGTAAGGTAGGAGTGGTAGTACTTTCTGATGGCTCTCTCCACGAATGAAGAGGGGGTGGAGGGGTATATATAGCCTCCACACAAAATCCAACCGTTACACACATAATTGAACAATCTCGGTGAGACCAAAGTGAAAACTCGGTCAGACCGAAAGTTCAAATATAGTGAACCTTGGGGTTTTCGATGGGACCGAAAATACCATCTCGGTATGTCCGATATGAGTCAAAGATAGGAGCTTGCCATTTTCGGTGGGACCGAAATTAACAACTCGGATATTCCGATATGATGTCAAATGGTTACAGAAGGTTGGCAGTCCAGTTTCGGTGAGACCGAACTCAAAATCGGATAGACCGAAATTTCTAGGGTTTGGAATATAGCTGAGGTGGTTCATCTCGGTGGGACTGAGTTGGAAGAATCGGTTTGTCCGAGATTACTTATGAGTGTGTTTAGAAGTGAAAGTTGCTGATAGTTAAAGGAGCTAAATCACTAAGCACTTGAGCAACCAGATCATCAACACAACCTCATCCCCTTTTAATAGTATTGGCTTTTCCTATGGACTCAATGTGATCTTTGATCACTAAACCAAAAATGGAGTCTTGAGCTTTTGCCAATGCTTGCTTTAGCATTTTGAGGGGTCCACTTCTTCAGACATTTCCATACCCATATCATCGAACTTCTCTGAAATGATTCTCAAGTAACTATTAGTTCAATGATATATATGTTGTTATTAATTACCAAAACCACCCGGGGATTAGTTGCACTTTCAATCTCCCCCTTTTTGGTAATTGATGACAACATATAGATCAAAGCTTCGACAAAAGATATAATCAATGAATACTATCGTCGCTTTGAGAAGTATGTGATAAACAAGAGCTCCCCCTAAATTTGTGCATTATTTAAAATTTGCGTTTGAATGCAAATGCACAATCGATTAGGATTATGGGTCACTCTTCCATGTCACATACATCTTGGTGGAGCGCACAAAATGATAAGAATGAATAACATGCACCCAATCACCAAGACATGAGTAAATAGCCATACAAGAAGGAATAGCATATGATAAGCATTAAGCACACATTAAAGCATAGTATGACTAAGCACTCATTAAGGTAGCATCAAACGTAGTAGCAAGCACACTGAAAGTTTCAAGAACCAAAAGAACCAAATGTATCTCAAAGAAAACCGGCAAAAGAACGAAAGAGCACTCTCTCTCTCGAAGCCCTATGATCTATACAATTTCTCCCCCTTTGGCAACAAGTTACCAAAAAGTTTGAAAAATCATAGAGCTAAGCGTCACTGTGGGCTCTGCTGGCGGCTCCCGTCTGGGTAGATGCCGGAGTAGATATGACGGCATCGGCGAAGACTTCAGCTGATGTCTGCGCTGGAGGAGTGGATGCTGGAGCTGTGGCTGGAGTAACTGCTGGAGCTGTGGGAGGTGCTGAAGTGGTAGCCCTGGAGTCAGTCACTGGGATAGCAGCTGATCGGGATCCTCTGGGAACCGGAACAGTCTGGCGATGAGAGTCCTGGACTAGATCATCCTGCATGAGCTCTGCTCTGTCCTGCCTAGCTTCCTCCATGTCTGCCTCAAGCTTGTTGACGGTCACCTGAATCTCAGTCAGCTTCACGTCCAGAGCGTGGATCTTGTCGTCAACAATCCTCTCTAGGCTCTCCTGAGATTGTTCAATGCTGGCCAGGCGTTGTTCAATTCTTTGGGTAGCTTCAAGAATCTGCTCTCCGAAGCTCTTTGGTTTAGCTGCTGCTGCTGCTGCCTCTTTATCAGCTTTGGCTTTCTTCGCAGCTTCAATTTTGGCTTGACCTTCAACTGAGGTTGGATCCTCCTCATCCATCACAACAACATTATCTTCATGCTCTGGCTGCAGTGGCAAGTGCTTCCTATCCAACATGAATTTGCCCGTGCCAAACTTGGCACTGATGAGCATCTGAATCTGCGGGGCAAATCCACACGACCTCTTCTAGTCAGCTGCAGTCCTCTTAATGGTCTCTACCATTAAGTCCATCACCTTGAAAGGTGCCTTCTCATCAAGAATGTGCAGCATGTTGATAGAATAGCCTCGAATCATGCGGTGGTCTCCAGACTTGGGCATCAATGTATGCCTCAGAATAGTGTTTGTGGTGGTCAGACCTGCCTGGAGATAGTACACTGAGCCAAGCTTCCATCCTTCCAAATCAGCAGCTGGGATCTCCTTGTACATGTTCTTCATGGAATCATGGTTCTTCTTAGGAATCCCATAGACATCAATGTCGTCCTCTCTTTGCACTGGAGCATTCAGAAGTGCTGCCCATTCTTCAATAGACGAAGATAACCTTTGACCTTCAGTCATCCAGGTGATCTTCCCATCAGGATAAAAGTGGGCTGTGGCGTAGAACTGCATGATCATCTCGTCGTTCCAATCTGTCAGCTTCTGACCCACGAACTCATCAACTCCACATGCAGTGAAGCTCTCATGCACATGGGGAAAGAAGTCTCGGTGCTCTTCACTGTCAATGTACTCCCAGTCAACATACCTGGTGTCTGCAACAATAGGCTTCTTATCCATCAGCACGGTCTCATAGAAGTCCTGCTGCTCTCTGGTGTGGAATCTGGGGTCCACAGCAGTCCTTCTCCTCACGGCATATGGATCAGACTGTCTCCATAGCCTGAGACCTCTGTCCTTCCTTGCCTTCATATCCTCGGCTTGAGGATGAGCATCGTTGTGGAGTGGCAACTTTGGACGGAGCTTCAGCAACACATGTTCTTCATCAGACTCAGACGGTGGCAAATTACCTTTGTTCTTCTCAGAGGCTGGGATGTTCCTGGTTGTCCTCTTGGGCTTGGCTGGAGCTGCCTTTGCTTGAGCAGGCTTCTTGGGCTTAGAAGTGGCTTGAGCCCTAATTGCATCACCCATGAACTTAGCCTTCTGAGGAGGAGGCTGGGGTGCATCTTCTTCTTCTTCTTCCACTGCTGCATCAGCATGAGGTTCAGCATACACAACTCTCTTCCTCTTGGAAGTTTTCTTCACTTTACTTGGAGCTGGCTCTTCCAAGTTTAGTTTCTTTGCAACAGCTGACTGCTTGACCTTGCTGGTGCCTTTCTTCGACTGCTGCCCTTCGTGCTCTTTGGCAACAACTTTTCTCTTGGGCTTGGAGGTTACTTCCTCAGCAACGAAGTCAGAGTCCTCATCATCAGAATTTCTCTGCTTTCTGGTCCTGGTGGCTGCAGGAGGCAAACCACTAGGGGTACTCCTCTCACCATCATCACTAGGACTACTAGTCTCAGGACTAGTATCTGCCTCAGGAATCTCTGCAAACGGTGACTCAGACCTGTTCTGGCTGTCACTGGCATCTGACATGGCTGACAACCTGTGAAAAGATAAGGTATAGGCAGAGTAGAAGAGTTATCACAACTGCAGAGGTGTTTGCAAAAAAATGAGTTCAAATCTTAGTTTTGAGTTTTCACAGAATGCATTTCGGTCAAATCGATATTCAGTTTCGGTGAATCCGAAGTGTATACAGAGGCTTATCACACCACTTTCGGTCAGACCGAAGTGGGTTTCGGTCCTGCCGAAACACTAGGGTTTCACTAAGACTCTACATCGGTCACACCGATTTGCACGACTCGGTTAGACCGAAAGGTGCAGTGCAATGGCCAGAGGCCAAATCGGTCATTCCGAGTTTTCAACATCGGTTTCACCGAGATGTATTCCGTGGAAACCTAAACCTAAGAATTTCGCTCGAAACTAAAACGATCTGATATGATGTTAAGGAATTTTCCAATCGTGGCTAGATACATGGCAAACCAATCGTGCAAGAATCAGATGGGGAGCACGAGAGGGATCGAGACTCACCCTAACTTGGTGAAGTCCCTCTATGGCGGCAACGGCGCGGAGAAGTAAACCGTTGACGGCGGCGGAGACCTGCGGCGAGGTCGCACAGGCGACGACGGCGACGATCCGAAGACCAGGGCGACGGTAGCAGGGGACTTGGGGGAGAAATGGTTTGAAGAAATAATCGCGCGCTGCCCTCAGTATATATATCCCCTTGCTGTCGGTGGGACCGAGTTGAAAAACTCGGTGACACCGAAATGTATAACTGCTGTGCAGTTACACATATCGGTCACGCCGAGATTTTGAACTCGGTTTCACCGAGATGAAACCTAGATCAGTCTAAGCGTTTCGGTTGGACCGAGTGGGAAAAGTTGGTCAGACCGAAAATGACTTAGAAGGTTTTGGAAGTCAGCCTTAGACGGATCGGTGGCTCCGAGTGCTCCTCACTCGGAGGGTCCGAAAATGACTTGTTCAAAGTTGTGATATGAGCATGAATAGAATTTGAGACAAGAAAGCATAGATAGCTAGGGAAGGTGCTTAGGCATTCTTGTCCATCCATTTGGCCAGAAAAATCAAAACAACCAAAACAACAAATGGATGTCCTCAAATGGATAAAATCATGCATTCAACATGCTCACACAATAAGATAGCAGATGAAATATGTGTCAAACATGCACAACCAAAACTCTAGCTACTAGCACACAATTTGTCGATGACTAGGTCATCTATATATGAGTATTTTGACTTAGGAGCCAAATGAGAACATTTGATCATAGGTCATACTCATCGTTTAAGCACAAGTGGGGTTACCACTTTTACATAAAGTATTGATGTGTTCACATCATTTGGAGATGCTTTAGCTCAATTTTTAGAGCAAAGCTCCCCCTAGATGTGAGAACCCCTTTTAAAGGGTCAAACTAACCTTGGGTTGTCGTAGAAGACTTCATGTAGATGTTGAAGATGTGGATGCTCAATGTTGATGTAGATCATCAAGAGTTGGGAGCTATCCTTTGGATTAGGGCACTTTCAATACCTACATGGGTTAGTCCCACAAGGAACAAACAAGAATATCCATAGACATAGATTGAAGTACACAAAAGATGATGTCCATGAAAGCAATGATTACCTTGTCCCTTGACTTACCAACAAGAGGGTTTGTGACTCCATGAACTAGTGCATGATGTGGAAGTTGATTGCACAAGTTCTTGCCAAAATGAATATGAGTGAAGTATGTTGGCGGAGTCACCCTCAAGAACCTTCTAGTTCTTCTTCTTTGGGATCCACATCATCTTGATGGGAATCCTTGGGGTTGTAGTTGAGCTTGACGAAGTAGAACTTGATGTGTCCTTGGGAACCCACTTGACCATGGCTTGAGGTGCTTCTATGAATGCATCAATCTCCTCTTGAAGCTTGTCCTTGGCCTTTAGCTTGTGGTCTTGTGGTGGAAGGTCATCTTGAGCTTGTTCCACATTGGAAGAAGTAGGATCATACTTCTCCTTTTGAGAAGCAAACTGTGGAGTAGGGTATTGACCTTCTTCCCACTCAACACCTTCGGCGTTGAACTTTCGCTCAAAACCAATCCCTTGATTCTTCCGGTGCCTTCCTTGTTTGCGAACAATTTCCTCAAAGTTCTTGCTTCCGGCAAGACTTTTGTAGACACCTTTCTCTATGATTTCCTTCAATAAGCTATTTTCTTGCTCAAGTGTAACTTGGCTTGAAACATTGTTAGTGGAATCAAGAGAACTACTAGAAGTAACAACATTAGATTTGACATTGTTATTGTTACTACCAGAGGAAGAATTTTTCTTATGCTTGTCATGCTTAGTCTTAATAGGTGGCAAGAAATTAGACAAGAGAAGTCGTTTGGCAAGATATGAAGAACTCTTCTTTCGAAGATCGTCATTGATCGCTTTTAGAAACTCATGTTCTTGCTCTAGAGTGAGCTTCTCGAAGCGTAGCTTCTCATGAGATCTTAGGAGCTCTCTATGATCTTCTTGAGTTGTTTCATGAGCTAACTTAAGAGTGTTTAGTTCTTTAGTTAGACGCTCAATCTCCTTCATAGCATTGTCATTCGACTCTTCTCGACTATAAAGACTACTAGCATTTTCATCATTACTAAGCTCACTAGATTTATCATGCAAGAGCTCATCTTCACCAAGCAAGTCATCCTCATCACTATCAAAGTCAATGAATTCAGGGTGTGTTAGCTTGGGGCCTTTAGCCATGAAGCATCTTCCAATTCCCTCATTTGGTGAATCAAATAAGTCGTAGGAGTTGGAGTTGGAGGATACGAGTGTAAGTCCGGCAACACCTTCATCTTGACTGTAGTCGGAGTCGGAGTGATAGCTTCCATCGGATTGATTGTCGGAGTCGGAGCCGGAGACCCATTCACCTACATGAGCTTGATGTCTTCTTCTTGTGTAGCTCCTTGATGACTTGTCCTTTCTCTCCGAATCCTTGCTTCTCCGAGAGGGTCTTCGTTCATAACGATCATCTCTACTCCTTCTCTCTCTCCGAGGTGACTCATCTCTTGCTCTTCTTCTTGGAGATTCTTCTCTTCTCTTGTGGGGAGCCGTACACTCATTTGAGAAGTGTCCGGGTCTTCCACAATTGTAGCAGTTTCGATCACGACTAGAAGATCTCTTTTCATCATATGATCTAGACTTTGAGCTTCTTTCTTTGCCTCTATTCTTGTAGAACTTGTTGAAGTTCTTAACCATTAGGCTTATCTCTTCATTGGAAATTAACTTGTCACTTGAGGTTGTGGGAGCATCACTTGTAGCTTTGTAAGCACCACTTGACTTGCTGTGAAGCTCTTCCTTATCCTTAAGTGTCATCTCATGAGCAACAATTCTTCCAATGACTTCAGTTGGCTTGAGAGTCTTGTAGTTTGGCATCATTTGGATCAAAGTGCACACGGTGTCATATTTTCCATCCAAAGCTCTTAGAATCTTCTTGATGATGAATCGGTCGGTCATTTCTTCGCTTCCTAAGCCGGCAATCTCATTTGTGATGAGAGCAAGCCTAGAGTACATTTCAGCGACTCCTTCACCATCCTTCATCTTGAACTTGTCAAGTTGACCTTGAAGAATATCTAGCTTTGATTCCTTCACAGATTCAGTACCTTCGTGCATTTCAACCAAAGTATCCCAAATCTCTTTAGCATTCTCAAGACGGCTCATTTTGTTGAACTCCTCGGGACACAAGGCATTGAAGAGAATGTCACAAGCTTGAGCATTGTTTTGCAACATCCGCAACTCTTCCGGTGTAGCTTCGCGATCCGGAACTTTTCCTTCCTCGAAGAATTCACCTTGCATACCAACACAAATAATGCCCCATGCGGCTGGGTTATGACCAAGAATATGCATTTTCATTTTATGCTTCCAACTAGCAAATTTTGTACCATCAAAGTAAGGACCTCTACGATAATTACCCTCACTAGACGCCATACTCTCCTAGGTTGTGAAACCAAGCTTATGGAGTCCAATGCAATGGAAACCAAAACAATGGAGACCAAAGCTCTGATACCACTTGTAGGATCGAAAGTATGTCTAGAGGGGGGGGTGATTAGACTACTTGACAATATAAAAGTTCTGCCTTTTGATCATGAACAGTTTTTGGCAGTTTCACAATTATGATCAATTCAAGTATCACCCTACACATGCAATTCTAGAGTATAAGCAGCGGAAAGTAAATTGCACATGTAGTAAAGAGAGGTGGAGAAGATCAAACGCAATTTGGAGACACGGAGATTTTTCTCGTGGTTCCGATAGGTGGTGCTATCGTACATCCACGTTGATGGAGACTTCAACCCACGGAGGGTAACGGCTGCGCGAGTCCACGGAGGGCTCCACCCACGAAGGGTCCACGAAGAAGCAACCTTGTCTATTCCACCATGGCCTACGCCCACGGAGGACTAGCCTTACTCGGGGTAGATCTTCACGAAGTAGGCGATCTCCTTGCCCTTACAAACTTCTTGGTTCAACTCCACATCTCGATGACGGAGGCTCCCAAGCGACACCTAACCAATCTAGGAGGCACCACCCTCCAAAAGGTAATAGATGTTGTTGATGATGATGAACTCCTTGCTCTTGTGCTTCAAATGATAATCTCCCCAACACTCAACTCTCCTCACTGATTTGGCTTTGGTGGAAGAAAGGATTGAGTGGAAAGCAACTTGGGAAGGTTAGAAATCAAGTTTCATATGGTAGGAATGGAATAACTTGATCTCAACACAAGGGTAGGTGGTTCTCTTCTCAGAAAGTGTAAGGTAGGAGTGGTAGTACTTTCTGATGGCTCTCTCCACGAATGAAGAGGGGGTGGAGGGGTATATATAGCCTCCACACAAAATCCAACCGTTACACACATAATTGAACAATCTCGGTGAGACCGAAGTGAAAACTCGGTCAGACCGAAAGTTCAAATATAGTGAACGTTGGGGTTTTCGGTGGGACCGAAAATACCATCTCGGTATGTCCGATATGAGTCAAAGATAGGAGCTTTCCATTTTCGGTGGGACCGAAATTAACAACTCGGATATTCCGATATGATGTCAAATGGTTACAGAAGGTTGGCAGTCCAGTTTCGGTGAGACCGAACTCAAAATCGGATAGACCAAAATTTCTAGGGTTTGGAATATAGCTGAGGTGGTTCATCTCGGTGGGACTGAGTTGGAAGAATCGGTTTGTCCGAGATTACTTATGAGTGTGTTTAGAAGTGAAAGTTGCTGATAGTTAAAGGAGCTAAATCACTAAGCACTTGAGCAACCAGATCATCAACACAACCTCATCCCCTTTTAATAGTATTGGCTTTTCCTATGGACTCAATGTGATCTTTGATCACTAAACCAAAAATGGAGTCTTGAGCTTTTGCCAATGCTTGCTTTAGCATTTTGAGGGGTCCACTTCTTCAGACATTTCCATACCCATATCATCGAACTTCTCTGAAATGATTCTCAAGTAACTATTAGTTCAATGATATATATGTTGTTATTAATTACCAAAACCACCCGGGGATTAGTTGCACTTTCAATTGCATCCTCTTGAAACCTCCTGGAAAATGTGACGGATCACCTTCAACACTTTGACTTCTTCTGAGATGTCAACTGTGTTCATGTTGAGAAATATCCTCCTTCCCTCGATGATTTTTATTATCATCGACAACACCCTTGACTTCATTTCAATGCGAACTTGTCCACATTATGAATAACACTTGCTCTCCACCTAGTGTTGTGTTCTGCCTTGAAGTATTACTGTCTTTTATGTCGAGAATGTTGTGGGGATTGCTCCACCTCTTAGAAATCCTCGGCATGATGATACTTCTCATCATCACCATTCTTCCTTGGTCCCCGTGTTGTTTTTGACCGGGATACCAATATGCTAACGATGCCGCTTGAGTTCTGTACTTCTAGCAACCCTATTGCTTTGAAGTTAACGATCGATAGTTCGTTCCTATACTGTTGGTTATTGAATCGTCACTCTTACATTGATCTTGCTGCCTAATGTCATATTTCGGGCACACCTTTCAACTAATGATTAATGGTGTATGTTTTCCTCGAGCATACACCATTATATCCTTTGAATTAACAAGTGACATCTTCTTGTTCACATTATTGTGGAAATCCATCTGTTGGAAGAATTCTCGATGAATTGTCGCTGAGCCCATCAGCCACCTCCTCATCCTCTCTTTGGTTTAATGATGAACTATTGTTTCGGGAACCCGCTCCCATAGTTCATTTCCCGAGAATCTTGCAATGTCATTTCGTCGATTTGTGTGGCACCTTTTCTTCTCGAACATCCTGAGTCTGAGGTATCATGACACCAATCGGATCTGAATCTCGGTCAGATAAGATGGCTGGGACAACTTTCCAGGAGTTATAATATTGGTCCTTTTGATGACTCGGTAATATGATGTCATGTCTAGCACCCCTGGCTGGAGGAACTATCATTATAATCTCTTTTGCAAGGATAACCATTATTCCAGGAGGGAATTATAAGACTTATTCTATAAGTTGTTCCTGATGAATCCTTTGTGTATCCAAGTCCGACCTTTGCTTCAAGACCAAGCCAATGCTATCTCTAAGCATGTCTGCGGTACTCCGATTTTCAGCAAGAGCAGTTGAAGCCCAATGCTAAATGTTTCTTGGTCAGTTATCCGAATACCGTTGTATGGTAACATCTTGATTAATCTTCGCCTCTTTATCTGAATGTTTGGGTACTTGCTCTCCTACCCTGTATGCCATGTTCTTCTTGTCCATGGGAAGGATATACTCCTAATAATTGTGTGTAATCACAATTTTCCTTTCCATTTGTTTGTTTAACCTTTCCTTGATCTACATGACCTAAGCAGTAATAATTCTCTGCTTTTGTAAACACCTCGTTGTACAACTCTGTCAGTAAGACCTTGATTCTATTGTTAATAACATTCTGGTACTGCCGGTGGACGAGAACTTCGCCTATTGGTCCGCCTCGATTCAACAAACGGGAAAATGTTTCTCTTCGTTCCCCGTCCTTGGTACCGACATTGTTGCCAACATAGCTGACAAGCTATCCACTAACATGCCTTCCTTTCGCGGCTGTGCAAGATGTCACCACCCTTCCTACTTTCAATCCACATGGTGGGCCCATAACCCATAGGTCCACTGGATCGAAACCTGACTCTTCTTTACAACTCGGATTTTAATGTAACCTTTGCACCTGGCTTCGTATGTGATTCACGAGCTAAATTCTATACCATTATTCATCCTGTAATCAAACACCATATTATTCTCGTTGTCCAAGCCCCTATTCCAGCTTCTGTCTAGGCATCGAATAATTGCCTACCCATTTGAAACTTTGGTACCATCGTATATTGCACTCAACGAATTCACTGAAATACAACTCATGGGGTACCTCATGTATTCCCCTTGAGTTCACTGTCAGATGCCCAGCTTTGTGGAGATGCGTTCTTCCGAAGTTTGTCCCCCTGGTCGCGTTCGTAGGACGATGGGGATCCCGAAGAAAGGATGACGACTTGATCACGATGACTTGAAGCGGAGAAATGAAGACATCAACTAAGGAGATCAACCTCTTCGAAAGGGCGGCCAAGACCGAGAAGACTCGTTAGAAGTTCGTAACCAGATTTCCCCCCTTACTCCACCGCTTAAATCTCGGGACAAGATTTCTTGTAGTGGAGGAGAATTGTGACACCCGGATAGTTAAGCTACAGTAACCCTCTACTAATGACGACATGTCACCACAATTACTGTTGATAATCTAGTGTTAGTTCAAAACCGGTTTGAATTCAAATTTAAAGTAAAGTCAAACTATAAAAGTTTTCAAATATCAAAACGAAAATGTTCTAAAGGTGATAAATAAATCATAAGCAATAATGGTAGAGAAATCATATTTCAATAAATTATTAAATGCACTAGAATAATTAAAATAGTGTCTTAAATAGTTAATTAAATCCCTCTTGTAATGTTCAAAATATTAGACTAATTTAATTGGGTGCCCAAGTTATTGAGGCATTATAATAAGTAGTAACTCTAATTTAGGAACTCATTTTATATTTAGTAAAACTATAGTAAATAAAAAATTAAATAAAACTGTAAAGAGAAAAATTAATAAAAGGAAAACAACAGGTTCAAGAAAAGGAAAAGGAAACTTTCTGCACTAGGCCTAATGCACGGTGTCGGCCCAGCTGGCCCAACCCCGGGCCATCCCCTTCCTCCCCCTGTTCATCGTCGCGGTGGACGCCGCACTCGCGTCCATGGCGCGGATGGCCACGCGTCGGCCATCCCCCGGTCGTCCCCGTCGACCTACAAGGGCACCCGTGCCCTGGTCGAACCCTAGCTCTTTCTTCCACCTCCGCCCGCGCCGTTCCTCTCCCCCCTCGCTACATCAAACCGTCGTCGCCATGGACGACCTCATCTGCATGGCCACCGTGCACCTCGCCAGCTGATACCGCGCCAGAAGCCTCGCCTGCTTCCTCTCCGTCAGCTTCGACTACCAACGCAAGCCGGGTGACGCTGCATCACCGGATCTCCGTCATCCTCTTCCTCGGACCCGCCGGATGCCGCCGTGGATCCTGTCGCCTCTGCCGCATCACCATCTTCCCCGGGCCTTCCCAGCAACGACAGTGAGCATCTCCCTCCTTCCCCTCACTTCACGCACTCGATGGCGAGTTCTAGCGCCCGATTCACCGTACGCCTAGTTGCTCCACTGCACGAGCTCGACTCCGTAGAGGCCCCGATGGACCTTTGGTCCCGTTGCAGCCACCGCGCATGCCCACACCGCCTCGTGCGCGCCTCGCTCGCCGCCGTACTCTGTTGCTGCATCGGGCCGCCGCCGACTGCCCCATGCTCCGCTGCAGTGCGCGCCCACCACACCGCCACTGCTACTGCTCCCCGTCGCCCCGGACCTCCAGCGCCCTACCGAGCTCCGTCGCTCGCCTGCTGCCCTCCTGTTGCCGCCCAGCCACGCGCGCATCGCCCCAGCGCCGCCGACGGCCTCACGCGTAGCTCTGCCGCGCCCGGCCGCCGCTCGCGCCCTGCTTACCCCGGAGCTGCTGCTCCTTCCTCGCATACCGCCGGCCACCTCCCCTTCGCCGGCCTGCCCCGCTCACCGCTCCATCGCCTCGCCCCGCTACTGCCTCCGTGACCACTTGCCGTAGCCGCAACGGTCGCGGCCACGGCCGCGCCTGCTCGCACCCCCCTCCGCTCCGGCCTGCGCCCAGGACCCCGCCCGCCGACGACCACCTCCCCTCGCTGCCTCGTGCCCGCGCAGCTCGCCGCGGCTGCCGGCGCCCCGACGCCCGTCCCTCCCCTACCGACGGGCGGATGCCCAGCCGGTGCTACGCCCGGTAGCCCGTTAGCCCGCCCCAATAGGCCCTATGGGCCACTGACCGTGGGGCCTAGCCACGTGTTAAAAGAAAAAAAAGAAATAAACATATATATAATAAATAATAATAATAATTATAATAATAATAATTAATTACCTTAATTAAATAATTAATTACCTTAATTAATACCGATTAGCTTAACCTAATCGTTAATTAAACTAGCTAATCTGTTTTAGTTAGTTTTAGTCAATGACAGCGGGAACCACACATCAGTTTGACTGGTCAACGGCCAGAGTTGACCGCTGACGTCACACTGACATCTTGATGATGTCATAAATACGTTTTGAATTAAATTAAATCTGTAATTCCAGAAAATGATTAAAACTATCCATAACTTGGATGAAAATAATTTATATATGAAAGTTGCTCAGAATTTCGATACGAATCCGAATACGTGGTCCGTTCGTCCGCCACACATCTCTATCATACCGAACATGCAATATTCCTCCTCCGTTTCATCTGCTCGAAAATGCCTAACACCGGGAATACTTTCCCGGATGTTTTTCCTCTTTGCCTGTATCACCGAGCACTGCGTTAGGTCACCTCTAGCACCACGTTTTTCCATGTTACGCTTTGTGATGCTTTGATTTCTTTATTATTTATTATGTTCCCCCTCCGTTACTTCTTTCCGGTAGACCCCGAGACTGACGGCGGCCCCCAGTTCAACTACGGTGATGACGACCCCTCCTTGCCAGAGCAACCAGGCAAGCCCCCCCTTGATCACCAGATATCGCCCATTCCCCTCTCTCTTATTCTTGCATTAGGTTTGCTACTGTTGTTTATTCGATAGCTCCTATTCTGTTGCATAGCCTTTCATTGTTGCTACAACTGTTGATACCTTTACCTTCTATCCTAATGCTTAGTATAGGATGCTAGTATTCCATCAGTGGCCCTACATTCTTGTCCGTCTGCCATGCTGTACTATCGGGCCGTGATCACTTGGGTGGTGATCACGGGTATATTCTATACTATTACATACTCATGATGATGTTTTGGATATGGGGGCTGAAGGGGCAGGTGGTTCCACACAGGTAGTGGTGGCCCTAGGTTCCGGACAGCCCCTTGATGGTTGCTTTGTGGCGGAGCGACATGGCGGGTTGCGACCACCTAGGAGACAGGTGGGCCTGGCCCTGGTCGTTGTTCGCGGTTATTTCATAATAACACGCTTATCGAGATCTTGGTATTTGACCTGAGTCTGGCCATTGGCCTATACGCACTAACCAGCTACGTGGGAATAGTTATGGGCACTCGACGTCGTGGTATCAGCCGAAGCCTTCTTGACTTCAGTGACTTAGCGGCGCGCGCCAGGTTGGACCGCGTAACGCAACTTCCTTAGTAATGGAGGTTGCTAGGTCTGCTCACCGGCCGCCCTCGCAACGTGCAGGTGTGCATTGGGCGATGGGCCCAGACCCCTGTGCGCTTAGGACTTAGACCGGCGCGCTGACCTCTCTGTTGTGCTTAGGTAGGGCTGCGACGTGTTGATCTTCTAAGGCCGGGCATGACCCAGGAAAGTGTGTCCGGGCAAATGGGATCGAGCGTGCTGGGCTATGTGGTGCACCCCTGCAGGGAAGTTAATCTATTTGAATAGCCGTGTCCCTCGGTAAAAGGACGACCCGGAGTTGTACTCTGACCTCATGACAACTAGAACCGGATACTTAATAAAACACACCCAGATGAGTTCCAGATATAACTCGGTGGTTGCTCTCTCACAGGTTGATGTGTGGGAGGATCGCCGGGTAGGATATTGATATACGTTGTTACTTGGTGAACTTACCATCTATTCTATTCTACTGCTGCAAGACGGAGGCTGCCAGAAGCTTTGACGCTTGTTTCTTTCCAACTACTCTCTTATATTGCTGCAAGATGGAGGTTGCCAGAAGCGTAGTCTTCGTTTGGATTAGCTATACCCCTCTTATTCTGGCATTCTGCAGTTCTGTCCACAGATATTACCCTCCTTACACAGATATCATTGCATATGTAGTGTAGTTCCTTGCTTGCGAGTACTTTGGATGAGTACTCACGGTTGCTTTGTTTCCCCTTTTCCCCCTTTCTCCTTTCTTCTCGGTTGGTGCAACCAGATGGTGGAGTCCAGGACCCAGAGGATCTCGAGGATGTTTCTACGTGGAGTTCGGCTTCGAGGAGTAGTTAGGAGGTCCCAGGCAGGAGGCCTTGCCTTTTCGATCGTTGCTATATTTTTGCTAGCCTTCTTATGGCAAACTTGTTTAACTTATGTCTGTACTCAGATATTGTTGCTTCCGCTGACTCTTGTGTTTTCGAGCTTATGTATTCGAGCCCTCGAGGCCCCTGGCTTGTAATATAAAGCTTGTATTATTTTAATTTGTGTCTAGAGTTGTGTTGTGATATCTTCCAGTGAGTCCCTGATCTTGGTCGTACACATTTGTGTGCATGATTAGTGTACGGTCAAATCAGGAGCGTCACATTCCCTTAATTGGACAAGCATCCCACTTATGATTAACCCCTATTGCAAGCATCCGCAAGTACAAAATAAGTATTAAGGTAAACCTAACCATAGCATGAAACAAGTGGATCCAAATCAGCCCCTTACGAAGCAACACATAAACTAGGGTTTAAGCTTTTGTCAGTCTAGCAACCCGTCATCTACTTATTACTTCCCAATGCCTTCCTCTAGGCCCAAACAATGGTGAAGTGTCATGTAGTCGACGTTCACATGACACCACTAGAGGAAAGACAACATACATCTCATCAAAATATCGAACGAATACCAAATTCACATGACTACTTATAGCAAGACTTCTCCCATGTCCCCAGGAACAAAAGTAACTACTCACAAAGCATATTCATGTTCATAATCAGAGGGATATTAATATGCATAATGGATCTGAACATACGATCTTCCACCAAGTAAACCAATTAGCATCAACTACAAGGAGTAATCAACACTACTAGCAACCTACAGGTACCAATATGAGGTTTTGGTACAAAGATTGGATACAAGAGATGAACTAGGTTTTGAGAAGAGATGGTGCTGGTGAAGATGTTGATGAAGATAACCCTCCCCAAGATGGGAGAGTTGTTGGTGATGACGGCGGTGACGATTTCCCTCTCCCAGAGGGAAGTATCCCCGGCAGAACAGCTCCGCCGGAGCCCTAGATTGGTTCCGCCTCGAGACGGTGGCGTCTGATCCCGAAAGCCTCCTTATGATTTTTTCCAGGTCAAAACACCTCATATAGGAGCAGATGGGCATCAAAGAGTCTCCAGGTGGCCCACGAGGCAGGGGGCGCGCCCAGGGGGGCGCCCACCACCCTCTTGGACAGGTGGTGTCCCCTTGACGTATCTCTTTCGCCAGATATTTTTTATATTTTCTGAAATGGTGTTTCGTGGAGTTTCAGAGCTTTTTGAGTTGTGCAGAATAGGTTTCCAATGTTTGCTCTTTTTCTAGCCCAGAATTCCAGCTGCCGGCATTCTCCCTCTTCATGTAAACCTTGTAAAATAAGAGAGAAAAGGCATAAGTATTGTGACATAACGTGTAATAACAGCCCATAGTGCAATAAATATCAACATAAAAGCATGATGCAAAATGGACGTATCAACTCCCCCAAGCTTAGACCTCGCTTGTCCTCAAGCGAAAGCCGATATCGAAAAATATGTCCACATGTTTAGAGATAGAGGTGTCGATAAAATAAAATACAGACACGGGGGCATCATGATCAACCTTATAATAGCAACACACACACACACACACATGCATACATACATATGACTCTTATGCTATATGACTCTTATGCTAAAGTAACAATCTATTCACAATGTCAATTTTGAATCACAAACTCCATTGATAACCAACAAACTAAGATCTCGGTCATTGAAGCAATTGCAGTTTAATGTAACATCAGAAAGAGTCAATATAAGAGCTTTGCAGCAAGTCCACATACTCAACTATCATTTACTCTTTCACAATTGCTCACACTCACGCAATACTTATGTGTATGGAGTTATAATCGGACACATAGAAAGATAAGGGCTTATAGTGTTGCCTCCCAACCTTTTACCTCAAGGGTAATGTCAACAGTAATAGATCATGATAGCTTACATCCAAGTGGTTATATATGTCAGGATCTTTCCAACACATTGTGCTTGCCAAAGGATAAAATATAAAAAGGAAAGGTGATTATCACCTTGACTCTTAAAAGGTAAGAATAATAGATAGGCCCTTCGCAGAGGGAAGTAGAGGTTGTCATGTGCTTTTATGGTTGGGTGTACAAAATTTTAACGCAAAAGAACGTCACTTTATATTGCCACTTGTGATAAGGACCTTTATTATGCAGTCCGTCGCTTTTATTACTTCCATATCACAAGATCATATAAAGCTTATTTTCTGCACACTAATAGATCATACATAATTTAGAGAGTTGCAACAATGACAACTTACTTGAAGGATCTTACTCAATCCATAGGTAGGTATGGGGTACTCTCATGGCAAAACTGGGTTTGAGGATGTATGGAAGCACAAGTAGTATCTCTACTTGGTGCAAGGAGTTTTGGCTAGCATGAGGGGGAAAGGCAAGCTCAACATGTTGGAGGATCCGTGACAATATACTTTATTTCGGATATAAGAAAACATAACTCATTATGTTGTCTTACTTGTCCAACATCAACTCTTTAGCATGTCATATTTTAATGAGTGCTCACAATCATAAAAGATGTCCAAGATAGTATATTTTTATGTGAAAACCTCTCTTTCTTTATTACTTACTATTAATTGCAATGATGACCAAAACTAGGTTTGTCAACTCTCAACAACTTTTATTCATCAAACTCTTTATATGTGAAGTCATTACTTTCCATAAGATCAATATGATTTATTTGATACTTTTTATATTTTCTTTTATTCTCTCATGACCATAGCGAGAGAATCAAGCCCTTCACTCAACACTAATCTTTATTATGTAGCTCACAGACTCAATTACAAAAGGTAAAGATCAAAAAGCAAAAGCTCAAAACTAGAACATACTAAACTTTATTCTACTAGACCAAGATATTATCAAAAGGATCAAACTAAAGAAAACGGTAAAGATAGGAGTGTGATGGTGATACATACCGGGGCACCTTCCCCAAGCTTGGCAGTTGCCAAGGGGAGTGCCCATACCCATGTGATTATGTCTCCTTCTTCGGAGGTGGTGATGTGATATTCTTGGCGATGACACCCCTCAGGATATGATTCTTCTCCTCGAGCTTGTTAACTTGTTGCTTAAGGTCCATAATTTCCTTGCGGAGCTTGCCCGTAACGGCTAAAGCTCCTTTCACCCAAGGATGCTGCATAGCTGCGGGGGAACAAGTAACATTCTTTTTCATATTTTCATAAGAAAGAAACCTGACATTGGTAGGGATGATTGAGTTTGGAATAGCTGAGCTCTGTAGTTCCCCCATCGTGAATCCAGCTCGAAACCGAGAAGTAACTTCTTGATCTTCCTCCATGGCATCTATCCTCTTCAAGTCAGCCTCCATCTCTTCCTCCGTTGATGGACCAAAGTGGCCAGCATCGCTGTTTGCTCTTGGGCCAAGTGTTGGATGAGACACCCAACTCTCTCCAACTAGCTCCTGAGAAAACATCTTGCTCTTATCTACGACAGAAACAGCTCGAAACAAAAACAGAGGATTTTTGCGTGATACGATGGTCAAAACCTTCGGGAGAATATATAGTGAATTTTTACCGACCGAAAGAAGTAACGTGCAAGAAATCGGAGTCCGGGAGGCACACGAGGTGCCCACGAGGCAGGGGGCGCGCCGAGGGGGGTGATACGTCTCCAACGTATCTATAATTTTTGATTGTTCCATGCTATTATTTATGATGTTTTGGATGTTTAATGGGCTTTGCTCTACACTTTTATATTATTTTTGGGACTAACCTATTAACCCAAAGGCCCAGTCCAGATTGCTATTTTGTGTGCCTATTTCAGGGTTTTACAGAAAAGGAATATCAAACGGAGTCCAAACAGAATGAAACTTCGGGAGAGATATTTTTGGAGCAAAATACACACGGGAGACTTGAGAACCACCGAGTAGGGCACACGTGGCGTCCACGAGGGTGGGGGGCGCGCCCCCCTATAGGGCGTGCCCCCTGCCTTGTGGGCCCCATGTTTGGCCCCCAGTGCCCTCCTTCCTCCTATATATACCTACGTACCCCGAAACCATCAGAACAACAGAGAAAACCCTAGTTCCACCGCTGCAAGCTTCTGTTCCCGTGAGATCCCATCTTGGGGCCTGTTCCGGAGCTCCGCCGGAGGGGGGATCTACCACGGAGTGCTTCTACAGCATCATCATCGCCTCACCATGAGTTGTGAGTAGTTTACCACAGACCTTCGGGTCCATAGTTAGTATCTAGATGGTCTCTTCTCTCTCTTTGGATCTCAATAGCAAGTTCTCCTCGGTCTTCAAGGAGATCTATTCGATGTAATCTCTTTTCTTCTTGCTTAGTTACTTTTCCGCTCCCACCGTTAAAATCACTACAAAACTGCTACTGTTACTTTTGCCACTGTTACCGTTATTTCCATAATACTTTGCTGCAGATATTAAGTCTTTTAGGTGTGGTTGAATTGACAACTCAACTACTAATACTTGAAAACTAAAATCCTGATGACAAGTTTCATGGTTATATTTATTCTTAATAGCATACAAGTCATCACAATAATCATCATAGATAGGAGGCATGCTTTCATCATAATAAATTTGCTCATCAAAACTTAGGGAACAAAAAATATCATCTTCATCAAACATAGAATCCCCAAGATTGTGGCTTTGCATATCATTAACATCATAGGTATTCAAAGAATTCATACTAACAACATTGCAATCATGCTCACCATTCACATATTATATAACAAGCATTCTATGTAATTCTTCTTCTAGTACTTGAGCACAATTTTCCTTCCCATCATTTTCACGAAAGATATTAAAAAGATGAAGCATATGAGGCACCCTTAATTCCATTTTTTTGTAGTTTTATTTTATAAACTAAACTAGTGATAAAACAAGAAACTAAAAGATTCGATTGCAAGATCCAAAGATATACCTTCAAGCACTCACCTCCCCGGCAACGACACGAGAAAAGAGCTTGATGTCTACTATGCAACCTTCTTCTTGTAGACGTTGTTGGGCCTCCAAGTGCAGAGGTTTGTAGGACAGTAGTGGTTTCTACTAGGGGCGATTCGAACCAGTGGCTTTATGTATGTTTGGTATCTTTCATTTGGATCTTCACCCGTAGTTGGGTTGTGATGTTATTTGGATGATGATTGATTATGTAATGAATTGTGTGACGTGGCGAGTGTAAGCCAACTATCTTTTTGTTCCTTTTCATCCCTATTTTTACATGAGATGTGCAAAGATACCGAACTTAAGATCATTCCAGAATGGGCTTATACCTTTAAGTCGTGCCTCGACACGTAGGAGGTATAGTCCCATCCTAGGCATTACATCAAAACAAAGTACTACACGCATACTCCTGATGTCTACTACACACCCTTCTTCTTGTAGACGTTGTTGGGCCTCCAAGTGCAGAGGTTTGTAGGACAGTAGCAAATTTCCCTCAAGTGGATGACCTAAGGTTTATCAATCGATGGGAGGCGTAGGATGAAGATGGTCTCTCTCAAGAAACCCTGCAACCAAATAACTAAGAGTCTCTTGTGTCCCCAACACACCCAATACAATGGTAAATTGTATAGGTGAGCTAGTTCGGCGAAGAGATGGTGATACAAGTGCAATATGGATGGTAGATATAGGTTTTTGTGATATGAAAATATAAAAACAGCAAGGTAACTAGTGGTAAAAGTGAGCGTAAACGGTATTTCAATACTTTGAAACAAGGCCTAGGGTTCATACTTTCACTAGTGGAAGTTCTCTCAACAATAATATCATAACTGGATCATATAACTATCCCTCAAGATGCAACAAAGAGTCACTACAAAGTAACTAATAGCGGAGAACAAACGAAGAGATTATTGTAGGGTACGAAACCACCTCAAAGTTATTCTTTCTGATCGATCTATTCAAGAGTCCGTGGTAAAATAACACAAAGCTATTCTTTCCGTTCGATCTATCCTAGAGTTCGTAATAGAATAACACCTTAAGACACACATCAACCAAAACCCTAATGTCGACTAGATACTCCATTGTCACCTCCAGTATTCGTGGGCATGATTATACGATATGCATCATACAATATCAGATTCATCTATTCAACCAACACAAAGAACTTCAAAGAGTGCCCCAAAGTTTCTACCGGAGAGTCAAGACGAAAACGTGTGCCAACCCCTATGCATAGATTCCCAAGATCGCGGAACCCGCAAGTTGATCACCAAAACATACATCAAGTAGATCATGTGATATCCCATTGTCACCATAGATAAGCACATGCAAGACATACATCAAGTGTTCTCAAATCCTTAAAGACACAATCTGATAAGATAACTTCGAAGGGAAAACTCAGTCCATTACAAGAAAGTAGAGGGGGAGAAACATCATAAGATCCAACTATAATAGCAAAGCTCGCGATACATCAAGATCGTGCCATCTCAAGAACACGAGAGACAGAGAGAGATCAAACACATAGCTACTAGTACATACACCCATCCCCGAGGGTGAACTACTCCCTCCTCATCATGGAGAGCACCGGGATGATGAAGATGGCCACCGGAGAGGGATTCCCCCCTCCGGCAGGGTGCCGGAACGGGTCTAGATTGGTTTTCGGTGGCAACAGAGGCTTTCGGCGGCGGAACTCTCGATCTAGGTTTCTTTTCAGGGGTTTCTGTATTTATAGGAATTTTTGGCGTCGGTCTCACGTCAAGGGCAGGGGGGGGGGCGGGTCTCCGAGTCGTCCAGGAGATAGGAGGGCGAGCCCGGGGGGTAGGGCACGCCCTCCACCCTCGTGGAAGGCTCGGGACTCTTCTGGCCCAACTCTTTCACTCCGGGGGCTTCTTTTGGTCCATCAAAAATCATCAAAAATTGGCACGTCAATTGGACTCCGTTTGGTATTCCTTTTCTGTAAAACTCAAAAACAAGGAAAAAACAGACCCTGGCACTCGGCTCTAGGTTAATAGGTTAGTCCCAGAAATCATATAAATGCATATAAAACATCCAAGATGCATAATATAATAGCATGGAACAATAAAAAAGTATAGATACGTTGGAGACGTATCGAGCATCCCCAAGCTTAATTCCTGCTCGTCCTCGAGTAGGTAAATGATAATAAACAGAATTTTTGATGTGGAGTGCTACCTAACATAATTCTCAATGTAATTCTCTTTATTGTGGCATGAATGTTCAGATCAGAAAGATTCAAGACAAAAGTCTATATTGACATAAGAATAATAATACTTCAAGCATACTAACAAAGCAATTACGTCTTCTCAAAATAACACGGCCAAAGAAAGTTCTTCCCTACAAAATCATATAGTTTGGCTATGTTCAATCTTCGTCACACAAGAATACTCAAATCATGCACAACCCCGGTTTCAGCCAAGTAGTTGTTTCATACTTCTATTTTTTCAAACTTTTTCAACTTTCACGCAATACATGAGTGTGAGCCATGGATATAGCACTATAGGTGGAATAGAGTGGTGGTTGTGGAGAAGAAAACAAGGAGGAAGATGGTCTCACATCAACTAGGTGTATCGATGGGATATGGAGATGCCCATCCATAGATATCAATGTGAGTGAGTAGGGATTGCCATGGAATGGATGCACTAGAGCTATAAATGTATGAAAGCTCAACAAAAGAAACTAAGTGGGTGTGCATCCAACTTGCTTACTCACGAAGACCTAGGGAATTTGAGGAAGCCCATCATTGGTATATACAAGCCAAGTTCTATAATGAAAATTCCCACTAGTATATGAAAGTGACTAAACAAGAGACTCTCTGTCATGAATATTATGGTACTACTTTGAAGCACAAGTGTGGAAAAAGATAGTAGCATTGCCCCCTTTTTTTTCTATTTTTTTCCTTTTTTGGGCCTTTCTTTTTTCTTTGGCCTTTCTTCCCATTTTTTCTTTTTTTGGGACAATGCTCTAATAATGATCATCATCACACTTTTCTTTACTTACAACTCGATACTAGAACAAAGTATGACTCTATATGAATGCCTCCAGTGGTGTACCGGGATGTGCGATGAATCAAGAGTGACATGTATGAAAAATTATGCATGGTGGCCTTTACACAAATACGATGTCAACTACATGATCATGCATGGCAATATGACAATGATGAAGTGTGTCATAATAAATGGAATGGTGGAAAGTTGCATGGTAATATATCTCGGAATGGATATGGAAATGCCATGATAGGTAAGTATGGTGGCTGTTTTGAGGAAGGTATATGGTGTGTGTATGGTACGGGCGAAAGTTGCGCGGTACTAGAGAGGCTAGCAATGGTGAAAGGGTGAGAGTGCGTATAATCCATGGACTCAACATTAGTCATAAAGAACTCACATACTTATTGCAAAAATCTACAAGTCATCAAATGTAATGCCCCGGATGTAACACTTTCCCAATATGGCAATATATAAAATTTGGCTTCATCAATTCCATTCCGGGTTCTTCTTTCTTTTCGGGTTTCTTCGTTTTGTCATGTGCGTGTGTGCATTTCATCCATGTCATGTTGTCATGTGCATTGCATTGCATTGTGTTGTCACTTGCATCCGGTCCCACTCGTCTCTTCCCGTTGTCCGTTTCGAGTTCCAACGCTCTCACACGTGCCCGTGGCATCCCCGAGTCCTTCTTTCATGTGTGTCCGTGTAACGTTTCCGGAACGGTGTGAGACTTGTCATGCGATGTTGTTTTGGTACGTGTAGGCCGCCAGTCAAGTTTCGTCGCGTTTGGAGTTCGTTTAGTACTCCAACGGTTAACCTAGTGGGCTAAAAGTACTTCCTCTTTGAGGCCCAAGACCCCCTCCACAACAGCCCACCAACCCAGCACAACCCTTCCCATCATCTCGATCGTCGAATTGTGATCGTGTGGCCGATAACCGCTCCCCATTTGGAGTCTCCTAGCTCCTTGTGCCTATATAAACGTCCCCATGACCATTTTCGCGTCCGAAACCCTAGCTCCACGCCTCCTTCGCCGCGCCGGACACGTCCGTACGCCGCCGGACGTGTCCAGCGACCGCCGCCGCCACTCTGCGGGCGACACGTGGCAGATCCGCCTCCGCCGCCGCGTGGGCCCGCAGGCCTGTTCCCGGCCCGCCGCTGCCGCCGTCCGGGCCGCGCGCCCCCGCGCCCTCCGCTCCTTCGTCCCCGCCGCCGAGGGCCACCGCCGCGCGCGCTCGCCGACTGCCGGCCCGCAGCTCGCCGGCGACCCAGCTCCCGCCGGCCGCATCTCCTCCGGCCCCGAGCCCAAGCCACGCCGCCGGCCTCACAAGCTCCCGCCGCCGGCCGAGCCCCGGCCTCCTCCAGCCCCCGCAGGCCGCCGCCCGTCGTCCTCCGGCGCCGTCGCCGGCCGGAGCAGAGCCAGCAGCCGCCGCCCCACCATTTTCCTTCCGGTCGCCGCCGTGGGATCGGCCGATCCCGATCCAAGAGCCAGATCGGTCCGATCCGGAGCTGGAAACCCTAACGGGCCGCGCCCGTTTCGCCGTTGACCCGCGGTCCCGATCCACTTCCGTGCCCCGGTACCCGCGTTGACCCGCAACCTGTTTGACCCGATCCAGTTTGCAGGTTGACCCCGTTTACCTCTAAGTTTTTGTTGTTTTAGTTGTCTGATGCATTTTTTGTGATGATGATAACTTTTACTGTGCTTGTTCGATTTGTGCTAATGATATGTCAAAATGGTCGTGGTGACATGTACTATGTTTTGTTCCATTGTGTCATGCTTGTTTGAGTCCATCTAGATGTCTTAATCTTCATGACAAGAGTGCTACATGTTATAAACTGCTGCTACTAGTTATTTTCATACCATGTTTGAGATGTGATAACTTGGTGCATGTTTATCCGAATGAAGCAAATGATATGTCAAAATGTTCATCATGAGATGCTCTACATGTTGGTTGCTATAGCATGCATGTTAGAGTTCATATTGCCATGTTTATCACTGTTGCAAGAGTGCATGTGGCTGTTAGGTTTTGTAACTTGTTACGAGATGCCTAGTTGAGGAGCTCGTTGCTATTGATGTGTTTGTCCCCATGTGGCATGCTCATATGTTTTAGATTCCCATCATGTGATCTTTGCTGTGGTGCAAACCACTTGCCATGATATGCCTTGAGGTGACTTAAACATGCTCGCAAACATGCCATGGTAATGTCACTGTTTTAACACTTAGTGAAATTTCACTAAGTCTGGAATCTGTAATATCCTGATGCTATGTTTGCTTGTTGTCCTAGGCATATCCATGTTAGTTTTGGGGTGGCCTTTGATCATTACTTGTTGTATATGTTGTTGTCTATCCATTCATGCCCTCACATGCTCATTTGGGTTGCTGTAGCATATTTAATTCTTGCTCCCAAGTTGCTATCAAATATTACTGTCAGGTTTTTATTGTCATGTTCAAAATGTTGTAGCTTGTTGCTATTGATCCGTGCCTCCTATGGAGATGCTCCAATGGAGTTGTTTGCTGTAGGATATGTCTAATTCATGTCCATGCTTCTTATCACCATGTTTGAGTGATGTATAGTATATATTTCTTGCTCCAAAGTTGCTATGTGGCTGTTAATTTCAGCATTGCATTGTTTCTTGTTTCGGGCGTATCTTTTAGTCCGTTGCTCCGTTTTGAGCGTGCCCTACATGAAACTTGTGTGTTTTTGCATGAAGTTTCATATTATCATCTTGTTAACATGTTTGGAGTATGTTTGCTTGATGTTTGGGTGCATCTTGCACCGTTGCCATGCTTATCTTGTTTTGATCATATATTCTAGACCGTAGCTCCGTTTCAAACAAACTTTATATGAAACTTGACTAGAATTTCGTGTAGATCATCATGGTGCATGTAGTATTTGAAATTTTTTTTACTAACTTGTTGTGTGGCTTAAGGGCCCACAACACCTATGGGATATTTTATTCCCTTTCTATGCTCTGGGACTCTGATCTCTCTTCTATTCGGGTTAAAATATTTTACTAACTCTGACTCTAGGTTCTCGTAACTACTTCTCCCGGAGAGGCCTCATTCCGGAAGATCACCTGCTTTGTCAGAAGATTTCGAGGATATCCATCGATATTTTCCCGAGACCCTTGTGGTCATTGCTTTCACTGCCACCGATATATCCCTACGGATATCTGCATGCACTTGCCATTCTCATGATCATTCCTCGTCGCCCTTGTTGTTACAAGATGCCTTGAAATATTCTCCATTGTCCTGAGAATCCTTTGAGTTTACTGTCTTGTAGTTTTATTTTGCATAAAAAAACCCTTATGGCTATTTCCTAACATTTATCGAGAATCCGTTCTTCTCGATTGTTCATGTGTCTCACAATATTCTTCGGAATACTATTCGATCTTTCGAAAATCCTCTGCAACCTACTACTCTTGAAATTCTTGCCTGCTTGCATTATGGTTAATTCCATATGACTACTAGTCTTTGTTAACATCTCTTGCCTTAGCCATTTTGAGCCTATTGATTCAATGTGTGCGTATGCACGCAGTCATCAGGTTGTCCTTTTTAAAATTATCTTTCCGACTCAGATGTCATTCCGGACATGAGTTGGTCCTCGACATTTCAAACCTTTATTGCTTGTCCAACTAAGTGTTTTCAACTTATCCATCCTTGATCAGAGCGTCTGCTTCTGATCCTTCGTTTTGGAAACCATAATTTCTTTCTATCTGAGCATCAGACTAATCAGGTGATTCTTGACTCTGATGCCACCGCATTCTTTCTTCCTCTGAGTGAGTACCGATACTCACATCAGCTCCGTTGTGAATCGCCCGATCCATTGTTGGATTGTTACCGACAGTGTCCTTCATATTCAATCACCTTGTGAGTTCTTCCCCTGATACATAATGCCTTTGATAAATTGTATCCTCTGCTTGGCCAACCATGCTCTGCTTTCGAGCTTTTTTTTTTTACTTTAGAAACTTGTGGTATATGTTACTAAGATGCCCGATGGGTTGAACCTATGCCTTCACCTAATCCGTGAGAACCTGAAAGTTTTCACAAGTCATACTCTTCCGGTTTTCTACCAAATAAAATTCCAACACTACATTTTTATCAAAGCGAGAGGTGAAAGAAATGATATGCATTAAAGATGTGGGAGTCGAGCTTGAACTTTGTGTTCATGCCCATGAATATGATGTATATCATCTCGGAAGCTTCTTGCAAATTGATTATCCAGTTGTATGATTATTTCGGTATTCTTGAATTGATTCCTTATAGTTATGGTTCCGACCATGCTGTCCTGATCTGTTATATCTGATGGTAATTCATTCTAGTGCCTCGTCCATTTTTGGCAAGGTTGAAGTATCTACTGTCATAGGTCAATGACCCGGTTCTACTTCTATCATGTTCTACCTTCGAGTATTACCCCCTGTTATCTCGAAGATGTCTTGCCACTGCACCACATCTTACTAACGTTGTCGAAGTAATGTCTTCCCTTATCATAATCACTCTACGATTTCTGGGTTGTTGTCAACCGAGGACACCGACTAGTGAAATTATTCGGCATTACTAATCAAATACCCCTAGTATGGGAAATTCTGAACTCGATCCGGTCATTCCTAGACTATCGGCTGCATCCTGGTCTTGCTATCTTTGACTGTGCTACCTCGTCCTTCTCTGGTGAACGAATTCTTCAGTGTGTGAGCACCACTTACATCGAGCTTTCGACATCATGTTGCTTGTCTTGAAAGGCAACTTTGGTCCCGAGCTTGCATCTTATATATTGATACTATAACTTGCCACTTCGTCATTTCCTCACTTGTTGCCATTGTTGTTTGATTGCATCCTCTTGGAACCTCCCGGAAAATGTGACGGATCACCTTCAACACTTTGACTTCTTCTGAGATGTCAACTGTGTTCATGATGAGAAATACCCTCCTTGCCCTCGATGATTTTTATTATCATCGACAACACCCTTGACTTCATTTCATCGCGAACTTGTCCACATTATGAATAACACTTGCTCTCCACATAGTGTTGTGTTCTGCCTTGAAGTACTACTGTCTTTTATGTCGAGAATGTTGTGGGGATTGCTCCACCTCATAGAAATCCTCGGCATGATGATACTTCTCATCATTACCATTCTTCCTTGGTCCCCGTGTTGTTTTTAACCGGGATACCAATATGCTAACGATGCCACTTGAGTTCTATACTTCTAGCAACCCTATTGCTTTGAAGTTAACGATCGACAGTTCGTTCCAATACTGTTGGTTATTGAATTGTCACTCTAACATTGATCTTGCTGCCAAAGGTCATATTTTGGGCACACCATTCAACTAATGATTAATGGTTTATGTTTTCCTCGAGCATACAACATTATATCCTTTGAATTAACAAGTGACATCTTCTTGTTCACATTATTGTGGAAATCCATCTGTTGGAATAATTCTCGATGAATTGTCGCTGAGCCCATCAGCCACCTCCTCATCCTCTCTTTGGTTTAATGACGAACTATTGTTTCGGGAACCCGCTCCCATAGTTCATTTCCCGAGAATCTTGCAATGTCATTTCGTCGATTTGTGTGGCACCTTTTCTTCTCGAACATCCTGAGTCTGAGGTATCATGACACCAATCGGATCTGAATCTCGGTCAGATAAGATGGCTGGTACAACTTTCCAGGAGTTATAATATTGGTCCTTTTGATGACTCGGTAATATGATGTCATGTCTAGCACCCCTGGCTGGAGGAACTATCATTATAATCTCCTTTGCATGGATAACCATTATTCCAGGAGGGAAATATAAGACTTATTCTATAAGTTGTTCCTGATGAATCCTTTGTGTATCCAAGTCCGACCTTTGCTTCAAGACCATGCCAATGCTATCTTGAAGCATGTCTGCAGTACTCCGATTTTCAGCAAGAGCATTTGAAGCCCAATGCTAAATGTTTCTTGGTCAGTTATCTTAACACCATTGTATGGTAAAATCTTGATTAATCTTCGCCTCTTTATCTGAATGTTTGGGTACTTGCTCTCCTACCCTGTATGCCATGTTCTTCTTGTCCATGGGAAGGACATACTCCAAATAATTGTGTGTAATCACAATTTTCCTTTCCATTTGTTTGTTTAACCTTTCCTTGATCTACATGACCTAAGCAGTGATAATTCTCTACTTATGTAAACACCTCGTTGTACAACTCTGTCAGTAAGACATTGATTCTATTGTTAATAACATTCCGGTACTGCCGGTGGACGAGAACTTCGCCTATTTGTCCGCCTACGAACGGGAAAATGTTTCTCTTCGTTCCCCGTCCTTGGTACCGATATTGTCGCCAACATAGCTGACAAGCTATCCACTGACATGCCTCCCTGCCACGGCTGTGCAAGATGTCACCACCCTTCCTACTTTCAATCCACATGGTGGGCCCATAACCCACAGGTCCACTAGATCGAAACCTGACTCTTCTTTACAACTCGGATTTTAATGTATCCTTTGCACCTGGCTTCGTATGTGATTCACGAGCTAAATTCTATACCATTATTCATCCTGGAATCAAACACCATATTATTCTCGTTGTCCAAGCCCCTATTCCAGCTTCTGTCTAGGCATCGAATGATTGCCTACCCATTTGAAACTTTGGTACCATCGTATATTGCACTCAACGAATTCACTGAAATACAACTCATGGGGTACCTCATGTATTCCCCTTGAGTTCACCGTCAGATGCCCAGCTTTGTGGAGATGCGTTCTTCCGAAGTTTGTCCCCCTGGTCGCGTTTGTATGACGATGGGGATCCCGAAGAAAGGATGACGACTTGATCACGATGACTTGAAGCGGAGAAATGAAGACATCAACTAAGGAGATCAACCTCTTCGAAAGGGCGGCCAAGACCGAGAAGACTCGTTAGAAGTTCGTAACCAGATTTCCCCCCTTACTCCACCGCTTAAATCTCGGGACGAGATTTCTTGTAGTGGAGGAGAATTGTGACGCCCGGATAGTTAAGCTACAGTAACCCTCTACTAATGATGACACGTCACCGCAATTACTGTTGATAATCTAGTGTTAGTTCGAAACCGGTTTGAATTCAAATTTATAGTAAAGTCAAACTATAAAAGTTTTCAAATATCAAAACGAAAATGTTCTAAAGGTGACAAATAAATCATAAGCAATAATGGTAGAGAAATCATATTTCAATAAATTATTAAATGCACTAGAATAATTAAAATAGTGTCTTAAATAGTTAATTAAATGCCTCTTGTAATGTTTAAAATATTAGACTAATTTAATTGGGTGCCCAAGTTATTGAGGCATTATAATAAGTAGTAACTCTAATTTAGGAACTCATTTTATATTTAGCAAAACTATAGTAAATAGAAAATAAAATAAAACTGTAAAGAGAAAAAATTAATAAAAGGAAAACAACAGGTTCAAGAAAAGGAAAAGGAAACTTTCTGCACTAGGCCTAATGCATAGTGTCGGCCCAGCTGGCCTAGCTGGCCCAACCCCGGGCCATCCCCTTCCTCCCCCTGTTCATCGTCGCGGTGGACGCCGCACTCGCGTCCATGGCGCGGATGGCCACGCGTCGGCCATTCCCCGGCCGTCCCCGTCGCCCCCGTCGACCTACAAGGGCACCCGTGCCCTGGTCGAACCCTAGCTCTTTCTTCCACCTCCGCCTGCGCCGTTCCTCTCCCCCCTCGCTACATCGAACCGTCGTCGCCATGGACGACCTCATCTGCATGGCCACCGTGCACCTCGCCAGCGCCAGAAGCCTCGCCTGCTTCCTCTCCGTCGGCTTCGACTACCAACGCAATCCGGGTGATGCTGCATGACCGGATCTCCGTCATCCTCTTCCTCGGACCCGCCGGATGCCGCCATGGATCCTGTCACCATCACCATCTTCCCCGGGCCTTCCCAGCAACTGCAGTGAGCATCTCCCTCCTTCCCCTCACTTCACGCGCTCGATGGCGAGTTCTAGCGCCCGATTCACCGTCCGCCTAGTTGCTCCGCTGCACGAGCTCGACTCCGACAAGGCCCCGGTGGACCTTTGGTCCCGTTGCAGCCACCGTGCATGCCCACACCGCCTCGTGCGCGCCTCGCTCGCCGCCGTACTCTGTTGCTGCATCGGGCCGCCGCCGACTGCCCCATGCTCCGCTACAGTGCGCGCCCACCGCACCGCCGCTGCTACTGCTCCCCGTCGCCCCGGACCTCCAACGCCCTACTGATGGCTTCTCGCCCCTCGTTGGTTACCCCAAGTGGAAGGTTTGAGATGCAGTGTAGCGGAAGTTTTCCCTTGGCAATACCAAGGATCGATTTCCCTGAGACTCCCAGTTTCAACAAGAAGGTGTCAACTGCTAACGGCGCCAGATATTAGAAATCAACATGGACCTGCACACAGATACAAATAACTTTGCTCCCAATGAGTACAGAGAGGTTGTCAATCCCTCCGGCCTTGTAGTTTACAAATGATCAAACGCAAGTGATAGTAGTGATAGATATTCCTGCAATATTAAATAAAAGCAGAAAGTAAATAGAGGATGTAATCAATGATGGTAATATGGACCGGAGTCTCATGATGTTCACTAGTGATGTCTCTCTCCCAAAAGACGATAAAACAGCTATGTGAGGTAAACGAATTACAGCTGGGCAATTGACAGGACCATGTGCGCAAACCAATGCTGACTAAGTTGCAAGAAAGGTAGAGGTTCAAAGCATGGGCGGTACGCCGAGGTAAGTAGACCGAAATCCATCTGCATCTACTACTAATCATCCACCTTGAGATATCTATCCAGAACATCTCGCTGGTATTAAGTTGCGAGTCCCACCCATAGTGTAAACTCAAAGCAACAGACAACTGCATTAAAAGAACTTTGCATAAAGTAAACAATCCTTGCACCCGCGGGTACAAGCACCGTTGTTTTCCCCCTTGTGGCAACAGCACATCCCCTAGACTCATGTTTCTGTCACTCAAGCTAGTCATCGAGGGGCATGAACCCACAATCAAGCATAACGTTCCCTCTTGGAGTCACTACCTACTACTTGGCCAAAGCAATAAATAACAACGGAGAACATGCAAGAATTACTTACGAACATAAATATAAAAGAGGTGAATCAAATATATTACTCAAACACAATCTGAACATAATCTCATAATCCATCGGATCCCAGCAAACTCATCATAGCAACAGCATAAGGATTACATATGTGCCTCGATCATGTAGGGCAGCTCACCAGGACTAATTAGTGAAGCACAAGAACGGGAGGAGAACATCACATAGCTACTGGTCATGGACCCATGGTCCAAGGGAGACTACTCACAACTCATTCGGGAGGCGTCCATGGTGGTGGAGAAGCTCCCGGTGGTGATCCTCCCCTCCGGCAAGGTGCCGGGAAGAGTTCTCCTGGTGCTCCCGATCTTGGAAGCGGCGGCGGCGGCGGAACTGAGATGAGATCGCGAAAAAGGGTTCCCGTCTCGAGGGTTTTGGGAGACGGTCTAAATATATGCCAAAGGGGGGCATCAGCGGAGCCTCAGGGGGCCAAGGCGCCCCCCCGGCGCGGCCCAGGGGGGGGGGGGCGCCACCAGGTTGCCTGGAGCCCTGGTGGCCCCCCTCCGGCCGTGCTTCGGGTGCCTGGTAGCTTCTGGAATGCTGATTTTTTATATAATTTTTCCGGGATTTTTCTGGCAGTTCTCGTAATGGGAAAACCTGAAATACAAAAACAGCCGAAAACAGAAACTGGCACTGGGGTGCACTGAGTTAATAGGTTAGTCCAAATATGATCAAAAGTGTATGGAAGTATATAAATATCATAGCAATATCACCCAAAAGAGGCATGGAGCAAGCAGAAATTATAGATACGTTTTGGATGTATCAACATCCCCAAGCTTAATTCCTGCTCGTCCTCGAGTAGGTAAATGATGACAAGAATAATTTCTGTGGTGACATGCTATTAACCATATAGGAATTTTTTGTAGTCATATGACAAAAGCTTACTGAGACAATGAATCTATAGTAATTAAGTTGCCTCATGAGAAAATCACAAAGAACTTAAAGTTTTACAATATGATACTGAAACATCGCATAGATTTGTAATGAACATGGTGTGCAAATATGATAAAGTGATATCTCGCTTGCCCCCTTTAGTGAAGCAAAACATAAATGCAGGGGCACCTCCAAGGTTTAAGTGATGACTAGATACAATGATTTCAGAATAAACGATATCACAATCATGCAAAAGACAATGCTACTTTGGGACAATGCACATTACACTCAGAATGACAATCATGCTCTTAGTAGTTGGTGCTTTTAAAAGAAGGTGGAGACTCTCGAACCGTGGCTTTTGTTGGCAAGGTTGAAAACCCGTAGTCGGAAACAAAGACAAAACATGTACCAGAGCTCTTGATTTTAAAACAGAGGTAATAATTATTATTTTTAGATCATGCATGTTTCGTTAACGAATGCTAGCATACAATTCAATCACTTCTTGAGATGGACAAGTTTCGAGGAACGGCTCCCGAATGAGGACGATCACATCCTCTTAATCTCCTTTGTTTATCACTGCCAAAGTTTTCTGATTTCTCATGAACAGAGCGTGAAGGAGGGTTTGTTTGTTATATTAATTTTGAGCCGGGCGCACTCAATGCCAGTTCCTTCTCGTATTATGGGTTTGCACATTATACATGCAATCCTGGGGTGAAGCTTGTCCAACTTAAAAAGATTATGAATTAACTACTACTTCCTCATGAACTTACAACAGAGGCACAAAATAGGAATGCTTTTCTTTTTGAATAATTTCGAGATGGTACATGCAAGTCTCCGTTAGGAATGGCAGGTAAATACCATGTAGGAAGGTATGGTGGACTCATATGGCATAACTGGTATAAAGGAATTTGGATGCACAAGCAGTCAGTCCGCTTAGTACAGGCGAAGGTTAGCAAAAGACTGGGAGCGACCAACTAAGAGAGCAATGACGGTCATAATCATGCAGAGCGACAAAGCAACATTGAATCAGGCATGGAAGTTATATCGCTACTCAGAAACAAAAGATCATCAAGGCTTGACAGACTTTCTTTACAGTCTTAAATATGCGTGAGCGTACGCCAAGTCAATCAAAATAAATTCTTGAAGGAAGATATTACTAAACCATACCACATCATAGGCAAACAAATCATGTTGGTACTCCAATAACACATTGGGAACCCCCCAGCTATTTGAGACTAACCATAAGAAAACATGAACTACTAAGCGCCATTATGCACGTAGCATCTTTATCATAGACATATCAACCAATGCAACGGAAGCAAACACTCTTAATAAGATAAGCATGATAACTAAAGAGAGTTCAAGCAACCAACTAAACAAAAGCTCTTTAGAAAGATAAGCATGAAAGTTAAGAGCTAAGCATGATAGTAGCTATTAAAAGACAAAGAACACACACAGCAGAGATAGATATGAAAATTCTATGTTATGTTCTAGGTAGAAGTGGAGCGTGTTTCTCTCCCACACAAAGAAAGCTGAGTTCTGACTCGTTATGAAAAGCTAAGGAAAACTAAAAAAGGAAAACTAAAAGCAAGACGCTCCAAGCATAGCACATAACACATGAAGTGATTAAAATATAGTGGAACGAAAGACGAACTGATAATGTTGATGGAGAAGGGGATGCACGGGGGCATCCCCAAGCTTAGACGCCTGAGTCTCCTTGAATATTTCTTGGGGGTGCATGGGGGCATCCCCAAGCTTGAGCGTTTGACACTCCTGAATCTTTTTATCATCTTCCCTCGCACACTTGAAAACTCCCTTCATACATAACTCATCATAATCTGATTAGCGAGGTTAGTACCCATAATAAAATAATTGTTCCTTGCTGGAAATAAGGATATTCTTGAAGGTCTACTGTTTCTCAAGATTGCCAAAAGGTTTTTGCAAAGAAAAAGCAAGCTTTAGGTTTGCAAAATGAAGGAAAGGCAAATCAGGACATAATCTGTGAAAAACAGAACAGCAGGTAGTAAGTGATTTTTCCTGGGCACTTCTGCAACTCTAATCAAAAATCTCAAAACAGATGCACGAAAGAAAATTATATAGAGCACGCTGTCGAAAAAATTCAGACCAAAAAGATGATCTGGTGATTTTATACGAATTTTTCTATCCAAGGACAGAATCTGTTTCCTGGACAGCACGTCACAACTTTTGAACTTTCTTGCAATCAGAGGCTACACTTGGCAAAAAATTGAAAAGCAAAGATACAATGATGATGCTACAGTAGTAACAACATCAAGACACAACAAAAGCAAAATAAAATTTATTCATTGGGCTGCCTCCCAAAAGCGCTTTCTTTTATGCCTTTAAGCTAGGCATAATGAATAGAGATCAAGTTGTATCAATTGAACCATCATCAAGATCATCAAAAAGCTCTTCAATAATACAACTAGTCTTAAGAGGACTTTCAAATAAAGGCCTCATAGAGATACTTCTAGGGAGAAGACCAAAAGGATAAAAGTCAAAGGAAGATTCATTTATAAATTCATCAAAGAGAGGTGTTTCTTCCAAAGTCTTTACAGTTTCAACCCCTTTGGCAATAGATGGATTACTTTTAGAACGGGGAGCCTTTGGAACGTGAACGAACTTAGGATCCCTCTTTGCCGGAGTTTCTACCTTTTTGGTTTTGATTGAGGAGAAAGTAGTTCCTAGAGTATCAAATATTTCCTCAATCTTGTCTATCCTAGAAGAGTCCAAGTCATGGGATTTGATGGTCTCCAAAGTTTTGAAAATTTTATGCATGGAGCTATTGATACGTCCAAAATGCATCACTATTTTGTATCATAATTTATCCTTATTCATTGATATATTTCACGTTACGGTGATGTTCTTATGTTGTTTTGGTCTATTTTACACAGTTTGCAAACTTTCCGATGCCGAAGCAGCAGACGCAGGATTCAGCAGTAAAAAGTGGACGCTGAGTTGCTGAAGAAGAATACCTCCAAATTACCTGAAAATTGACGGGAGATATTTTTCAGACGGATCACGAGGGCACGCGAAAGGGCAACCAGAGGGGGGCCACAGGGTGCCCAGGCGGCCTGGGGGCGC
>LR738715.1:872119702-872131608 GCA_902687465.1 Secale cereale | reverse complement strand
GGGCGCCTGGAGCCCCTGGCCCACCTCTGGCAGCCCCCTTTTGCATATATGCTCTCCGTTATCGAAAAACCCTAGAGACGGGGATTTTTACGGAGTTCCCCCGCCGCTCCATGGCGGAAACCTACAGAGAAGAAAAAGCCATCTCCGGCGGGCAGATTCCGCCGGGGAGATCACCTCCCGGAAGGGGAGATCGTCGCCATCGTCATCACCATCGTCACGGGCATCATCGAGATCATCATCAACATCATCCCCAACACCAGCTCCATCTTCATCTTCATCCAAATCTCATCTTACAATCGCAACTTGTGTTGTAACTCGTACTACCTATCCTCTCTACTCCATCGGTGTTGATTACTACTTTGTGGTGAATGCTATTGAGTTTTGTTGGAGAAATACTATTATGTCCAGATTGTTTATCACATATTTATCCCCACTGATCATGATCTCTTTTATGTCTCGTGAGTAGTTACCTTAGTTCTTGAGGACATGGGGAAAGTCTTGTTGTTAGTAGTCATATGCTGTTGAAGTAATATGTGTTGTTTGATACTTAAGTTGTGTTGTCATTCTACTAGTGGTGTTGTGTGAGTCGAACACCCAACACTTCGCCTTATTAAGGACCTAGGAGAATACATTGTGTATAAATAATGCTTATGGTGGGTTGCCGGAGTGACAGAAACCTGAACCCCAGTTCGCACGCTTTTGCATAAGGGAATAATGCATCCTCGATCGTATTGCTATGGTTAGGCTTTTGCCTTAAATTCTATCTTGTATTTGCGGATGCTTGCAAGTTGTTTAATCATAAGAGTGCATTCATCTTAGTCTAGAGAGTGCACTAGCATAGATCCACCCACTCAACACTTATCAACACATAACATAGTATCGATACGGAATATGGTGAAAGCACATTACTACCTCTCCCGTGTGTCCTCAAGAACGCTTTAGTCTTTATAAGTTCAGTTGCTAGGCCTCTCCTTTGCTAAGAAAGGATTGGGCCACTTGTTACTCTCAGTACCTTTTACATTACTTGCTTTTACCTTCCTGTTGCTTATACCGAGAAAACCCCTAAAAGTTATCTTTCAGTGCTTGCAGTAATTTCTTGCTCAGAATCGCTTATCAATACCTTCTGCTCCTCGTTGGGTTCGACACTCTTACTTATCGAAAACGCTGCAATAGATCCCTTACGGTTGTGGGTCATCAAGTACCGTCTTCTGGCGCCGTTGCCGGGGAGCGTAGCGCTATTGGTAAAGTGAAACTGGTAAGAAAGTTTTTTTTATAATTCCGTCTTTATTTTTGCTATTTGCTGCTCCTTGTCCTTATGGACAACCCTATTATTGGATCGTTGCTTGCGGGAAGAAGCCCCACACCTGTGGTGGTTGATCCCCCCCCCTACTGAAATTGTGCCTTATAAAATACCAGCTGGTATTATCGATTATGTTTTGGCTAATCGTTACGCAGGAGACAGACATCCCGGTGAACACTTGCTATATCTGTCACAACTATGTTCATTATTTAAGCTTGCAGGTGTATCGAGGGAGTTTTTCATGAGGAAATTGTTTGTCGTATCACTTATAGATAAAGCTTCAGATTGGTATGGGCTTCTCGATAACTCACACTTGCTGGACTGGCAGGAGCTTATGTCTCTCTTTTATATTAAGTTTTATCCTCTTCATGAAATTCATCGAGACCGGAATTATATCTATAACTTTAGGTCTCGTGACGGAGAAAGCATTGCTCAAGCTTGGGGGAGATTGAAGTCCCTAATGCTCAAATGCCCTATTCATAAGCTTCCCAAGGAAATTATACTTACAAATTTTTATGCCAGGCTTTCTCGTCAGGATAAGGAGATGCTGGATGCCTCCTCTAGTGGGGTGTTTCAGAAGAAGACTGTTGAAGAAAGGTGGGATCTCCTTGAAAGAATCCAGAGGAATACCGAAGATTGGGAAATTGATAAAGGTATTGAACCCGCTATAAATTATGAACATGATTATATTGAGAGCTATGTGAAAACTGATTACTTCAATACTTTTTGCTCTAAGATTGGTCTTGATTCCCATCTAGTGATTGATTTGTGTAAGAATTTTGCCTCTCACGTTGATTCTTTTAAAAAGAAGAGAGACCAGCACCATGAACCTTTTAAAGAACCACCTATTGATATTTATGTTGCTGACCCTATTTTGCCTGCAGTTATATATGAAAAGCCTCCTTTTCCCACGAGGATAAGGGAGCACTCTCTTGTGACAGACATAATAAATAAAAGTGAGAGAAGAGTTGATGAGCCTGAGGACCAGATCAGGGTCGATCCTCAAGTTGCATTGATTAAAGACCTTGCTACTAATGATGTTTTGGATTCCAATATAAATTTTTGTGCTGTTTCCACTAACCTTGTCACAGCCAAGAATAAAGGCCCAATTTCAGGTACTCCAGTGGTATCTGTTAAAATAGGAGATCACAATTATTATGGGCTATGCAATTTGGGATCGAGTGCAAGTGCTATCCCCTATTCACTTGATGAAGAGATCATCAGTGAGATTTCCCCTTGTGAACTTGAAGAAGTTGATGTTACTATTCATCTTGCAAATAGAACAACTATCTCTCCTATCGGAATTGTGAGGGACGTTGAAGTCCTATGTGGAAAGGTAAAATACCATACCGACTTTCTAGTACTTGGTTCAGAGAGGGACAATTTTTGTCCAATTATTTTTGGTAGACCTTTTCTTAGAACTTGTGGAGCTATAATAGATTGCAAGAAAGGTAAAGTTTCTGTTGAATTCGATGGTGAGCCATATGAATTTAATTTTTCTAAGTTCTCTAAGCAGCCTCGTGGTACTGATTTACCTAGTGATGATAAAATTATTGAAAGTAGTGCCTCTATTGCTATTCCCCCTAATGATCCTTTGCAGCAATACATGGAGGACCACGAGAATGATTTGCATATGCAGGAAAGAAATGATTTAGATGAAATATTCTTGAGGCAGCCTGCTATCCTGAAGCACAACCTTCCGGTTGAACCTTTGGGAATTTTATCAAAACTGAAAGAAGACCCGGTGTTCGATCTTAAACCTCTTCCCGATACGCTCAAGTATGCTTATTTAGATGAAAAGAAAGTATATCCTGTTATTATCAATTCTAACCTTTCAGGATATGAAGAAGAGCGATTATTGAAAGTACTTCGTAAACACAGAGGCGCAATTGGCTACACCCTTGATGACCTTAAGGGGATTAGTCCATCTATCTGTCAACATACTATCAACCTTGAGCCTGATGCTAAACCAGTTGTTGATCATCAACGACGGTTGAACCCGAAGATGATGGATGTTGTGAGAACTGAGATTCTCAAGCTTCTAGCCGCAGGTATTATCTACCCTATAGCTGATAGTAAGTGGGTAAGTCCGGTACATTGTGTTCCTAAGAAAGGAGGTACAACTGTGGTTCCTAATGATAAAAATGAATTAATACCTCAGAGGATTATTATTGGATATAGAATGTGTATTGATTACAGGAAGTTGAACAAGGCAACCAGGAAGGATCACTACCCGTTGCCGTTCATCGACCAAATGCTTGAAAGGTTATCCAAAAATACACACTTTTGTTATCTCGATGGTTATTCTGGCTTCTCTCAAATTCATGTTAACACTGCCGATCAAGAGAAGACCACTTTTACTTGTCCCTTTGGTACTTATGCTTACAGGCGTATGCCTTTTGGTTTATGTAATGCCCCTGCTACTTTTCAAAGGTGTATGTCTGCTATCTTTCATGGTTTCTGCGGGGATATTATGGAAGTCTTCATGGACGATTTCTCCGTCTATGGAACTTCTTTTGACCATTGTCTTCACAACCTTAATAAAGTTTTGCAGAGATGCGAGGAAACAAATTTGGTACTCAACTGGGAAAAGTGCCACTTTATGGTTAATGAAGGAATTGTTCTTGGTCACAAGATTTTCGAAAGGGGAATTGAAGTGGACAAAGCCAAGATCGAAGCTATTGAGAGGATGCCCTATCCAAGGGACATCAAAGGTATTCGCAGTTTTCTCGGTCATGCAGGTTTTTATAGAAGATTTATTAAAGACTTTTCTAAAACCTCAAGACCCCTCACTAATCTTCTCTAGAAGGACATTCCTTTTGTATTTGATGAAAGTTGTAAGGAAGCTTTTGAAGTCCTTAAGAAAGCTTTAATAACCGCTCCTATAGTACAACCACCTGACTGGAATTTACCTTTTGAGATTATGTGTGATGCAAGTGAT
This sequence comes from Secale cereale, assembly GCA_902687465.1. Lineage (NCBI taxonomy): Eukaryota > Viridiplantae > Streptophyta > Magnoliopsida > Poales > Poaceae > Secale > Secale cereale. Next base: position 872,127,367 of record LR738715.1, on the reverse strand, counting down.
TTTGCTGTTGGAGCTGTTTTAGGACAAAGAGTTGATAAGAAATCAAATGTTATACATTATGCTAGCAAAACACTTGATAGTGCTCAAAGAAATTATGCTACTACTGAGAAGGAATTCTTAGCTGTAGTATTTGCTTGTGATAAGTTTAGGCAGTATATTGTTGATTCCAAAGTTATTATTCATACTGATCATGCTGCCATTAAGTATCTTATGAAAGAAGGATGCCAAGCCAAGGCTTATCAGATGGGTACTCCTTCTTCAAGAATTTGATTTGCAGATTGTTGATAGGAAAGGGGAAGACAATCCGGTGGCGGACAATCTTTCAAGGATGGAAGATATACCGCACGACCCCATCCCAGTTAACGATAGTTTTCCAAACGAGCAACTTGCCGTTGTAAAAGTACAATCTCTCTCCGATCCTTGGTATGCAGATTATGCTAATTTTATTGTTGCAAAGTATTTGCCTCCAGGTCTAACATTTCATCAAAGGAAGAAGTTCTTTCATGATTTGAGGCACTACTTTTGGGATGACCCACATCTTTTCAAAGAAGGTCCCAACGGGATCGTGAGAAGATGCATTCCGGAACATGAGCAGAAGGATATTCTCAGACGGTGTGATGATAGTCTCTATGGAGGACATCATGCCGGTGAGAGGACTGCACATAAGGTTCTTCAATCAGGTTTTTATTGGCCCACTCTCTTTAAAGATGCTAGAAATTATGTTTTAGCCCGTGATAAATGTCAGAGAGTTGGTAACATTAGTAGAAGGAATGAGATGCCTATGAATTACTCACTAGTGATTGAACCTTTTAATTGTTGGGGTTTTGATTTTATGGGTCCTTTTCCTTCTTCGCACAAGTACACTCACATTTTAGTAGCTGTTGATTATGTGACCAAGTGGGTTGAAGCAATCCCCACTGAAAGTGATGATCACAAGACATCTTTGAAAATGCTTAAAGATGTAATTTTTCCTAGGTTCGGTGTACCAAGGTACCTCATGACCGATGGAGGATCACACTTCATGCACGGAGCTTTTAGAAAAGCTTTGGCTAAATACGATGTTAATCATAGAATTGCTTCACCATATCATCCTCAAACTAGTGGGCAAGTTGAGCTCACCAATAGAGAGATTAAGTTGATCTTGCAGAAAACAGTAAACAGAAATAGAAACGACTGGTCAAATAAGTTAGGAGATGCTTTGTGGGCATATAGAACTGCTTACAAAAACCCCATGGGCATGTCCCCCTATAAGATGGTGTATGGCAAGGCTTGCCATTTGCCATTAGAGTTAGAGCACAAAGCTTTCTGGGCTGTTAGAGAGCTTAACGCTGACCCAAAACTACCTGGTGAGAAGCGTCTCATGAACTTGACTTCTCTAGATGAATGGAGAAGTGAAGCTTACGAGAGCGCTAAAATGTTCAAGGAAAAGGTAAAAAAGTGGCATGATAGGAAGATTCTGAAACGTGAATTTAATGTTGGTGATAAAGTTTTGTTGTTCAGATCCTGTTTCAGGTTTTCTCCAAGTAAACTACTTTCCAGGTGGGAAGGACCATTTCATATTGAAGAAGTTTATCGGTCTGGTGCGATTAAGATTAATAATTTTGAAGGCACCAAACCTCAAGTTGTGAATGGGCAAAGACTTAAACATTACATAGCAGGAGACCCTGTCAATGTTGATGTGAATATAATATACACAACAACCCACGAAGAACATGTTGCAGCCCTGTTTCAGACGCCAGCAGAAGCAGAATAAAGAAAAGGTATGTAATACGGTAAGTAAACATCGTGAACCGCCATAAAAGTTCCGTATTAAGAGTTTCTGCAAAATTAGTAAAATTCCGAGCCTAGGTGGAGCCGGAGACGACCTCCAGGGAGTCCAGGCGCCCCCCTAGCGCCCCCCTGGGCCGCGCCGGGAGGCCGCCTGGACACCCGGGAATCCGCCTCCGACCCCGCTTTGGTCCGTTACCTTCCTTTCTGTGCATAAATTTTTCCTATATATTTGCCCGGATTGTTCCGACAACGTATCTTGCGATTTGGCGTGTTTTCTCTTCGGCCTGTTTCTGCCAGGGAATCTTTCAGCTGAATTTAGGTGCCATGGCTTCTCCAAGTTCCCCCAAGGACAAGTTCGTCGTCAACGTCATCAACCCTTACCTCGCTGAGGTGAAGAAGCACCCTCAGGTTGTTCAGATGAAGGACGGCGTCCTTCATCAAGAAGATCTGAAGGGACCTATCAAGGAGGGGAGCATCCAGGCCAGGCTGGAAGAAGTGGAGCAAGAAGTCTTCGAGTACAAGAAGATGATCGAGCGTGGTGTTGAAGCTAACTTTAACATCATCGACGGGCTGAAGACCTACTTCCTGAAGGAGATGAATGAGATGTGGAAAAGCATCACCGCGTCTGAAGAAAGAATTATAGAGCTCCAAGGGCAAATTAATTATCTACATAACCAGAATTGTGAGTATGAGCTAAGGTTTATGCGCATGAGTTTGGGTGCTGAATGCAGGATTCAGGAGACGAGCTTCTCATATGAGACTGGAGAACCCCTTCCATGGAAGAGTTTCGCCAAGAACTACGTGATCAATGCCAACAAGAATGATGAGTGAAATCTCCTGGGGTAATAGCATTCCCTTGGCTTGTTCCAAGCTTGGGGGAGTGCCCGGTATCTTTATCTTTACCTTTTGTCTTTTAGAGTCAAGTAGAGTCGTATCATGTCTAGGGAGGTTGTTATATGAGATAGGTGTGTGCATTGAGGTCTATCGCTCCTTCGGTGAGGAATTGTATCCGTGAGTGTGGAGTCGTTTATGATGGAATATTAATGAGAAGTTTATCGGTTCCTTTTGCTACACTCGGTATTCTCTTCACGCAATCGACCTTATATGATGATTCTTATGGGGAGTATTGACCTTATGTCAGGTATGGCCATGAAACTTTATTTAATCTTGGCAAACATAGCTTTGGTCATAACAACAAGCATGATTTTCTTAAAGTATCAACATAGCCAAAACCTTTATGTTATTATGCTTGAAGTGTTATGCTGACAAGGAAAACAACTTGATGTGTTATGCTTATTTCAATGTTCATGCTTTATATTGCTTTGCATCTTAGTCATCATCAGTTGTCTGCTCTCTCAAAACCTTTGCTAGCCTAACTCTGTACTAAGCGGTATTCTGCTTGTGCATCCATACCCTTAAAACCAATACCTTCCATATGAGTCCACCATACCTTCCTATTCGTGGTATTCCACTACCACCTCCTAAAGTATATAATTTATGTGTTATCCTTAAATGTTCAAAATCTTTTGTTTTGTGCCTCTGTTTTAGCTCATGAGGAAGTAATAGCTAATTCATAGTCTTCTTGAATTGGACAAGCTTCACCCCGGGATTGCATGTCTAATGTGCAAACCGATAATACGAGAAGGAACTGGCAAAGAGTGCGCCCGGCTTAAAAATAATATAACAAACAAACCCTCCTACACGCTTTGTTCATGAGAAATCAGAAAACTTTGGCAGTGATAAACAAGGGAGAATAAGAGGATGTTATCGTCCTCGTGCGGGAGCCGTTCCTCGAAACTTGTCCAGCTCAAAAAGCAATTGAGTTATCTATTAGCATTCGTTGACAAATCATGCACCCCTGAAAACTTGTTTTCATTCTGTTTGATTTGAGGATAGCACATGAGTTTTCCCTACTACCCTAGAGCAGGGCCTATCTTTTAATTTTAAGCTGAGTCAGTTATTTCTACTTCCTTCTATTTCTCAAAGAGAGCAGACGTTTGATGTTGATAAGGATTCATTCATATAAAGCTGCATTAAGATTTGTCATATCATATCCTTGTTGACATTATCATTCGATAAGTAAGTTGTTTGTCATGCCCAGCTAAGGCAAATATCTTCCTTTGTGTTAACACTTTCACTTCTTTCCTATCAACATGTTATTTCAAAAAGCTTCAATTGATCTCATCAAATATAAGAGCAAAAGTTAAATCTATTGTTGTTCTTTGACCAAAGGACATGTTTGCCATGATATAATGAGTTTCCTTAGCCCTACTTTCAAATATAAGTGTTATCACTCTTTTATAAGGGCTTCATGGATTGAAGATTGCTCTTGAGGATATTTGAGTTGGTAAAGAAACTATGATGCTTCTTGTCCGTATTCTATTTATCGACACTTCACTCTAAACTTGTGGACAAGTTTACCGAGTTCATATTCGCTTGGGGACAAGCGAGGTCTAAGCTTGGGGGTGTTGATACGTCCAAAATACATCACTATTTTGTATCATAATTTATCCTTATTCATTGATATATTTCACGTTACGGTGATGTTCTTATGTTGTTTTGGTCTATTTTACACAGTTTGCAAACTTTCCGATGCCGAAGCAGCAGACGCAGGATTCAGCAGTAAAAAGTGGACGCTGAGTTGCTGAAGAAGAATACCTCCAAATTACCTGAAAATTGACGGGAGATATTTTTCAGACGGATCACGAAGGCACGCGAAAGGGCAACCAGAGGGGGGCCACAGGGTGCCCAGGTGGCCTGGGGGCGCGCCCCCCTGGCCGCGCCGGGGGGGCGCCTGGAGCCCCTGGCCCACCTCTGGCCGCCCCCTTTTGCATATATGCTCTCCGTTATCCAAAAACCCTAGAGACGGGGATTTTTACGGAGTTCCGCCGCCGCTCCGTGGCAGAAACATAGGTAAATAAAAAGCCATCTCCGGCGGGTAGATTCCGCCGGGGAGATCACCTCCCGGAAGGGGAGATCGTCGCCATCGTCATCACCATCGTCACGGGCATCATCGAGATCATCATCAACATCATCCCCAACACCAGCACCATCTTCATCTTCATCCAAATCTCATCTTACAATCGCAACTTGTGTTGTAACTCATACTACCTATCCTCTCTACTCCATCGGTGTTGATTACTACTTTGTGGTGAATGCTATTGAGTTTTGTTGGAGAAATACTATTATGTCCAGATTGTTTATCACATATTTATCCCCACTGATCATGATCTCTTTTATGTCTCGTGAGTAGTTACCTTAGTTCTTGAGGACATGGGGAAAGTCTTGTTGTTAGTAGTCATATGCTGTTGAAGTAATATGTGTTGTTTGATACTTAAGTTGTGTTGTCATTCTACTAGTGGTGTTGTGTGAGTCGAACACCCAACACTGCGCCTTATTAAGGACCTAGGAGAATACATTATGTATAAAGAATGCTTATGGTGGGTTGCCGGAGTGACAGAAACCTGAACCCCAGTTCGCACGCTTTTGCATAAGGGAATAATGGATCCTCGATCGTATTGCTATGGTTAGGCTTTTGCCTTAAATTCTATCTTGTATTTGCGGATGCTTGCAAGGTGTTTAATCATAAGAGTGCATTCATCTTAGTCTAGAGAGTGCACTAGCATAGATCCACCCACTCAACACTTATCAACACATAACATAGTATCGATACGGAATATGGTGAAAGCACATGACTACCTCTCCCGTGTGTCCTCAAGAACGCTTTAGTCTTTATAAGTTTAGTTGTTAGGCCTCTCCTTTGCTAAGAAAGGATTGGGCCACTTGTTACTCTCAGTACCTTTTACATTACTTGCTTTTACCTTCCTGTTGCTTATACCGAGAAAACCCCTAAAAGTTATCTTTCAGTGCTTGCAGTAATTTCTTGCTCAGAATCGCTTATCAATACCTTCTGCTCCTTGTTGGGTTCGACATTCTTACTTATCGAAAACGCTGCAATAGATCCCTTACGATTGTGGGTCATCAGCTATCAAGCCTATTCAGATTCCCTTGGATCTTACGATCCAACTCATTTATCTTATTAATGTTTGGCATCTCTAGCTCTATCTTTTCAAGTTTTTTTCATAATGTGAGCTAGGGTGATGTCCTCTTGAATGCTAACAACAGAGGGACTCCCAACAAGATTTTCAATAATACTAAGAGACTCCCAAACTGGGGCCTCTAGGAAATTCCCATTGATAGCAGTATCTAGAATAAACCTATTCCAAGAAGTAATTCCAACATAAAAATTTCTAACCAGGATAGTAGTAGGTTGCTTCTTGGTGGCTCTTTTTTGAGAATCACTAATTCTATACCAAGCATCTTTCAAACTTTCCCCACCTCTTTGTTTAAAGGTGAGAACTTCTGCCTTGTCAAAGACAAAAGGACCCGACATAATGCCAACTAAAGAATGAGATAACTATTTTTGTGATTTTCGATAAAAGATACTAAAGCAAAAACTGAAAGGTAAACTAACAAGACTAAAAAGCAAAGGTAAAAGATAGCATGCAACTCCCCTATCCTGAAGAGTGGAGTCCCCGACAACGGCGCCAGAAAACTTTGCTTGATGGCTTCTTGCCCCTCGTTGGTTACCCCAAGTGGAAGGTTTGAGATGCAGTGTAGCGGAAGTTTTCCCTTGGCAATACCAAGGATCGATTTCCCTGAGACTCCCAGTTTCAACAAGAAGGTGTCAACTGCTAACGGCGCCAGATATTAGCAATCAACGTGGACCTGCACACAGATACAAATAACTTTGCTCCCAACGAGTACAGAGAGGTTGTCAATCCCTCCGGCCTTGTAGTTTACAAAGGATCAAACGCAAGTGATAGTAGTGATAGATATTGCTGCAATAGTAAATAAAAGTGGAAAGTAAATAGCGGATGTAATCAATGATGGTAATATGGACCGGAGTCTCATGATGTTTACTAGTGATGTCTCTCTCCCAAAAGACGATAAAACAGCTATGTGAGGTAAACGAATTACAGCTGGGCAATTGACAGGACCATGTGCGCAAACCAATGCTGACTAAGTTGCAAGAAAGGTAGAGGTTCAAAGCATGGGCGGTACGCCGAGGTAAGTAGACCGAAATCCATCTGCATCTACTACTAATCATCCACCTTGAGATATCTATCCAGAACATCTCTCTGGTATTAAGTTGCGAGTCCCACCCATAGTGTAAACTCAAAGCAACAGACAACTGCATTAAAAGAACTTTGCATAAAGTAAACAATCCTTGCACCCGCGGGCACAAGCACCGTTGTTTTCCCCCTTGTGGCAACAGCACATCCCCTAGACTCATGTTTCTGTCACTCAAGCTAGTCATCGAGGGGCATGAACCCACAATCAAGCATAACGTTCCCTCTTGGAGTCACTACCTACTACTTGGCCAAAGCAATAAATAACAACGGAGAACATGCAAGAATTACTTACGAACATAAATATAAAAGAGGTGAATCAAATATATTACTCAAACACAATCTGAAAAAATCTCATAATCCATCGGATCCCAGCAAACTCATCATAGCAACAGCATAAGGATTACATATGTGCCTCGATCATGTAGGGCAGCTCACGAGGACTAATTAGTGAAGCACAAGAACGGGAGGAGAACATCACATAGCTACTGGTCATGGACCCATGGTCCAAGGGAGACTACTCACAACTCATCCGGGAGGCGTCCATGGTGGTGGAGAAGCTCCCAGTGGTGATCCTCCCCTCCGGCAGGGTGCCGGGAAGAGTTCTCCTGGTGCTCCCGATCTTGGAAGCGGCGGCGGCGGCGGAACAGAGATGAGATCGCGAAAAAGGGTTCCCGTCTCGAGGGTTTTGGGAGACGGTCTAAATATATGCCAAAGGGGGGCATCAGCGGAGCCTCGGGGGGCCCAGGCGCCCCCCCGGCGC
>LR738715.1:872062296-872119675 GCA_902687465.1 Secale cereale | reverse complement strand
GGGGGGGGCGCCACCAGGGCGCCTGGAGCCCTGGTGGCTCCCCTCCGGTTGTGCTTCGGGTGCCTGGTAGCTTCTGGAACGCTGATTTTTTATATAATTTTTCCGGGATTTTTCTGGCAGTTCTCGTAATGGGAAAACCTGAAATACAAAAACAGCCGAAAACAGAAACTGGCACTGGGGTGCACTGAGTTAATAGGTTAGTCCAAATATGATCAAAAGTGTATGGAAGTGTGTAAATATCATAGCAATATCACCCCAAAAGAGGCATGGAGCAAGCAGAAATTATAGATACCTTTTGGACGTATCACCTACCGAGCTCCGTCGCTCGCCTGCTGCCCTCCTGTTGCCGCCCAGTGTCACACCCTGCATTTTGTAACATGTTATTTGCATCAATGAAGCATGAAAATTTGGACCAGCAATTTTTTTTAGCATCATTTGGCTTTTATTTGGATTTGAGTTTTTCTTCATATGCTTTCCTTGTGCTCATTAAAGTCAACTATTACCCCTTGTAGAATTCATCTCCATACCCAAAACTTCTGCCCAATGATCATGCCAAGTGTTATATAACAGTATAGAATTTTCTTACAAAATTAATTTGGCCAAAATGTATTTTATAAATTTAGTTTTCCAAAAACCCCTGAATTAAGATTTGCACTACAAGTACTTGATTTAGGGTGAGAAAATTATTTCAAAAGGTACTTTTGAGACCTAGTAGTCATAGGACCCCCAGAAACCATAAAAGTATAATTTTAAAAGTTATTTTCCTATTTTATTGAAAAGCTTTTTCTTAAGGCCAGAAATGGTCTTTAATAGGGAAAAATTATTTAAGTGTTTCAAAAATACTTGCCAAAATTCAGGGAGACTCAGAGGACATATATTGTCCATATATAAGAGTTTCAACACTTGGTCATGTTCAAAAAAATGGACTAACCCCTCTAAAACCCTTTCTGGATATTTCAAGATTTTGAAATATTTACAAAGGAAATATTCTCGAAAAATTCCAGGGAAATTCTATCATGTCATATATGACATATTTGATGATCTTGCCAAGTCCCACGCCCTGGGAAGCAAGAAAACCTCATCAAAACCCTTCATAACCATTCTGTCCATATTTGAAGTTTGAGCAACTTTACATTGCCAAACTTGTCCAAATACTCTCAAATTTGGTGCACATGCTAGAAATGCCTAATAAGGCATCTAGACCAAATGGCACAAGATTTGGAATAAGGCAACTTGATCAGAACACCCCAAAACCCTTTCTGTTCAAATGCAAATTTGAACAACTTTACATTACCAACTTTTTACCTGGAGCTTCAAACTTTGTGGGCATGATCAATACCCGAAATAATGAAACTACACCAAGTGGTTCATCAAGGGGAGATGATTAGCTTGACTCAAACAAGATGAAGCCATTTCTGTTGATTTCTAGGGTTGACCAAAGTTACATTGGCTAGTTTCTTCAAATGAGCCCAAATTTGGTGAGGCCCCCTATTTTCACATGTCATTCAATCCTGTTAAGTGTCATGGCAAGTGGAGATCATTTGCTTGGCTAAACACTGATCAAACACCTTCTGCAGTTTTACTAAAACCCTCATCTTGATCACTTTTACATTTTACCTTGGCCTCAACTTTCTACCACATGTTCATCCAGTTACTAGCTACCCCCAGTAACTTCCCCAGGACCCCAGCTCCATGATTGAGGGGTAAGAACCCATGTTTACCCTGCAGGACAGCCAATTCTTACCAAGTCACCAGCTTCCTCTCTCTCTCTCACAGCACCTCCAAAGCATCCAAGGCCACAGGCCATTTCTTTACTCCCCCCTTGACCTTCTAGACAACCTTGGCCACGTTGGACATGACCAGAGCGGTGAGGGCACGAAGGTGCCAGCCATTCGGGCACTCTGGAGCATGCTACAGTGCGCCACCGCACTGTAGCTTCAGCCAATCGCCGACCCCCGACAGCCTCGGGCTCTTCCCTCGCGCCAGTCGATGCTCCTCGACGTCCGCGACCACCCCGGCGCTGTCCCCCCTCCTCCTCCGCCCTCCAGTGGCCGTTGCCACACGCGCGCTGGCCGCCCGCAGCGTCCACTCCTCGGGCTCGCACGCGCGCTTCGACTGGAAGCTTCCCCGCTCCTCCTCTCTCCTCTAATGGACGTAGGGATCGTCCAGCAACTCCGCAGACTCATCCCCATCGCCTCTCGTGCGCTGTAGCGTCGAGCCGGAGCTCGCCGGCGCACCGGTCCACGGGACCCCGTCGTTCCCCTATAAATAGGACCCCCTGAGCCCTCCTCTCAGCACCAGCAGCTTCTCCTCACCCCCAGCATCACTCCAGTGCCACTAGTTCTTCCCCAGTGAGCTTCTATGCTCGGGATCGACCGGAGCTCCGTCGCGTCGGGCCGCCGGTGATCTCGCAGTACGGGCCTCCTCTGCCCCTCCTTTTGCCCGATCTAGAACCGCCATGCACCACTGACTCTTTCCCCTCTGTTTCCCCTCTCTGTTGCAGCCGGAATCGACCGGAGCAACGACCTCCCAACGACCCTCCGCCGTCCCACCTCGCCGCCGGCGAACCTGACCTCCCCGACGTGCCGCACCACCACCACTGCCTCCGCAACACGACGCTGGTCACGTTCCTGCCCTCCGTTGCCGTCGCCGTGGCCGGAATCCTCGTCGGTGAGCTCGCCGTCGCCGTGGCCGTGAGGTTGGAGATGACAGGCGGGCCCTGCCTGTCATCCTCACCTCTCTCCCCCCCTCCCCACAGCCACTGACCGCCGGGCACCGCCCGTCAGGTTTAAAAACCCGACGTGCGCGCGCAGGCTCCCGTGCGGCTGGGCTGGTCCGCCCTGGGCCGTGCACTGTGGCCCTCTGGCCCATTTGCACAGGGGCATTTCTTTTTATTCTTTCTGTAATTATTTCAAACATTTTTACAGAAATGAATATTGATCCAAATAAAATAATTCCAACTCCTAAAATCTTGTAATATTCTAACCTATTTAATGGTGTCACTTTCACACCCATCCCTGAAACTTTTCTATACTGTTCAAATTTAAATTCAAATTTGAGCATTAAAACTCCTGTTCTAAAATCCCTAGATTCCATTCTGTTACCCCAAAACTCCAACTAAGATTTTTCCCCATCTTAGAAATCCCTCTAGTATTTTACAAAAATGAGTTGACATTTTTCTAAGCACTTTGATTTTTCTGTTTTATTTGAGGTCTTATTTTTCCGTTGTTATTATGCGACGTATAGATACCGTATTTGACGAAGTTGCTGAAGAAGGAGAAGGAGAAGGATTTGAAGACTTTGAAGACCAAGCCAATCCAGGCAAGCAGCCCTTTGACCATGATACACTTGTTCCTCGAAACACGTTTGTTTCCGATGCATGATGTTAGGGTTACGGTGGTGACCTAGTTGAAAACACCACATGATGCATGCTTTGCTCTTAATCTTGCCATGTGTTAGAAGCAATGCATATGGTTAGTAGTGATGAATAGTGATGCATGTGTGACATAAACCTTCATGGTTGAGATCTTTGCATAAAACCCCGTCGGGTGCGATTCATGCCCGAGGGAGATGATGAGTTGGGTGACCACTTGACGACGAAGTGGTGTACCGAGACAAGTGTGTGTGTTTTTCAAACGGATTGGTTTAAGTGGCGACCGTTATTCCAACCATACATGTGCAACCACACTACCCCTTATGGGACGGTGCTTTATTGATTACTCAGGTCGATACTAGCATGGTGCCCGCATTACTAGTGACGGGTAGACTTGAGGTCTTTCCCGGGACGGGGTCGTGCTTGGATAGACGACCATGACTGTTTTCACAGGGCACCGGACACACCGTTGGTCCCTTCGGGTACGCGTGACATTGAAATTTGGGCAAGTCCCGTGATCTATTGTTTGTACCTGAGGGCCGTGTACCAACGAGTGGACTCTATGTTAGTGTCGTCTAAGGAAAGGTAATGACCGGGTGCTTCCCCCGAGTACTTGAGGTACTGCGGGATCGTGGATGACACGAAAGCTTCCCGGATCTTGTGGGTAAAGTGTACAACCTCTGCAGAGTGTAAAACTATTCGAATAGCCGTGTCCACGGTCAAGGACAGTTGGGTAACCGCTCTTGGGCTACGTCCAATGTTTGTGAAACCATGTGTGTGTATGAGAGTCAAGATGGTGACTTGACTCGATGAGATGAATCATATTCATGTTGACATCGGTAACCTGTCTTCGAGGTTACGCGAGTTTTTGATACATAAACCTGATGGTAGAATATTTATTCTAGCCCTTTTGCTAGATTGCTCATTATGGTTCAATTGCACTGTTACTTTGAACCACATCATGGGTTGCTTGCGAGTACATTCAAAGTACTCATTGGCTTGCCACTGGTTATTTAATTGACCAGGCATGGAGGAACAGGAATATGATGAAGAGTTCTTTGGAGACGAACATGCGAACTAGGATGCTGTCCCAGTCAGAATGCCTGTAGGGTTATGGCAGATGGCATGGGTTCTACCTACTACCGAAGACTTCCGCTATTTGAGTTATTTGCTATCCAGCCATTGAGGCTTTTATGTAAGACTTGGCCATAATGGCCTTAATTCGTGTAAGACAATATGTATGAATGTAAGACTCTTGTTATTCAGCTTCTGTGTGTTCGGTGAGCATTGATCTCTGGGATCACTGTACACGTGCATTCGGTGATCTCGACTTCTAAGTCGGGGTCCCCACAGAGCTGGTATCAGAGCCATCCTGACTGTAGGAAGCTTTAGTTAGCATGGGCGTTAGTTAGATGAGACCCTTTTTCAAAAACCTTCTGAACCTCTCTTCTTTTCTAAACCTGAGATTTCATCAGCTTATTAACCCCTCCTATTCCACCTTTGTAGATGGCCGCTGTACCCGAAGAGCACCTGACCACTGGGTTTCCCTTGCTTCTCGAGGATAGCCTCCAGGAGTGTCAGTTCCACCGAGCACCCATCCTCACCTACCTTGAGCATTGGGTTAGCGACACTGAGGTGGAGTACCATGTGGAAGTGATCGTGAAGGCAAACGATCCTCCCACAAGTTGGTTCTTCGAGGGACCCCAGATGGCAACACTACCTCTCGCTGTCGAGGCTGCTGCACTCAAGGCACTAACCCGTCTCCGCGAGCTTCTTCCGGAGATGGCAGCCAAGATGACAACTCACTTCTTACCTTACCGGAAGGAAGGTGAAGAAGAAAGCAGCGCACTAGCCCCTCCATTGAAGGAAGGACTCTCGCTTCGGTTCCAGACCTACTTCAGTCTATGTGCTGACAGCTTGGCACAAGACTTAGCCTTGGAATCGATGAAGCTTCGAGAAGAACTTCACAAGACCAAGGCACTTCTTCGTCGAGCTCAAGAGAAGACAAATAGGATCAAGAAGGAAGGAGCACCTTCTGGACAGTCCACTATCGCATATCGAGGCGGAAGGCCCTCCGAGGATGTACCTTCCAAGAATGAAGAACCACCTCGGCGACGCCGGATGACGGCAAGGGAATATCGCAAGCTTTTCCCTGCAGCACCGACGAAGCACCGTCGTATCCAACTCCTCCACTCCCCCACACCCTCAAGTGACAAGGGGGCCCAGACAGATGAAGACAAGGAGGAAGACCCAGAAGAGCCGGAATACGCGACCGAGCATTCCGCCGCTTAGGCATTATTCGCTACTCGGATATGCCAGATGTGACCTTTACGGTAGGATAGGTCGTGTAACCCCTATGCGCAGTCGAGTCCTTGTATGGTTCATATGAAACCATCTAGTGTTTGCTTTTGTTGTGTCTGGATGTATGTCGTATTTTTCCTTCGGGAATATGTAAACTAATACATCACCCATTTGGATTTTAATGAATGTGTTTGGCCTTTTGGCCCTTGCATGATTTGATTAGTGTCACACCCACCCCCTTACTAGGCACCCATCCATCTTGCTTTCCCTCTTCCAAGTCATGAGACCTTTTACCGCTCCAACAGGATGCCTGTTGTAACTCGTACTGGTACCTCTACCCAGCAGCCTGTAGCCGGAGCATCCGCTCAGTCAGAGGCAGACCGTGACCAAACCAACGACCAAGCTCCACCACCACCACCTCCTCCGAACATGGACATGCTTTCCGAGAGGAACGCCAAGCCAACACTGCAGCCCTTCAGCTGATTGCTCAAGCTGTCACCAACAACCGCCAGCCGGCGGGGAATGGCAATGGACGTTCCATGTTGGCAGAGTTCAAGAAGCATGCACCGCCAACTTTCATCGAGACTTCTGAACCACTGGATGCAGACGACTGGGTCCGTTCCATTGAGGAAATACTGGAACTAGTCGGATGCACCGAAGACCGCGAGAAGGTGGCTTATGCAGCCCACTGCCTCGGGGGGACTGCTAGAGCTTTGTGGGATGGATTCAAGGTCATGCATGCTGAACAAGACATCACTTGGGCTAACTTCAAGGCAGAATTCCGCAAGGCCCACATTCCATCCGGAATCATGGCTATCAAAAAGCGTAAGTTCCGAGCCCTGAAGCAAGGAAGTGGCACTGTCAAGGAGTCCATGCAGAAGTTCAGTATTCTGTCAAGGTATGCCCCTGAGGATGTCAGCACTGATGCTGCAAAAAGGGAGCGCTTCATGGAAGGCCTCAATCAGACTCTGCAATACTCTCTTGTCGTGTGCGACTGCCCATCCTTCCCTGACCTGGTGAACAAAGCACTTATGCTTGAAGACAAGCGGCGTGCTTTGGAAGACACTCGCAATCGCAAGATCGTCAGCAAGGGAAGTTCCAGCAACTAGAAGCCTCGTCCGTGGCAGTCGGCCCCGGCCAAGCCAACCTATCAGCAACCAAGAGCTCCTGCACCTCGTGCCAACCCCAGGCCAGCTTTCAACCCCAATACCAGTGGTGGCAGCAAGATCAATCCAAACCAAGTCACTTGCTCTGGATGTGGTCAGCCCGGACACATCTCGAGGGTGTGCCCCAACAAGAAGCCTGATGCCCCGCGCCCCAATGCGCAGAACCAGGGACAAGGCCGCGGAATGCCACCAAGGAACCCAGCTCCTCGCAATCCACCTAACCATGGGAAGGGGCGTGTGAATCACGTCACTGCTGAAGAAGCCCAGGAAGACCCGGACGTCGTGCTGGGTACGTTCCTTGTCAACTCAGCACCTGCAACTGTCTTGTTTGATTCTGGAGCAACGCATTCATTTGTCACTCAAAGATTTGCATTAAAAAGTGGCATGACCCCTACACCCCTGAATAACCCTATGGTGGTACAAACCCCCGGAGCCGAGATGAGAGCCAAGATAGGCTGCAAAGGAGTCGGTATTACCATTAATGGTGTAGACTTCCTAGCAGACCTCATCATCCTGAGATCGCAAGGCTTGGATGTGATCTTAGGGATGGATTGGCTCAGTAAGCACCAAGGCTTGTTAGACTGTGCCAATCGGACAGTCACTGTGACCAATGACCAAGGAGTCGAAGTCAAGTTTGCTTCCAACTCCTCTTCCGCTCAAACCGCTCAAGTCAACTGTCTGTCTGAAGTTGGGCTAGAGCAAGTACCGGTGGTATGTGAGTATCCTGATGTCTTTCCTGATGAACTACCGGGAATGCCCCCTGACCGTGACATTGAGTTCATCATCGAGCTCGTGCCCGGAGCAGGACCCATCTATAAGAAGCCTTATAGAATGGGGACGGAAGAACTAGCCGAGTTGAAGAAGCAGCTGGAAGAGCAGCTAAGGAAGGGATTTATCCGCCCAAGTGCCTCCCCTTGGGGATCTCCTGTTCTGTTTGTGGCAAAGAGGGACGGTACCATCCGCTTATGCATTGACTATCGTTCCCTCAATGAAGTTACAATCAAGAACAAATATCCACTTCCCAAGATCGAAGATCTGTTTGATCAGCTCAGCAGAGCCAAGGTGTTCTCCAAGATCGACCTCAGATCTGGGTACTACCAACTGAAGATCAGACCCCAAGATATTCCGAAGACGGCATTCGTAACCAGATATGGCCTGTACGAGTGCACGGTCATGTCCTTTGGGTTAACCAATGCCCCGGCCTACTTCATGTATCTCATGAATAAAGTCTTCATGGAATATTTGGACCAGTTCGTTGTCGTATTCATCGATGACATTCTTGTCTTCTCGAAGTCGGAGGAAGAGCACGAGCAGCATCTGAGGATGGTCCTAGACAAGCTTCGAGAGCACCAACTGTATGCCAAATTCAGCAAGTGTGAGTTCTGGCTGCATAAAGTTGGATTCTTAGGTCATGTCTTGACCGAGGAAGGATTATCTGTTGATCCCGCGAAGATCGAAGCTGTGACCCAATGGCAATCTCCAACGACCGTCAAGGAAGTCAGAAGCTTCCTCGGACTAGCGGGCTATTACCGCAAATTCGTGGAAGGATTCTCTAGCATTGCACGGCCAATGACTCAGCTCCTCAAGAAGGACAAGAAGTTCGAGTGGACGCCAAAATGCGAAGAAAGCTTCCAAGAGCTCAAGAAGAGATTGACCACCGCCCCAGTTCTGGCAACACCTGATATTCACAAGGAGTTCGTGATATATTGTGATGCCTCTCGAACCGGATTGGGAAGCGTTCTGATGCAAGAAGGCCGAGTCATAGCATACCTCTCCAGGCAGCTACGACCCCATGAGGAGAACTACGCTACTCACGATCTTGAGCTAGCGGCAGTAGTTCATGCCTTGAAGACATGGCGGCATTACCTCCTAGGGAAGCGGTGTGAGATCTACACAGACCACAAAAGTCTGAAGTACATTTTCACCCAAAAGGAATTGAACATGAGGCAGCGAAGATGGTTGGAACTCATCAAAGACTATGACCTCAGTGTTCAATATCACCCCGGGAAGGCTAACGTGGTGGCCGATGCCTTAAGCAGGAAGGCTTGCTCTTTGAACGCCGTTATTCAAAAAAGGCAGCCAACCTTGTTTAAGGAACTCGAACAATTCAGTTTGGAATTGGTCACCCCTGGATTTCTGGATCATTTGGAAGTCAGACCGACCCTGATGGACGAAGTCAAGAAGGCACAAGATGGACACGCAAGCATTGAAGGCATCAAGAAGAAGATGAAGCTGGGCAAGGCCCCAGGATTCTCCGAAGACGAGCATGGGATTGTTTGGTACAAAGGCCGCATCTGCATACCAAACAACACAGAGCTGAAGAACTTGATTCTGCAAGAAGCCCACGACACTCCGTATTCCATCTACCCTGGAGGAACCAAGATGTATCAAGACTTGAAGGCACGATTCTGGTGGCACGGGATGAAAAGAGAGATTGCAACCTATGTTGCAAAGTGTGATGTGTGCCAGAGGGTCAAGGCTGAATATCAGCGACCTGCTGGATTGCTTCAACCACTCAAAGTTCCTGAGTGGAAGTGGGATAAAGTCGGAATGGACTTCATCACTGGCTTACCAAGGTCGAATAGGGGACATGACTTCATCTGGGTCATAGTCGACCATTTGACCAAGGCGGCCCATTTCATTCCTGTCAAGACTACCTACTCAGGCAACCAGCTGGCAACTCTCTACATCAACCGAATCGTAAGTCTTCACGGCGTTCCCAAGGAGATTGTGTCAGATCGAGGCACCCAGTTTACTTCAAGGTTCTGGAGAAGATTCCAAGAAGCCTTGGGAACCAAGTTGTCTTTCAACACAGCTTTCCACCCACAGACTGGAGGTCAGATAGAGCGAGTCAATCAAATTCTCGAAGATATGCTCCGAGCCTGTGTCCTGGCGTATGGAGCCAAGTGGGAAGATTGTCTCCCTTTTGCCGAGTTCTCCTATAACAACAGTTACCAGTCGAGCCTTCAGATGGCACCATTTGAGGTGTTGTACGGACGCAGATGCCGCACACCCCTCAACTGGTCAGAGACTGGAGAAGGACTAGTCTTTGGACCGGATATACTCCGCGAAGCAGAAGAGCTAGTCCAACTAGTCAGAGAACGTTTGAAGGCAGCCAAGTAAAGGCAGAAGAGTTACGCTGATACTCGACGCCGAGACATGAGTTTCCGTGTCGGAGATCATGTGTACCTGTGAGTAACTCCTCTAAAGGGAACCAAGCGTTTCCACGTCAAGGGGAAGCTTGCGCCAAGATTCATTGGCCCTTTCAAGATCACCGACCGACGAGGAGAAGTGGCTTACCAGTTGGAACTACCACCTGAGCAATCCGATGTGCACAATGTATTCCATGTGTCACAACTCCGGAAATGTCTCCAAGTTCCAGACAAGCCCAATCTCTACAAGGATGTTGATCACCAAGCCATTGATCTGCAGCCTGATTTGACCTACCGCGAGAAGCCCATTCGCATTCTGGACGAAGCAGAACGACGGACGCGAAGCCGTACCATCAAGTACTTCAAGGTCCAGTGGAGCAACCACACCGAAGCAGAAGCAACCTGGGAAAGTGAAGACTATCTTTGATCCGAGTTTCCCGATCTCTTTTAAGACCTAGTTTAGGAATCTCGGGGACGAGATTCTTGTAAGGGGGTAGGTCTGTCACACCCTGCATTTTGTAACATGTTATTTGCATCAATGAAGCATGAAAATTTGGACCAGCAAATTTTTTTAGCATCATTTGGCTTTTATTTGGATTTGAGTTTTTCTTCATATGCTTTTATTGTGCTCATTAAAGTCAACTATTACCCCTTGTAGAATTCATCTCCATACCCAAAACTTCTGCCCAATGATCATGCCAAGTGTTATATACCAGTATAGAATTTTCTTACAAAATTAATTTGGCCAAAATGTATTTTATAAATTTAGTTTTCCAAAAACCCCTGAATTAAGATTTGCACTACAAGTACTTGATTTAGGGTGAGAAAATTATTTCAAAAGGTACTTTTGAGACCTAGTAGTCATAGGACCCCCAGAAACCATAAAAGTATAATTTTAAAAGTTATTTTCCTATTTTATTGAAAAGCTTTTTCTTAAGGCCAGAAATGGTCTTTAATAGGGAAAAATTATTTAAGTGTTTCAAAAATACTTGCCAAAATTCAGGGAGACTCAGAGGACATATATTGTCCATATATAAGAGTTTCAAAACTTGGTCATGTTCAAAAAAATGGGCTAACCCCTCTAAAACCCTTTCTGGATATTTCAAGCTTTTGAAATATTTACAAAGGAAATATTCTCCAAAAATTACAGGGAAATTCTATCATGTCATATATGACATATTTGATGATCTTGCCAAGTCCCATGCCTTGGGAAGCAAGAAAACCTCATCAAAACCCTTCATAACCATTCTGTCCATATTTGAAGTTTGAGCAACTTTACATTGCCAAACTTGTCCAAATACTCTCAAATTTTGTGCAAATGCTAGAAATTCCTAATAAGGCGTCTAGACCAAATGGCACAAGATTTGGAATAGGGCAACTTGATCAGAACACCCCAAAACCCTTTCTGTTCAAATGCAAATTTGAACAACTTTACATTACCAAATTTTTACCTGGAGCTTCAAACTTTGTGGGCATGATCAATACCCCAAATGATGAAACTACACCAAGTGGTGCATCAAGGGGAGATGATTAGCTTGACTCAAACAAGATGAAGCCATTTCTGTTGATTTCTAGGGTTCACCAAAGTTACATTGGCTAGTTTCTTCAAATGAGCCCAAATTTGGTGAGGCCCCCTATTTTCACATGTCATTCAATCATGTTAAGTGTCATGGCAAGTGGAGATCATTTGCTTGGCCAAACACTGATCAAACACCTTCTGCAGTTTTACTAAAACCCTCATCTTGATCACTTTTACATTTTACCTTGGCCTCAACTTTCTACCACATGTTCATCCAGTTACTAGCTACCCCCAGTAACTTCCCCAGGACCCCAGCTCCATGATTGAGGGGTAAGAACCCAAGTTTACCCTGCTGGACAGCCAAATCTTACCAAGTCACCAGCTTCCTCTCTCTCACAACACCTCCAAAGCATCCAAGGCCACATGCCATTTCTTTACTCCCCCCTTGACCTTCTAGACAACCTTGGCCACGTTGGACATGACCAGAGCAGCGAGGGCACGAAGGTGCCAGCCATTCGGGCACTCTGGAGCACGCTACAGTGCGCCACCGCACTGTAGCTTCAGCCAATCGCCGACCCCGACAGCCTCGGGCTCTTCCCTCGCGCCAGTCGATGCTCCTCGACGTCCGCGACCACCCCGGCGCTGTCCCCCCTCCTCCTCCGCCCTCCAGTGGCCGTTGCCACACGCGCGCTGGCCGCCCGCAGCGTCCACTCCTCGGGCTCGCACGCGCGCGTCGACTAGAAGCTTCCCCGCTCCTCCTCTCTCCTCTAATGGACGCAGGGATCGTCCAGCAACTCCGCAGACTCATCCCCATCGCCTCCCGTGCGATGTAGCGTCGAGCCGGAGCTCGCCGGCGCACCGGTCCACGGGACCCCGTCGTTCCCCTATAAATAGGACACCCCGAGCCCTCCTCTCAGCACCAGCAGCTTCTCCTCACCCCCAGCATCACTCCAGTGCCACTAGTTCTTCCCCAGTGAGCTTCTGTGCTCGGGATCGACCGGAGCTCCGCTGCGTCGGGCCGCCGGTGATCTCGCAGTACGGGCCTCCTCTGCCCCTCCTTTTGCCCGATCTAGAACCGCCATGCACCACTGACTCTTTCCCCTTTGTTTCCCCTCTCTGTTGCAGCCGGAATCGACCGGAGCAACGACCTCCCGACGACCCTCCGCCGTCCCACCTCGCCGCCGGGGAACCTGACCTCCCCGACGTGCCGCACCACCACCACTGCCTCCACAACACGACGCTGGTCACGTTCCTGCCCTCCGTTGCCGTCGCCGTGGCCGGAATCCTCGCCGGTGAGCTCGCCGTCGCCGTGGCCGTGAGGTTGGAGATGACAGGCGGGCCCCACCTGTCATCCTCACCTCTCTCCCCCCCTCCCCACAGCCACTGACCGCCGGGCCCCGCCCGTCAGGTTTAAAAACCCGACGTGCGCGCGCAGGCTCCCGTGCGGCTGGGCTGGTCCGCCCTGGGCCGTGCACTGTGGCCCTCTGGCCCAGTTGCACAGGGGCATTTCTTTTTATTCTTTCTGTAATTATTTCAAACATTTTTACAGAAATGAATATTGATCCAAATAAAATAATTCCAACTCCTAAAATCTTGTAATATTCTAACCTATTTAATGGTGTCACTTTCACACCCATCCCTGAAACTTTTCTGTACTGTTCAAATTTAAATTCAAATTTGAGCATTAAAAATCTTGTTCTAAAATCCCTAGATTCCATTCTGTTACTCCAAAACTCCAACTAAGATTTTTTCCCATCTTAGAAATCCCTCTAGTATTTTACAAAAATGAGTTGACATTTTTCTGAGCACTTTGATTTTTCTGTTTTATTTGAGGTCTTATTTTTCCGTTGTTATTATGCGACGTATAGATACCGTATTTGACGAAGTTGCTGAAGAAGGAGAAGGAGAAGGATTTGAAGACTTTGAAGACCAAGCCAATCCAGGCAAGCAGCCCTTTGACCATGATACACTTGTTCCTCGAAACACGTTTGTTTCCGGTGCATGATGTTAGGGTTACGGTGGTGACCTAGTTGAAACCACCACATGATGCATGCTTTGCTCTTAATCTTGCCATGTGTTAGAAGCAATGCATATGGTTAGTAGTGATGAATAGTGATGCATGTGTGACATGAACCTTCATGGTTGAGATCTTTGCATAAAACCCCGTCGGGTGCCATTCATGCCCGAGGGAGATGATGAGTTGGGTGACCACTTGACGACGAAGTGGTGTACCGAGACAAGTGTGTGTGTGTTTTTCAAACGGATTGGTTTAAGTGGCGACCGTTATTCCAACCATACATGTGCAACCACACTACCCCTTATGGGACGGGGCTTTATTGATTACTTAGGTCGATACTAGCATGGTGCCCGCATTACTAGTGACGGGTAGACTTGAGGTCTTTCCCGGGACGGGGTCGTGCTTGGATAGACGACCATGACTGTTTTCACAGGGCACCGGACACACCGTTGGTCCCTTCGGGTACGCGTGACATTGAAATTAGGGCAAGTCCCGTGATCTATTGTTTGTACCCGAGGGCCGTGTACCAACGAGTGGACTCTATGTTAGTGTCGTCTAAGGAAAGGTAATGACCGGGTGCTTCCCCTGAGTACTTGAGGTACTGCGGGATCGTGGATGACACGAAAGCTTCCCGGATCTTGTGGGTAAAGTGTACAACCTCTGCAGAGTGTAAAACTATTCGAATAGCCGTGTCCACGGTCAAGGACAGTTGGGTAACCGCTCTTGGGCTACATCCAATGTTTGTGAAACCATGTGTGTGTATGAGAGTCAAGATGGTGACTTGACTCGATGAGATGAATCATATTCATGTTGATATCGGTAACCTGTCTTCGAGGTTACGCGAGTTTTTGATGCATAAACCTGATGGTAGAATATTTATTCTAGCCCTTTTGCTAGATTGCTCATTATGGTTCAATTGCACTGTTACTTTGAACCACATCATGAGTTGCTTGCGAGTACATTCAAAGTACTCATTCGCTTGCCACTGGTTATTTAATTGACCAGGCATGGAGGAACGGGAATATGATGAAGAGTTCTTTGGAGACGAACATGCGAACTAGGACGCTGTCCCAGTCAGAATGCCTGTAGGGTTATGGCAGATGGCATGGGTTCTACCTACTACCGAAGACTTTCGCTATTTGAGTTATTTGCTATCCAGCCCTTGAGGCTTTTATGTAAGACTTGGCCATAATGGCCTTAATTCGTGTAAGACAATATGTATGGATGTAAGACTCTTGTTATTCAGCTTCTGTGTGTTCAGTGAGCATTGATCTCTGGGATCACTGTACACGTGCATTCGGTGATCTCGACTTCTAAGTCGGGGTCCCCACACCCAGCCACGCGCGCATCGCCCCAGCGCCGCCGACGGCCTCACGCGTAGCTCTGCCGCGCCCGGCCGCCGCTCGCGCCCCGCTTACCCCGAAGCTGCTGCTCCTCCCTCGCATACCGCCGGCCACCTCCCCTTTGCCGGCCTGCCCCGCTCACCGATCCACCGCCGCGCCCCGCTACTGCCTCCGCGACCACTTGCCGTAGCCGCAACGGCCGCGGCCGCGGCCGCGCCGGCCGGCGGCGTCGGCCATGCCTGCTCGCACCCCCCCTCCGCTTCGGCCTGCGCCCAGGACCCCGCCCGTCGACGACCACCTCCCCTCGCTGCCTCGTGCCCGCGCAGCTCGCCGCGGCTGCCGGCGCCCCGACGCCCGTCCCTCCCGTACCGACGGGCGGATGCCCAGCCGGTGCTACGCCCGGTAGCCCGTTAGCCCGCCCCAATTGGCCCTATGGGCCACTGACCGTGGGGCCCAACCACGTGTTAAAAGAAAAAAAGAAAAAGAAAAGAAAAGAAATAAACATATATAAAATAATAATAAATAAAAAAATAAAAATTAATTACCTTAATTAAATAATTAATTAACTTAATTAATACCATTTAGCTTAACCTAATCGTTAATTAAACTAGCTAATCTGTTTTAGTTTGTTTTAGTCAATGACAGCGGGACCCACACATCAGTTTGACTGGTCAACGGCCAGAGTTGACCGCTGACGTCACGTTGACGTCTTGATGATGTCATAAATACTTTTTGAATTAAATTAAATCTGTAATTCCAGAAAATGATTGAAACTATCCATAACTTGGATGAAAATAATTTATATACGAAAGTTGCTCAGAATTTCGATACGAATCCGAAAATACGCGGTGCGTTCGTCCGCCACACATCTCTATCATACCGAACATGCAATATTCCCCCTCCGTTTCATCTGCTCGAAAATGCCTATCACCGGGAATACTTTCCCGGATGTTTTTCCTCTTTGCCTGTATCATCGAGCACTGCGTTAGGTCACCTCTAGCACCACGTTTTTCCATGTTACACTTTGTGATGCTTTGATTTCCCTGTTATTTATTATGTTCCCCCTCCGTTACTTCTTTCCGGTAGACCCCGAGACTGACGGCGGCCCCCAGTTCGACTACGGTGATGACGACCCCTCCTTGCCAGAGCAACCAGGCAAGCCCCCCCCCCTTGATCACCAGATATCGCCCATTCCCCTCTATTTTATTCTTGCATTAGGTTTGCTACTGTTGTTGATTCGATAGCTCCTATTCTGTTCCATAGCCTTTCATTGTTTCTACAACTGTTGATACCTTTACCTGCTATCCTAATGCTTAGTATAGGATGCTAGTATTCCATCAGTGGCCCTACATTCTTGTCCGTCTGCCATGCTATACTATCGGGCCGTGATCACTTGGGTGGTGATCACAGGTGGGCCTGGCCCTGGTCGTTGTCCGCGGTTATTTCATAATAACACGCTTATCGAGATCTTGGTATTTGATCTGAGTCTGGCCATTAGCCTATACACACTAACCAGCTACGTGGGAATAGTTATGGGCACTCAACGTCGTGGTATCAGCCGAAGCCTTCTTGACTTCAGTGACTTAGCGACGCACGCCGGGTTGGACCGCGTAACGCAACTTCCTTAGTAATGGAGGTTGCTAGGTCTGCTCACCGGCCGCCCTCGCAACGTGCAGGTGTGCATTGTGCGATGGGCCCATACCCCTGTGCACTTAGGACTTAGACCGGCGTGCTGACCTCTCTGTTGTGCTTAGGTAGGGCTGCGACGTGTTGATCTTCTGAGGCCGGGCATGACCCAGGAAAGTGTGTCCGGCCAAATGGGATCGAGCGTGCTGGGCTATGTGGTGCACCCCTGCAGGGAAGTTAATCTATTTGAATAGTTGTGTCCCTCGGTAAAAGGACGACCCGGAGTTGTACTCTGACCTCATGACAACTAGAACCGGATACTTAATAAAACACACCCAGATGAGTTCCAGATATAACTCGATGGTTGCTCTCTCACAGGGTGATGTGTGGGAGGATCGCCGGGTAGGATATTGCTATACGTTGTTACTTGGTGAACTTACCATCTATTCTATTCTACTGCTGCAAGACGGAGGCTGCCAGAAGCTTTGACGCTTGTTACTTTCTAGCTACTCTCTTCTACTGCTGCAAGATGGAGGTTGCCAGAAGCGTAGTCTTCGTTTGGATTAGCTATCCCCATCTTATTCTGGCATTCTGCAGTTCAGTCCACAGATATTACCCTCCTTACACAGATATCATTGCATATGTAGTGTAGTTCCTTGCTTGCGAGTACTTTGGATGAGTACTCACGGTTGCTTTGTTTCCCCTTTTCCCCCTTTCTCCTTTCTTCTCGGTTGGTGCAACCAGATGGTGGAGTCCAGGACCCAGAGGATCTTGAGGATGTTTCTACGTGGAGTTCGGCTTCGAGGAGTAGTTAGGAGGTCCCAGGCAGGAGGCCTTGCCTTTTCGATCGTTGCTATATTTGTGCTAGCCTTCTTATGGAAAACTTGTTTAACTTATGTCTATACTCAGATATTGTTGCTTCCGCTGACTCTTGTGTTTTCGAGCTTATGTATTCGAGCTCTCGAGGCCCCTGGCTTGTAATATAAAGCTTGTATTATTTTAATTTGTGTCCAGAGTTGTGTTGTGATATCTTCCAGTGAGTCCCTGATCTTGGTCGTACACATTTGCGTGCATGATTAGTGTACGGTCAAATTGGGGGCGTCACATTCCCTTGCCTGGACAAGCATCCCACTTATGATTAACCCCTATTGCAAGCATCCGCAAGTACAAAAGAAGTATTAAGGTAAACCTAACCATAGCATGAAACAAGTGGATCCAAATCTGCACCTTACGAAGCAACACATAAACTAGGGTTTAAGCTTCTGTTAGTCTAGCAACCCATCATCTACTTATTACTTCCCAATGCCTTCCTCTAGGCCCAAACAATGGTGAAGTGTCATGTAGTCGACGTTCACATGACACCACTAGAGGAAAGACAACATACATCTCATCAAAATATCGAACGAATACCAAATTCACATGACTACTTATAGCAAGACTTCTCCCATGTCCTCAGGAACAAAAGTAACTACTCACAAAGCATATTCATGTTCATAATCAGAGGGATATTAATATGCATAATGGATCTGAACATACGATCTTCCACCAAGTAAACCAATTAGCATCAACTACAAGGAGTAATCAACACTACTAGTAACCTACAGGTACCAATATGAGGTTTTGGTACAAAGATTGGATACAAGAGATGAACTAGGTTTTGAGAAGAGATGGTGCTGGTGAAGATGTTGATGAAGATAACCCTCCCCAAGATGGGAGAGTTGTTGGTGATGACGGCGGTGACGATTTCCCTCTCCCGGAGGGAAGTATCCACGGCAGAACAGCTCCGTCGGAGCCCTAGATTGGTTCCGCCTCGAGACGGCAGCGTCTGATCCCGAAAGCCTCCTTATGATTTTTTCCAGGTCAAAACACCTCATATAGGAGTAGATGGGCATCAGAGAGTCTCCAGGTGGCCCACGAGGTAGGGGGCGCGCCCAGGGGGGCGCCCCCCCACCATCGTGGACAGGTGGTGGCCCCCTGACGTATCTCTTTCGCCAGATTTATTTTATATTTTCTGAAATGGTGTTTCGTGGAGTTTCGGAGCTTTTTGAGTTGTGCATAATAGGTTTCCAATGTTTGCTCTTTTTCCAACCCAGAATTCCAGCTGCCGGCATTCTCCCTCTTCATGTAAACCTTGTAAAATAAGAGAGAAAAGGCATAAGTATTGTGACATAACGTGTAATAACAGCCCATAGTGCAATAAATATCAACATAAAAGCATGATGCAAAATGGACGTATCAACTCCCCCAAGCTTAGACCTCGCTTGTCCTCAAGCGAAAGCCGATATCGAAAAATATGTCCACATGTTTAGAGATAGAGGTGTCGATAAAATAAAATACAGACACGGGGGCATCATGATCAACCTTATAATAGCAACACACACACACACACATGCATACATACATATGACTCTTATGCTATATGACTCTTATGCTAAAGTAACAATCTATTCACAATGTCAATTTTGAATCACAAACTCCATTGATAACCAACAAACTAAGATCTCGGTCATTGAAGCAATTGCAGTTTAATGTAACATCAGAAAGATTCAATATAAGAGCTTTGCAGCAAGTCCACATACTCAACTATCATTTACTCTTTCACAATTGCTCACACTCACGCAATACTTATGGGTATGGAGTTATAATCGGACACATAGAAAGATAAGGGCTTATAGTGTTGCCTCCCAACCTTTTACCTCAAGGGTAATGTCAACAGTAATAGATCATGATAGCTTACATCCAAGTGGTTATATATGTCAGGATCTTTCCAACACATTGTGCTTGCCAAAGGATAAAATATAAAAAGGAAAGGTGATTATCACCTTGACTCTTAAAAGGTAAGAATAATAGATAGGCCCTTCGCAGAGGGAAGTAGAGGTTGTCATGTGCTTTTATGGTTGGGTGTACAAAATCTTAGCGCAAAAGAACATCACTTTATATTGCCACTTGTGATAAGGACCTTTATTATGCAGTCCGTCGCTTTTATTACTTCCATATCACAAGATCGTATAAAGCTTATTTTCTTCACACTAATAGATCATACATAATTTAGAGAGTTTCAACAATGACAACTTACTTGTAGGATCTTACTCAATCCATAGGTAGGTATGGTGTACTCTCATGGCAAAACTGGGTTTGAGGATGTATGGAAGCACAAGTAGTATCTCTACTTGGTGCAAGGAGTTTTGGCTAGCATGAGGGGGAAAGGCAAGCTCAACATGTTGGATGATCCGTGACAATATACTTTATTTCGGATATAAGAAAATATAACTCATTATGTTGTCTTCCTTGTCCAACATCAACTCTTTAGCATGTCATATTTTAATGAGTGCTCACAATCATAAAAGATGTCCAAGATAGTATATTTTTATGTGAAAACCTCTCTTTCTTTATTACTTCCTATTAATTGCAACGATGACCAAAACTAGGTTTGTCAACTCTCAACAACTTTTATTCATCAAACTCTTTATATGTGAAGTCCTTACTTTCCATAAGATCAATATGATTTATTTGATACTTTTTATATTTTCTTTTATTCTCTCATGACCATAGCGAGAGAATCAAGCCCTTGACTCAACACTAATCTTTATTATGTAGCTCACAGACTCAATTACAAAAGGTAAAGATCAAAAAAGCAAAAGCTCAAAACTAGAACATACTAAACTTTATTCTACTAGACCAAGATATTATCAAAAGGATCAAACTAAAGAAAACGGTAAAGATAGGAGTGTGATGGTGATACATACCGGGGCACCTTCCCCAAGCTTGGCAGTTGCCAAGGGGAGTGCCCATTCCCATGTGATTATGTCTCCTTCTTCGGAGGTGGTGATGTGATATTCTTGGCGATGACACCCCTCAGGATATGATTCCCCTCCTCGAGCTTGTTAACTTGTTGCTTAAGGTCCATAATTTCCTTGCGAAGCTTGCCCGTAACGGCTAAAGCTCCTTTCACCCAAGGATGCTGCATAGCTGCGGGGAACAAGTAACACTCTTTTTCATATTTTCATAAGAAAGAAACCTGACATTGGTAGGGATGATTGAGTTTGGAATAGCTGAGCTTGTAGTTCCCCCATCGTGAATCCAGCTCGAAACCGAGAAGTAACTTCTTGATCTTCCTCCATGGCATCTATCATGTTCAAGTCAGCCTCCATCTCTTCCTCCGTTGATGGTCCAAAGTGGCCAGCATCGATGTTTGCTCTTGGGCCAGGTGTTGGATGATACACCCGACTCTCTCCAACTGGCTCCTGAGAAAACTTCTTGCTCTTATCTGCGACAGAAACAGCTCGAAAAAAAAACAGAGGATTTTTGCGTGATACGGTGGTCAAAACCTTCTAGAGAATATATAGTGAATTTTTACCGACCGAAAGAAGTAACGTGCAAGAAATCGGAGTCCGGGAGGCACACGAGGTGCCCATGAGGCAGGGGGCGCGCCGAGGGGGGTGATACGTCTCCAACGTATCTATAATTTTTGATTGTTCCATGCTATTATTTATGATGTTTTGGATGTTTAATGGGCTTTGCTATACACTTTTATATTATTTTTGGGACTAACCTATTAACCCAAAGGCCCAGTCCAGATTGCTTTTTTTGTTTGCCTATTTCAGGGTTTTACACAAAAGGAATATCAAACGGAGTCCAAACAGAATGAAACTTCGGGAGAGATATTTTTGGAGCAAAATACACACGGGAGACTTGAGAACCATCGAGTAGGGCACACGTGGCATCCACGAGGGTGGGGGCGCGCCCCCATATAGGGCGTGCCCCCTGCCTCGTGGGCCCCACGTTTGGCCCCCGGTGCCCTCCTTCCTCCTATATATACCTACGTACCCCGAAACCATCAGAACAACAGAGAAAACCCTAGTTCCACCGCTGCAACCTTCTGTTCCCGTGAGATCCCATCTTGGGGCCTATTTCGGAGCTCCGTCGGAGGGGGGATCTACCACGGAGTGCTTCTACATCATCATCATCGCCTCACCATGAGTTGTGAGTAGTTTACCATAGACCTTCGGGTCCATAGTTAGTATCTAGATGGTCTCTTCTATCTCTTTGGATCTCAATACCAAGTTCCCTCGGTCTTCAAGGAGATCTATTCGATGTAATCTCTTTTCTTCTTGCTTAGTTACTTTTCCGCTCCCACCGTTAAAATCACTACAAAACTGCTACTGTTACTTTTGCCACAGTTACCGTTAGTTCCATAATACTTTGATGCAGATATTAAGTCTTTTAGGTGTGGTTGAATTGACAACTCAACTACTAATACTTGAAAACTAAAATTCTGATGACAAGTTGATGGGCCTCGAACCCCTCGTTGGTTACCCCAAGTGGAAGGTGTAAGATGCAGTATTGTAGAAGTGTTTTCCCTTAGCAAAGATGCCAAGGATCGAATCCCCAGACACTCCTACGTTCAACAAGTAGGTGTCAACTGCTACGGCGCCAGATAGTAGCAATCAACATGGACCTGCACACAGATACAAATAACTTTGCTCCCAACGAGTACAGAGAGATTGTCAATCCCTCCGGCCTTGTAGTTCACAAAGGATTAAAAGCAATGATAGTAGTGATAGATAATGTTTTGCAATAGTAAGTAAAAGAGAAAAGTAAATAGCGGGTGTGATCAATGATGGTAATAAGGACCGGAGTCTCATGATGTTCACTAGTGATGTCTCTCTCCCAAAAGACGATAAAACAACTATGTGAGGTAAACAAATTACAGCTGGGCAATTGACAGGACCACGAACGCAAACCAATGCTGACTACATTGCAAGAAAGGTTGAGGTTCAAAGCATGGGCGGTACGCCAAAGTAAGTAGACCGAAATCCATCAATATCTACTACTAATCATCCACCTTGAGATATCTATCGAGAACATCTCGCTGGTATTAAGTTGCGAGTCCCACCCATAGTGTAAACTCAATGCAACAGACATCTGCATTAAAAGAACTTTGCGTAAAGTAAACAATCCTTGCACCCGTGGGCACAAGCACCGTTGTTTTCCCCCTTGTGGCAACAGCACATCCCCTAGACTCATGTTTCTGTCACTCAAGCTAGTCATCGAGGGGCATGAACCCACAATCAAGCATAACGTTCCCTCTTGGAGTCACTACCTACTACTCGGCCAAAGCAATAAATAACAACGGAGAACATGCAAGAATTACTTATGAACATAAATATAAAAGAAGTGAATCAAATATATTACTCAAGATCAATCTGAACATAATCTCATAATCCATCGGATCCCAGCAAACTCAACATAGCAACACCATAAGGATTACATATGTGCCTCGATCATGTAGGGCAGCTCACGAGGACTAATTAGTGAAGCACAAGAACTGGAGAAGAACATCACATAGCTACTGGTCATGGACTCACCGTCCAAGGGAGACTACTCACGAGTCATCCGGGAGGCGTCCATGGTGGTGGAGAAGCTCCCGGTGGTGATCCTCCCCTCCGGCAGGGTGCCGGGAAGAGTTCTCCTGGTGCTCCCGATCTTGGAAGCGGTGGCGGTGGCGGAACAGAGATGGGATCGCGAAAAGAGTTCCTTCTCTGAGGGTTTCGGAGGACCCTCTAAATATATGCCAAAGGGGGGCACCGGACGGGCTTCGGGGGGCCCAGGCGCCCCCCCGGCACGGCCCAGGGGGGGGAGGGCGCCGCCAGGGCGCCTGGAGCCCTGGTGGCCCCCCTGCTGTCCTTCGGACGCAGGGTTGTTTCCGATACGCTGATTTTTTATATAATTTTTCTTGATTTTTCCTGGCAGTTCTTGTAACGTGAAAACCTGAAATACAAAAACAGCCAAAAACAGAAACTGGCACTGGGGTGCACTGGATTAGTAAGTTAGTCCAAATATGATCAAAAGTGTATGGAAGTGTATGAATATCATAGCAATATCACCCAAAAGTGGCATGGAGCAAGCAGAAATTATAGATACATTTTGGACGTATCAACGTCCCCAAGCTTAATTCCTGCTCGTCCTCGAGTAGGTAAATGATAACAAGAATAATTTCTGTGGTGACATGCTATTAACCATATAGGACTTTTTCATAGTCATATGACAAAAGCTTACTGAGACAATGATTCTATAGTAATTGAGTTGCCTCATGAGAAAATCACAAATGACTGAAAGTTTTACAACATGAAACTGAAACATCAAATAGATTTGCAATGGACATGATGTGAAAACATGATAAAGTGATATCTAGCTTGCCCCCTTTAATGATGCAAAACATAAATGCAGGGGCACCTTCAAGGTTTAAGTGATGACTAGATACAATGATTTCAGAATAAACGATATCACAATCATGCAAAAGACAATGCTACTTTGGGACAATGCACATTACACTCAGAATGACAATCATGCTCTCAGTAGTTGGTGCTTGAAGAAAGAAGAAACTCATAAAAGTAATGGTTAAGTGCTAGAGATTTTTATTTGAAAACATGGAAGCAATTTTGTCAACGGTAGTAGTACTTCATATGTGTCATGCATAAGACATCCTATAAGTTGCAAGCCTCATGCATCGAATACCAATAGTGCTCGCACCTTGTCCTAATTAGCTCGGATCTCCATGGGTTATCATTGCATTACATATGTTTCAACCAAGTGTCACAAAGGGGTACCTCTATGCCACCTGTACAAAGGTCCAAGGAGATAAATCGCATTTGATTTCTCGTTTTTGATAGATCTCAACTTGAGGACATCCATACCGGGACAACATAGAAAATAGATGATGGACTCCTCTTTAATGCATAAGCATATTCTCATAAGAGATTGAGGATCAACGTCCAAGCTAAAACTTCCACCATGATACATGGCTTTGGTTGGCGGCCCAATGTTCTTCTCTAACAATATGCATATTCATTCAACCCACGGCAAATCACCCTTACTTCAGACAAGACGAACATGCATAGCAACTCACATGATATTCAACAAAAGTGTGACAGTTGATGGCGTCCCCAAAAACATGGTTACCGCTCAGCAAGCAACTTATAAGAAATAAGATACATAGGCAACATATTCTTTACCACAATAGTTTTTAAGCTACTTTCCCATGAGCTATATATTGCGAAGTTAGTTTGCTTAGTACAGGTGGAGGTTAACAAAAAGACTGGGAGCGACCAACTAAGAGAGCAATGACGGTCATAATCATGCAGAGCGACAAAGCAACATTGAATCAGGCATGGTAGTTATATCGCTACTCAGAAATAAAAGATCATCAAGGCTTGACGGACTTTCTTTACAGTCTTAGATATGCGTGAGCATACGCCAAGTCAATCAAAATAAATTCTTGAAGGAAGATATTACTAAACCATACCACATCATAGGCAAACAAACCATGTTGGTACTCCAATAACACATTGGGAACCCCCCAGCTATTTGAGATTAACCATAAGAAAACCTGAACTACTAAGCACCATTATGCAAGTAGCATCTTTATCATAGACACATTAACCAATGCAACGGAAGCAAACTCTCTTAATAAGGTGAGCATGATAATTAAAGAGAGTTCAAGCAACCAACTAAACAAAAGCTCTTTGAAAAGATAAGCATGAATACTAAGAGCAGAGCATGATAGTAGCTATTAAAAGACAAAGAACACACACAACAAAGATAGACATGAAAATTCTAAGTTATGTTCTAGGTAGAAGTGGAGCGTGTTTCTCTCCCACATAAAGAATGCTGAGTTCCGACTCGTTATGAAAAACTAAAAAGAAAACTAAAAGCAAGACGCTCCAAGCATAGCACATAACACATGAAGTGATAAAAATATAGCGGAACGAAAGACGAACTGATAATGTTTGATGGAGAAGGGGATGCACGGGGGCATCCCCAAGCTTAGACGCTTGAGTCTCCTTGAATATTTCTTGGGGGTGCACGGGGGCATCCCCAAGCTTGAGCGCTTGACACTCCTGAATCTTTTTTATCATCTTCCCTCGCACACTTGAAAACTCCCTTCATACATAACTCATCATAATCTGATTAGCGAGGTTAGTACCCTTAATAAAATAATTATACCTTGCTGGAAATAAAGATATTCTTGAATTTCTACTGTTTCTCAAGATTGCCAAAAGGTTTTTGCAAAGAAAAAGCAAGCTCTTGATTTGCAAAGTGAAGGAAAGGCAAAACAGGACAGAATCTGTGAAAAACAGAACAGCAGGTAGTAATTGATCTGTACGGGATACTTCTGCAACTCAAATCAAAAAACTCAGAACAGACGCACAAAAGACAATTATATAGAGAACGCTGTTGAAAAAATTCAGACCAAAAAGATGATCCGGTGATTTTATACGAATTTTTCTATCCAAGGACAGAATCTGTTTCCTGGACAGCACCTCACAACTTTTGAACTTTCTAGCAATCAGAGGCTATACTTGGCACAAATATGAAAAGCAAAGATACAATGATGATGCTACAGCAGTAAACAACATCAAGACACAACAAAAGCAAAAAATTTATTCATGTGGGCTGCCTCCCAAAAGCGCTTTCTTTTATGCCTTTAAGCTAGGCATAATGCATAGAGATCAAGTTTTATCAAGAGTAAAAGAATAGCTAGCCCGTACAACGGACTCAAAAGGTAACTTGATCTTCTTGCGAGGGAAGTGTTCCATCCCTTTCTTGAGAGGAAACTGAAATTTTATATTACCCTCTTTCATGTCAATGATAGCACCAACGGTGCGCAAAAAGGGACGTCCCAAAATAATTGGACATGAAGGATCACATTCAATATCCATAATAGTAAAATCAACGGGAACATAATTATCATTGACAACAATAAGAACATCGTCGATCCTCCCCAAAGGTTTCTTTATGGGAGAATCAACGAGAAAATCACCAAAAGAACAAGAATCAAAAGGTTTCAATTTAAGCATATCATATAGTCTTTTGGGCATAATGGAAGTACTAGCTACAATATCACATAAAGCATAGCATGAGAAGTTGTTTATCTTAATTTTAATCATAGTATCCCAACCATCCTCTAGCTTCCTAGGTATGGAGGCTTCTACTCTAAGTTTCTCCTCCCTAGCTTTGATGAGAGCATTAGTGATATGCTCTGTGAAGGCAAGGTTAAGCGTGCTAGTGCGGGGATCTTTGGCCATTCCTTGTAGAAAGGTGACAACTTCTGAAATACTACAATTATCAAAATCAATTTTATCATTAGTGGGCAGAATTGTAGTGTCATCCTCTTTGTTTGAATCGCTCTCTATTATAAGAGTTTGAACATCTTCCCAAGTTTGGGGAAGCTTAGGAGCAATTTTAAACTGAGGCACATACTCTTTTCCTGGAAGACCATGCCATGGGCATAACCCTCCGTCAAGACTAATATAATCACAAGGTTTATTACTTTTGTAGATCCCAACAGCGGTAATTGGGGTAATGGAAGAAGGGGTGTACTCCTCCCATTTAGTGTTTTTGATAGAACCCATAATAGCAAGCAAGCAAGATAACTATTTTTGTGATTTTCGGTAAAAAGGATACTAAAGCAAAAACTGAAAGGTAAACTAACAAGACTAAAAAGCAAAGGTAAAAGATAGCATGCAACTCCCCTATCCTGAAGAGTGGAGTCCCCGGCAACAGCGCCAGAAAATACTCCTTGATGGGCCTCGAACCCCTCGTTGGTTACCCCAAGTGGAAGGTGTAAGATGCAGTATTGTAGAAGTGTTTTCCCTTAGCAAAGATGCCCAGGATCGAATCCCCAGAGACTCCTAGGTTCAACAAGTAGGTGTCAACTGCTACAGCGCCAGATAGTAGCAATCAACGTGGACCTGCACACAGATACAAATAACTTTGCTCCCAACGAGTACAGAGAGGTTGTCAATCCCTCCGGCCTTGTAGTTCACAAAGGATTAAAAGCAATGATAGTAGTGATAGATAATGTTTTGCAATAGTAAGTAAAAGCGAAAAGTAAATAGCGGGTGTGATCAATGATGGTAATAAGGACCGGAGTCTCATGATGTTCACTAGTGATGTCTCTCTCCCAAAAGACGATAAAACAACAATGTGAGGTAAACAAATTACAGCTGGGCAATTGACAGGACCACGAACGCAAACCAATGCTGACTACATTGCAAGAAAGGTTGAGGTTCAAAGCATGGGCGGTACGCCAAAGTAAGTAGACCGAAATCCATCAATATCTACTACTAATCATCCACCTTGAGATATCTATCCAGAACATCTCGCTGGTATTAAGTTGCGAGTCCCACCCATAGTGTAAACTCAATGCAACAGACAACTGCATTAAAAGAACTTTGCGTAAAGTAAACAATCCTTGCACCCGCGGGCACAAGCACCGTTGTTTTCCCCCTTGTGGCAACAGCACATCCCCTAGACTCATGTTTCTGTCACTCAAGCTAGTCATCGAGGGGCATGAACCCACAATCAAGCATAACGTTCCCTCTTGGAGTCACTACCTACTACTCGGCCAAAGCAATAAATAACAACGGAGAACATGCAAGAATTACTTATGAACATAAATATAAAAGAAGTGAATCAAATATATTACTCAAGATCAATCTGAACATAATCTCATAATCCATCGGATCCCAGCAAACTCAACATAGCAACAGCATAAGGATTACATATGTGCCTCGATCATGTAGGGCAGCTCACGAGGACTAATTAGTGAAGCACAAGAATGGGAGGAGAACATCACATAGCTATTGGTCATGGACTCATGGTCCAAGGGAGACTACTCACGAGTCATCCGGGAGGCGTCCATGGTGGTGGAGAAGCTCCCGGTGGTGATCCTCCCCTCCGGCAGGGTGCCGGGATGAGTTCTCCTGGTGCTCCCGATCTTGGAAGCGGCGGCGGCGGCGGAAAAGAGATGGGATCGCGAAAAGAGTTCCTTCTCTGAGGGTTTCGGAGGACCCTCTAAATATATGCCAAAGGGGGGCACCGGACGGGCTTCGGGGGGCCCAGGCGCCCCCCCGGCGCGGCCCAGGGGGGGGGGCGCCGCCAGCGCACCTGGAGCCCTGGTGGCCCCCTCCCGGCTGTCCTTCGGACGTAGGGTTGTTTCCGATACGCTGATTTTTTATATAATTTTTCTGGATTTTTCCTGGCAGTTCTCGTAACGTGAAAACCTGAAATACAAAACAGCCGAAAACAGAAACTGGCACTGGGGTGCACTGGATTAGTAAGTTAGTCCAAATATGATCAAAAGTGTATGGAAGTGTATGAGTATCATAGCAATATCACCCAAAAGTGGCATGGAGCAAGCAGAAATTATAGATACGTTTTGGACGTATCACCAGTTTCATGGTTATATTTATTCTTAATAGCATACAAGTCATCAGAGTAATCATCATAGATAGGAGGCATGCTTTCATCATAATAAATTTGCTCATCAAAACATAGGGAACAAAAAATATCATCTTCATCAAACATAGAATCCCCAAGCTTGTGGCTTTGCATATCATTATCATCATAGGTGTTCAAAGAATTCATACTAACAACATTGCAATCATGCTCATCATTCACATATTTTATGCCAAGCATTCTATGTAATTCTTCTTCTAGTACTGGAGCACAATTTTCCTTCCCATCATTTTCACGAAAGATATTAAAAAGATGAAGCATATGAGGCACCCTTAATTCCATTTTTTGTAGTTCTATTTTATAAACTAAACTAGTGATAAAACAAGAAACTAAAAGATTCGATTGCAAGATCCAAAGATATACCTTCAAGCACTCACCTCCCCGGCAACGGCACCAGAAAAGAGCTTGATGTCTACTACGCAACCTTCTTCTTCTAGACGTTGTTGGGCCTCCAAGTGCAGAGGTTTGTAGGATAGTAGCAAATTTCCCTCAAGTGGATGACCTAGGGTTTATCAATCCATGGGAGGCGTAGGATGAAGATGGTCTCTCTAAAACAACCCTGCAACCAAATAACAAAGAGTCTCTTGTCTCCCCAACACACCCAATACAATGGTAAATTGTATAGGTGAGCTAGTTCGGCGAAGAGATGGTGATACAAGTGCAATATGGATGGTAGATATAGGTTTTTGTGATATGAAAATATAAAAACGGCAAGGTAACTAGTGGTAAAAGTGAGCGTAAACGGTATTGCAATACTTTGAAACAAGGCCTAGGGTTCATACTTTCACTAGTGGAAGTTCTCTCAACAATAATATCATAACTGGATCATATAACTATCCCTCAAGATGCAACAAAGATTCGCTCCAAAGTAACTAATAGTGGAGAACAAATGAAGAGATTATTGTAGGGTACGAAACCACCTCAAAGTTATTCTTTCTGATCGATCTATTCAAGAGTCCGTGGTAAAATAACGCAAAGCTATTCTTTCCGTTCGATCTATCGTAGAGTTCGTACTAGAATAACACCTTAAGACACACATCAACCAAAACCCTAATGTCGACTAGATACTCCATTGTCACCTCCAGTATTTGTGGGCATGATTATACGATATGCATCATACAATCTTAGATTCATCTATTCAACCAACACAAAGAACTTCAAAGAGTGCCCCAAAGTTTCTACCGAAGAGTCAAGACGAAAACGTGTGCCAACCCCTATGCATAGATTCCCGAGGTCACGGAACCCGCAAGTTGATCACCAAAACATACATCAAGTAGATCATGTGATATCCCATTGTCACCATAGATAAGCACATGCAAGACATACATCAAGTGTTCTCAAATCCTTAAAGACTCAATCTGATAAGATAACTTCAAAGGGAAAACTCAATCCATTACAAGAAAGTAGAGGGGGAGAAACATCATAAGATCCAACTATAATAGCAAAGCTCGCGATACATCAAGATCGTGCCATCTCAAGAACACGAGAGACAGAGAGAGATCAAACACATAGCTACTAGTACATACCCCCAGACCCGAGGGTGAACTACTCCCTCCTTGTCATGGAGAGCACCGGGATGATGAAGATGGCCACCGGAGAGGGATTCCCCCCTCCGGCAGGGTGCCGGAACGGGTCTAGATTGGTTTTCGGTGGCAACAGAGGCTTTCGGCGGCGGAACTCCCGATCTAGGTTTCTTTTCGGGGGTTTCTGTATTTATAGGAATTTTTGGCGTCGGTCTCACGTCAAGTGGAGTCTCCGAGTCGTCCAGGAGATAGGAGGGCGAGCCCGGGGGGTAGGGCACGCCCTCCACCCTCGTGGAAGGCTCGGGACTCTTCTGGCCTAACTCTTTTACTCTGGGGGCGTCTTTTGGTCCATCAAAAATCATCAAAAATTGGCACGTCAATTGGACTCCGTTTGGTATTCCTTTTCTGTAAAACTCAAAAACAAGGAAAAAACACACCCTGGCACTGGGCTCTAGGTTAATAGGTTAGTCCCAGAAATCATATAAATGCATATAAAACATCCAAGATGCATAATATAATAGCATGGAACAATAAAAAATTATAGACACGTTGGAGACGTATCAAGCATCCCCAAGCTTAATTCCTGCTCGTCCTCGAGTAGGTAAATGATAATAAACAGAATTTTTGATGTGGAATGCTACCTAACATAATTCTCAATGTAATTCTTTTTATTGTGGCATGAATGTTCAGATCAGAAAGATTCAAGACAAAAGTCTATATTGACATAAGAATAATAATACTTCAAGCATACTAACAAAGCAATTACGTCTTCTCAAAATAACATGGCCAAAGAAAGTTCATCCCAACAAAATCATATAGTTTGGCTATGTTCAATCTTCGTCACACAAGAATACTCAAATCATGCACAACCCCGGTTTCAGCCAAGTAGTTGTTTCATACTTCTATTTTTCAAACTTTTTCAACTTTCACGCAATACATGGAGAAGACAAAAAGGAGGAAGATGGTCTCACATCAACTAGGTGTATCGATGGGATATAGCACTATAGTGTTGGAAATATGCCCTAGAGGCAATAATAAATTGGTTATTATTATATTTCCTTGTTCACGATAATCGTTTATTATCCATGCTAGAATTGTATTGATAGGAAACTCAGATACATGTATGGATACATAGACAAACACCATGTCCCTAGTGAGCCTCTAGACGACTAGCTCGTTGATCAATAGATGGTTACGGTTTCCTAACCATGGACATTGGATGTCGTTGATAACGGGATCACATCATTAGGAGAATGATGTGATGGACAAGACCCAATCCTAAGCCTAGCACAGATCGTGTAGTTCGTATGCTAAAGCTTTTCTATATGTCAAGTATCTTTTCCTTAGACCATGAGATTGTGCAACTCCCAGATACCGTAGGAATGCTTTGGGTGTACCAAACGTCACAACGTAACTGGGTGGCTATAAAGGTGCACAACAGGTATCTCCGAAAGTGTCTGTTGGGTTGGCACGAATCGAGACTGGGATTTGTCACTCCGTATGACGGGGAGGTATCTCTGGGCCCACTCGGTAGGACATCATCATAATGTGCACAATATGTGATCAAGGAGTTGATCACGGGATGATGTGTTACGGAACGAGTAAAGAGACTTGCCGGTAACGAGATTGAGCAAGGTATCGGTATACCGACGATCGAATCTCGGGCAAGTGCTATACCGATAGACAAAGGGAATCGTATACGGGATTGATTGAATCCTTGACATCGTGGTTCATCCGATGAGATCATCGTGGAACATGTGGGAGCCAACATGGGTATCCAGATCCCGCTGTTGGTTATTGGCCGGAGAGTTGTCTCGGTCATGTCTACATGGTTCCCGAGCCCGTAGGGTCTACACACTTAAGGTTCGATGACGCTAGGGTTATAGGGAAAGTATTTACGCGGTTACCGAATGTTGTTCGGAGTCCCGGATGAGATCCCGGACGTCACGAGGAGTTCCGGAATGGTCCGGAGGTAAAGATTCATATATGGGAAGTCCTGTTTTGGTCACCGGAAAAGTTTCGGGCGATATCGGTAATGTACCGGGACCACCGGGAGGGTCCCGGGGGTCCACCAGGTGGGGCCACCAGCCCCAGAAGGCTACGTGGACTAAGTATGGGAGGGGACCAGCCCCAAGGGGGCTGGTGCGCCCCCTCACCAAGTCCCAGGGCGCCTCCAAGAGGGGAGGGGGGCAAACCCTAAGGCAGTTGGGCCCTAGGGCCCAATAGTGGTGCGCCTCCCCCTCTCTCCCCCTTGGCCGCCCCCCTAGATGGGATCTAGGGCTGGCCGCACCCTAGGGGAGGGAAACCCTAAAGGGGGGCGCAGCCCTCCCTTCCCCCTATATATATGTGAGGTTTTAGGGCTGTTTGACACACGAGAACGTCTCCCTCTTGGCGCAGCCCTACCCCTCTCCCTCCTCGTCTCTTGCAGCGCTTGGCGAAGCCCTGCTGGAGTCCCGCGCTCCTCCACCACCACCACGCCGTTGTGCTGCTGTTGGATGGAGTCTTCCCCAACCTCTCCCTCTCTCCTTGCTGGATCAAGGCGTGGGAGACGTCACCGGGCTGCACGTGTGAAGAACGCGGAGGCACCGTCCGTTCGGTGCTAGGATCTTCGGCGATCTGAATCGCGGCGAGTACGACTCCATCAACCGCGTTCTTGAACGCTTCCGCTTAGCGATCTACAAGGGTATGTGGATCCAACTCTCCTCTCGTAGATGTGCATCTCCTAGATTGATCTTGGTGAGCGTAGGAAATTTTTTGTTTCCCATGCAACGTTCCCCAACAGTGGCATCATGAGCTAGGTTCTTGCGTAGATGCTTTCTCGAGTAGAACACAAAAGGGTTTGTGGGCGTTGATGTTTAAATTGCTGCCCTCCTTAGTCTTTCTTGATTCAGCGGTATTATGGGATGAAGCGGCCCGGACCAACTTTACATGTCCACGTACATGAGACCGGTTCCATCGACTGACATGTGACTTTTGTTGCATAAGATGGCTGGCGGGTGTCTGTCTCTCCTATCTTAGTTGAATCGGAATAGAACAAGGCGGTCCTTGTAGAAGGTTAAATAGCAACTTGAATATCACCGTTGTGGCTTTGCGTAGGTAAGAAACGTTCTTGCTAGATACCCATAGCAGCCACGTAAAACATGCAACAACAAATTAGAGGACGTCTAACTTGTTTTTGCAGGGTATGTATGTGATATGATATGGCCAATGACATGATGAAATATATTTGATGTATGAGATGATCATGTTGTAATAGTTAATATCGACTTGCATGTCGATGCATACGGCAACCGGCAGGAGCCATAGGGTTGTCTTTAATTTTTTGTATGACCTGCGTGTCAATCATTAAGCGCTTTGTAATGCTTTACTTTATCGCTAAACGGTAGCAATAGTAGTAAGAGCATGGTGGGCGCGCGACAACCCCGATGGCGACACGATGATGGAGATCATGGTGTGGCGCCGGTGACGATGGAGATCATGCCGGTGCTTTGGAGATGGAGATCAAAAGCACGAGTTGATGGCCATATCATGTCACTTATGATTTGCATGTGATGTTAATCCTTTTATGCATCTTATTTTGCTTAGGACGGCGGTAGCATTATAAGATGATCCCTCACTAAAATTTCAAGATGAAATTGTGTTCCCCCCGAGTGTGCGCCGTTGCGAAGGTTCGTCGTTTCGAAGCACCACGTGATGATCGGGTGTGATAGACTCTACGTTCGCATACAACGGGTGCAAGCCAGTTTTGCACATGCAGAACACTCGGGTTAGACTTGACGAGCCTAGCATGTACAGACATGGCCTCGGAACACGGAAGACCGAAAGGTCGAGCATGAGTCATATAGTAGATATGATCAACATGAAGATGTTCACCATTGACACCACCTCATCTCACGTGATGATCAGACTTGGGTTGGTGGATTTGGATCATGTCACGCTCGGATGACCAGAGGGATGTCAATTTGAGTGGGAGTTATAAGTAATTTGATTAGTTAAACTCACTTATCATGAACAATAGTCTAAGTTGCCTTTGCAAATTATGTTGTAGATCAATAGCTTGCGTTGTAGCTCCCTGTTTAATATGATCCTAGAGAAAGACTAAGTTGAAAGATATTGTAAGCAAGGATGCGGACTGGGTCCGTAGTCCGAGGAGTGTCCTCACTGCTGCACAGAAAGCTTACGTCTTTGATGCACCGCTCAATGTGCAAACCCCTACAACGTTGTCTGTGGATGTTGTGAACACCTGAGAGACACGTCCTGATGACTACTTGATAGTTTAGTGCACCATACTTTACGGCTTAGAATCGGGATTCCAATGACGTTTTGAACGCCATGGAACATATGAGATGTTCTAAGAGCTGAAATTGGGATTTCAGGCTCATGCCCGTGTTGAGAGGTATGAGACCTCTGACAAGTTCCTTTGCCAAAAAGATGGAGGAGAATAGCTCAACTAGTGAGCACGTGCTCAGAATGTCTGGGTGCTAAAACCACTTGAACCAAGTGGGAGTTAATCTTCCAGGTGAGATAGTGGTTGACAGAATTCTCTAGACACTA
This sequence comes from Secale cereale, assembly GCA_902687465.1. NCBI lineage: Eukaryota > Viridiplantae > Streptophyta > Magnoliopsida > Poales > Poaceae > Secale > Secale cereale. The sequence goes on along the minus strand of LR738715.1, from coordinate 872,084,798 downwards.
TCACCAAGCTACTAGAACTTCGTGATGAACTATGACATGCAAAGAATGGAGATGATCCCGGTGCTGTCAGCGGTTCTTAGTACCGCAAAAGTAGAGATCAAGAAGGAGCATCAAGTGTTGATGATTTAACAAGACCACTGGTTTCAAAAGGGTAAGGGCTAGAAGGGAAACTTCATGAATGGCAAACCTGTTGTCGCTCTGATGAAGGAACCCATGGTTGAACCCAAACCTCGAGACTAAGTGCTTCTATTGTAAGGGGAACGGTCACATGGCAGCGGAACCACCCCAAATACATGGTAGATAAGATAGCTGGCAACTTCAACAAAGTATATTTGATATACGTACCTTAGTAGTACTCCTTGTAGCACCTGGGTATTGGATACCGGTTCAGTTGCTATTATTAGTGACTTGAAGCAAAAGCTACGGACTGAACGGAGACTAGCTAAGGGCGAGGTGACGATGTGTGTTGGAAGTGTTTCCAAGGTTGATGAGATCACCATCGCACACTTCCTCTATTTTCGAGATTAGTGTTGAACCTAGATAAATGTTATCAGGTGTCTACGTTGAGCATGAAAATGATTAGATCATGTTCATCGCAATACGGTTATTCATTTAAGTTAGAGAATAATGGTTATTCTGTTTACATGAATAATACCTTTATGGTCATGCACCCAATGGTTCGTTGAATCTCGATCATGGTAATACACATAATGATAATATCAATGCCAAAAGATGTAGAGTTAATAATGATAGTACCACTTTCTTGTGGCACTGCCGCTTAGGTCATTTTGGCATAAAATGCATGAAGAAACTCCATGCTGATGGACGTTTGGAGTCACTTGATTTTGAATCGCTTGACACATGCGAGCCATGCCTCATGGGCAGGATGACTGAGATCTCGTTTTCAGGTACAATGAAACGGGTAAGTGACTTATTGGAAATCATACATGCTGATGTATGTGATCCAATGAGAATTAAGGCGTGTGGTGGATATCGTTATTTTCTCATCTTCACTGACGATTTGAGTAGATATGGTATATTTACTTAATGAAGCAAAAGTCTGAAACGTTTGAAAGGTTCAAAAATTTCAGAGTGAAGATTAAGAATCATCATAACAAGAAGATCATGTTCCTACGATCTGATCAAGAGGATATTATCTTAATTATGAGTTTGGCAATCACTTGAGACATTGTGGAATTGTTTCGCAGTTGAAGTCCCCTGGAACACCACAGCGTAATGGTGTGTCCGGACATCGTAATCGAACCTTATGAGATATGGTGCGATCTATGGTGTGTCTTACCGATCTACCGCTATTATTTTGAGGTTATGCATTAGAGACAGCTGCATTCACTTTATATAGGGCACCATCTAAGTTCGTTGAGACGACGTCGTATGGTTTGGCAAGAAACCAAAGTTGTCGTTTTCTTAAATGTTTGGGGCTGCGATGCTGATGGCTTCAGCCAGGAAAGGCTCGAACCCAAAGCGGACAAATACATCTTCATGGAATACCCACTGGTAACGGTTGGGTATACCTTCTATCTCAGATCCAAGGACAAAAATGTTTGTCGCTAAGAATGGGTCCTTTCTCGAGAAGGAGTTTCTCTCGAAAGAATTGAGTGGGAGGAAGATAGAACTTGATGAGGTTGTCGAACCCTCACTTCAACCGGAGAGTAGTGCAACACAGAAAGATGTTTCTGTGGAATCTACAACAGTTGAAGAGGAAACTAATGATAGTGATCATGAAGCTCCAGATCAAGTTGCTATCGAACCTCGTAGGTTGACAAGGATATGTACTACTCCTGAGTGGTACGTTGATCCTGTCTTAAAGGTCATGTTGTTGGACAACGATGAACCTACGAACTATGGAGAAGCGATGGTGGGCCCATATTCCGACAAATGGTTAGAAGCCGATAAATCCGAGATAGGATCCATGCATCAAAACAAAGTATGGACTTTGGTGGACTTGCCCTATGATCGGCAAGCCATTGAGACAAATGGATCTTTAAGACTAAGATGGATGTGGACGGTAATGTCACCGTCTATGAAGCTCGACTTGTGGCGAAGAGTTTTCCACAAGTTCAAGGAGTTGACTACGATGAGATTTTCTCACCCGTAGCGATGCTTAAGTCCGTCGGAATCATGTTAGCATTAGCTGCATTTATGAAATCTGGCAGATGGATGACAAAACAAGTTTCCTTACCAGTTTTCGTAAGGAAAGGTTGTATGTGATACAATCAGAAAGGTTTTGTCGATCCTAAGGATGCTAAAAGATATGCTAGCTCCAGCGATCCTTCCATGGACTAGAGCAAGCATCTCGGAGTCGGAATATACACTTTGATGGAGTGATCAAAGTTTTTGGGTATACAAAGTTTGTTGGAAACATGTATTTGCAATAAAGTGAGTGGGAGCACTACAACATTTTTGATAAGTATATGTGAATGACATATTGTTGATCCGAAATGATGTAGAATTTCTGGAAAGCATAAAGGGTTGTTTGAAATGAGTTTTTCAAAGGAAGACCTGGATAAAGCTGCTTACATATTGGGCATCAAGATCTATACAGATAGATCAAGACGCCTGATTAGACTTTCAAAGAGCACACACCTTGTCATATTTTTGAAGGAGTTCAAAATAGATCAATCAAAGAAAGAGTTCTTACCTGAGTTGTAAGGTGTGAAGTTGAGTAAGACTCAAAGCTTGACCACGGCAGAAGAAAGAGGAAGGACGAAGGTCGTCCCCTATGGTTTTGTCATAGGCTCTATACGATATGCCATGCTAAGTACCGCACCTGATGTGTGCCTTGCCACATGTCTGGCAAGAGGGTACAAAGGTGATCCAGGAGTGGATTACTAGATAGTGGTCAAAATTATCCTTAGAGGAATAAGGAAATGTTTCTCGGTTATGGAGGTGATAAAGAGTTCGACGTAAAGAGTTACGTCGATGCAAGCTTAACACCTATCCGGATAACTCTAAGTGGAGATACCGGATACGTATAATGGAGCAACAGTTTGGAATAGCTCCAAGTGGAACGTGGTAGCAGCATCTACGATATGACATAAAGTTTTGCGAAGTACATAGGGATCTGAATGTTGCAGACCCGTTGACTACAACCTCTCTCACAAGCATAACATGATCAAACACAGAACTCATTGAGTGTTAATCACATATTGATGTGAACTAGATTATTGACTCTAGTGCAAGTGGGAGACTGTTGGAAATATGCCCTAGAGGCAATAATAAATTTGTTATTATTATATTTCCTTGTTCACGATAATCGTTTATTATCCATGCTAGAATTGTATTGATAGGAAACTCAGATACATGTATGGATACATAGACAAACACCATGTCCCTAGTGAGCCTCTAGACGACTAGCTCGTTGATCAATAGATGGTTACGGTTTCCTAACCATGGACATTGGATGTCATTGATAACGGGATCACATCATTAGGAGAATGATGTGATGGACAAGACCCAATCCTAAGCCTAGCACAGATCGTGTAGTTCGTATGCTAAAGCTTTTCTATATGTCAAGTATCTTTTCCTTAGACCATGAGATTGTGCAACTCCCAGATACCGTAGGAATGCTTTGGGTGTACCAAACGTCACAACGTAACTGGGTGGCTATAAAGGTGCACAACAGGTATCTCCGAAAGTGTCTGTTGGGTTGGCACGAATCGAGACTGGGATTTGTCACTCCGTATGACGGAGAGGTATCTCTGGGCCCACTCGGTAGGACATCATCATAATGTGCACAATATGTGATCAAGGAGTTGATCACGGGATGATGTGTTACGGAACGAGTAAAGAGACTTGCCGGTAACGAGATTGAGCAAGGTATCGGTATACCGACGATCGAATCTCGGGCAAGTGCTATACCGATAGACAAAGGGAATCGTATACGGGATTGATTGAATCCTTGACATCGTGGTTCCGATGAGATCATCGTGGAACATGTGGGAGCCAACATGGGTATCCAGATCCCGCTGTTGGTTATTGGCCGGAGAGTTGTCTCGGTCATGTCTACATGGTTCCCGAGCCCGTAGGGTCTACACACTTAAGGTTCGATGACGCTAGGGTTATAGGGAAAGTATGTACGCGGTTACCGAATGTTGTTCGGAGTCCCGGATGAGATCCCGGACGTCACGAGGAGTTCCGGAATGGTCCGGAGGTAAAGATTCATATATGGGAAGTCCTGTTTTGGTCACCGGAAAAGTTTCGGGCGATATCGGTAATGTACCGGGACCACCGGGAGGGTCCCGGGGGTCCACCAGGTGGGGCCACCAGCCCCAGAAGGCTACGTGGACTAAGTGTGGGAGGGGACCAGCCCCAAGGGGGCTGGTGCGCCCCCCCACCAAGTCCCAGGGCGCCTCCAAGAGGGGAGGGGGGGCAAACCCTAAGGCAGTTGGGCCCTAGGGCCCAATAGTGGTGCGCCCCCCCCTCTCTCCCCCTTGGCCGCCCCCCTAGATGGGATCTAGGGCTGGCCGCACCCTAGGGGAGGGAAACCCTAAAGGGGGGCGCAGCCCTCCCTTCCCCCTATATATATGTGAGGTTTTAGGGCTGTTTGACACACGAGAACGTCTCCCTCTTGGCGCAGCCCTACCCCTCTCCCTCCTCGTCTCTTGCAGCGCTTGGCGAAGCCCTGCTGGAGTCCCGCGCTCCTCCACCACCACCACGCCGTTGTGCTGCTGTTGGATGGAGTCTTCCCCAACCTCTCCCTCTCTCCTTGCTGGATCAAGGCGTGGGAGACGTCACCGGGCTGCACGTGTGAAGAACGCGGAGGCACCGTCCGTTCGGTGCTAGGATCTTCGGCGATCTGAATCGCGGCGAGTACGACTCCATCAACCGCGTTCTTGAACGCTTCCGCTTAGCGATCTACAAGGGTATGTGGATCCAACTCTCCTCTCGTAGATGTGCATCTCCTAGATTGATCTTGGTGAGCGTAGGAAAATTTTTGTTTCCCATGCAACGTTCCCCAACATATAGGTGGAATAGAGTGGTGGTTGTGGAGAAGACAAAAAGGAGGAAGATGGTGTCACATCAACTAGGTGTATCGATGGGATATGGAGATGCCCATCCATAGATATCAATGTGAGTGAGTAGGGATTGCCATGGAATGGATGCACTAGAGCTATAAATGTATGAAAGCTCAACAAAAGAAACTAAGTGGGTGTGCATCCAACCTGCTTGCTCACGAAGACCTAGGGAATTTGAGGAAGCCCATCATTGGAATATACAAGCCAAGTTCTATAATGAAAATTCCCACTAGTATATGAAAGTGACTAAACAAAAGACTCTCTGTCATGAAGATCATGGTGCTACTTTGAAGCACAAGTGTGGAAAAAGATAGTAGCATTGCCCCTTTTTTTCTTCGATTTTTTCCTTTTTTGGGCCTTTCTTTTTTATTTGGCCTTTCTTCCCTTTTTTTCTTTTTTTTTCTTTGGGACAATGCTCTAATAATGATCATCATCACACTTTTCTTTCCTTACAACTCGATACTAGAACAAAGTATGACTCTATATGAATGCCTCTGGCGGTGTACCGGGATGTGCGATGAATCAAGAGTGACATGTATGAAAAATTATGCATGGTGGCCTTTACACAAATACGATGTCAACTACATGATCATGCATGGCAATATGACAATGATGAAGTGTGTCATAATAAATGGAACAGTGGAAAGTTGCATGGTAATATATCTCGGAATGGCTATGGACATGCCATGATAGGTAGGTATGGTGGCTGTTTTGAGGAAGGTATATGGTGTGTGTATGGTACCGGCGAAAGTTGCGCGGTACTAGAGAGGCTAGCAATGGTGAAAGGGTGAGAGTGGGTATAATCCATGGACTCAACATTAGTCATAAAGAACTCACATACTTATTGCAAAAATCTACAAGTCATCAAATGTAATGCCCCGGATGTAACACTTTCCCAATATGGCAATATATAAACTTTGGCTTCATCAATTCCATTCCGGGTTCTTCTTTCTTTTTGGGTTTCTTCGTTTTGTCATGTGCGTGTGTGCATTTCATCCATGTCATGTTGTCATGTGCATTGCATTGCATTTTGTTGTCACTTGCATCCGGTCCCACTCGTCTCTTCCCGTTGTTCGTTTCGAGTTCCGACGCTCTCACACGTGCCCGTGGCATCCCCGAGTCCTTCTTTCGTGTGTGGCCGTGTAACGTTTCCGGAACGGCGTGAGACTTGTCGTGCGATGTTGTTTTGGTACGTGTAGGCCGCTTGTCAAGTTTCGTCGCGTTTGGAGTTCGTTTAGTACTCCAACGGTTAACCTAGTGGGCCAAAAGTACCTCCTCTTTGAGGCCCAAGACCCCCTCCACAACAGCCCACCAACCCAGCACAATCCTTCCCATCATCTCGGTCGTCGAATTGTGATCGCGTGGCCGAAAACCGCTCCCCATTTGGAGTCTCCTAGCTCCTTGTGCCTATATAAACGTCCCCATGACCATTTTCGCATCAGAAACCCTAGCTCCACGCCTCCTTCGCCGCGCCGGGCACGTCCGTACGCCGCCGGACGTGTCCAGCGACCGCCGCCGCCACTCTGCGGGCGACACGTGGCAGATCCGCCTCGGCCGCCGCACGGGCCCGCAGGCCCGTTCCCGGCCCACCGCCGCCGCCGTCCGGGCCGCGCGCCCCCGCGCCTTCCGCTCCTTCGTCCCCGCCGCCGAGGGCCACCGCCGCGCGCGCTCGCCGGCCACCGGCTGATGGCTTCTCGCCCCTCGATGGTTACCCCAAGTGGAAGGTTTGAGATGCAGTGTAGCGGAAGTTTTCCCTTGGCAAAGATACCAAGGATCGATTTCCCTGAGACTCCCAGTTTCAACAAGAAGGTGTCAAGTGCTAACGGCGCCAGATATTAGCAATCAACGTGGACCTGCACACAGATACAAATAACTTTGCTCCCAACGAGTACAGAGAGGTTGTCAATCCCTCCGGTCTTGTCGTTTACAAAGGATCAAACACAAGTGATAGTAGTGATAGGTTTTGCTGTAAATAGTAAGTAAAAGCAGAAAGTAAATAGCGGATGTGATCAATGATGGTAATATGGACCGGAGTCCCATGATGTTCACTAGTGATGTCTCTCTCCCAAAAGACGATAAAACAGCTATGTGAGGTAAACGAATTACAGCTGGGCAATTGACAGGACCATGTGCGCAAACCAATGCTGACTAATTTGCAAGAAAGGTAGATGTTCAAAGCATGGGCGGTACGCCAAGGCAAGTAGACCGAAATCCATCTGCATCTACTACTAATCATCCACCTTGAGATATCTATCTAGAACATCTCGCTGGTATTAAGTTGCGAGTCCCACCCATAGTGTAAACTCAAAGCAACAGACAACTGCATTAAAAGAACTTTGCGTAACGTAAACAATCCTTGCACCCGCGGGCACAAGCACCGTTGTTTTCCCCCTTGTGGCAACAGCACATCCCCTAGACTCATGTTTTTGTCACTCAAACTAGTCATCGAGGGGCATGAACCCACAATCAAGCATAACGTATCCTCTTGGAGTCACTACCTACTACTTGGCCAAAGCAATAAATAACAACGGAGAACATGCAAGAATTACTTGCGAACATAAATATAAAAGAGGTGAATCAAATATATTACTCCAACACAATCTGAACATAATCTCATAATCCATCGGATCCCAGCAAACTCATCATAGCAACATCATAAGGATTACATATGTGCCTCGATCATGTAGGGAAGCTCACGAGGACTAATTAGTGAAGCATAAGAACGGGAGGAGAACATCACATAGCTACTGGTCATGGACCCATGGTCCAAGGGAGACTACTCACAACTCATCCGGGAGGCGTCCATGGTGGTGGAGAAGCTCCCGGTGGTGATCCTCCCCTCCGACAGGGTGCCGGGAAGAGTTCTCCTGGTGCTCCCGATCTTGGAAGCGCGGCGGCGGCGGAACAGAGATGAGATCGCAAAAAAGGGTTCCCGTCTCGAGGGTTTCGGGACACGATATAAATATATGCCAAAGGGGGGCATCAGACGAGGCGCGGGGGGCCCAGGCACCCCCCGGCGCGGCCAGGGGGGGCGCGCCACCAGGGCGCCTGGAGCCCTGGTGGCCCCCCTCCGGCTGTACTTCGGGTGCCGGGAAGCTTCTGGAACGCTGATTTTTTATATAATTTTTCCCGGATTTTTCTGGCAGTTCTCGTAATGGGAAAACCTGAAATACAAAAACAGCCGAAAACAGAAACTGGCACTGGGGTGCACTGAGTTAATAGGTTAGTTCAAATATGATCAAAAGTGTATGTAAGTGTATAAATATCATAGCAATATCACCCAAAAGAGGCATGGAGCAAGCAGAAATTATAGATACGTTTTGGACGTATCACCGGCCCGCAGCTCGCCGGCAACTTAGCTCCCGCCGGCCGCATCTCCTCCGGCCCCGAGCCCAAGCCACGCCGCCGGCCTCACAAGCTCCCGCCGTCGGCCGAGCCCCGGCCTCCTCCAGCTCCCGTCGGCCGCCGCCCGTCGTCCTCCGGCGCCATCGCCGGCCGGAGCAGAGCCAGCAGCCGCCGCAACACCATTTTCCTTCCGGTCGCCGCCGCGGGATCGGCCGATCCCGATCCAGGAGCCAGATCGTTCCGATCCGGGGCTGGAAACCCTAACGGGCCGCGCCCGTTTCGCCGTTGGCCCACGGTCCCGATCCACTTCCGCGCCCCGGTACCCGCGTTGACCCGCAACCCGTTTGACCCGATCCAGTCTGCAGGTTGACCCTGTTTACCTCTAAGTTTTTGTTGTTTTAGTTGTCTGATGCATTTTTCTGATGATGATAACTTTTACTGTGCTTGTCCGATTTGTGCTACTGATATGTCAAAATGATCGTGGTGACATGTACTATGTTTTGTTCCATTGTCTCATGCTTGTTTGAGTCCATCTAGATGTCTTAATCTTCATGACAAGAGTGCTACATGTTATAAACTGCTGCTACTAGTTATTTTCATGCCATGCTTGAGATGTGATAACTTAGTGCATGTTTATCCGAATGAAGCAAATGATATGTCAAAATGTTCATCATGAGATGCTCTACATGTTGGTTGCTATAGCATGCATGTTAGAGTTCATATTGCCATGTTTATCACTGTTGCAAGAGTGCATGTGGCTGTTAGGTTTTGTAACTTGTTACGAGATGCCTAGTTGAGGAGCTCGTTGCTATTGATGTGTTTGTCCCCATGTGGCATGCTCATATGTTTTAGATTCCCCATCATGTGATCTTTGCTGTGGTGCAAACCACTTGCCATGATATGCCTTGAGGTGACTTAAACATGCTCGCAAACATGCCATGATAATGTTACTGTTTTAACACTTAGTGAAATTTCACTAAGTCTGGAATCTGTAATATCCTGATGCTATGTTTGCTTGTTGTCCTAGGCATATCCATGTTAGTTTTGGGGTGGCCTTTGATCATTCCTTGTTGTATATGTTGTTGTCTATCCATTCAGGCCCTCACATGCTCATTTGGGTTGCTGTAGCATATTTAATTCTTGCTCCCAAGTTGCTATCAAATATTACTGTCAGGCTTTTATTGTCATGTTCAAAATGTTATAGCTTGTTGCTATTGATCCATGCCTCCTATGGAGATGCTCCAATGGCGTTGTTTGCTGTAGGATATGTCTACTTCATGTCCATTCTTCTTATCACCATGTTTGAGTGCTGTATAGTATATATTTCTTGCTCCAAAGTTGCTACATGGCTGTTAATTTCAGCTTTGCATTGTTTCTTGTTTCGGGTGTATCTTTTAGTCCGTTGCTCCGTTTTGAGCGTGCCCTACATGAAACTTGTGTGTTTTTGCATGTAGTTTCATATTATCATCTTGTTAACATGTTTGGAGTATGTTTGCTTGATGTTTGGGTGCATCTTGCACCGTTGCCATGCTTATCTTGTTTTGATCATATCTTCTAGATCGTAGCTCCGTTTCAAACAAACTTTATATGAAACTTGACTAGAATTTCGTGTAGATCATCATGGTGCATGTTAACTTGCTGTTTATCAACTTTAACTTAAGGTTTGATCAGATCTGAACTAATTCCAAACTATGCATATGAGGACTTACCGGATTTGTCTTAAATAGTTTCCGGCCTCATTTAAACCTGTTGTTTCTTGTGTTGTTTCTCTATGCTTCCTACCCTGCCATGTTTTGCTTCCTAAATAGACTTGTCTTGCATCCTACTTGCTTGAGCATATTGTCATGTTTCTTGTGCTGTTTCTCTGTGCTTCCTATGTTGTCATGTAATGCATCCTAAGTGCATCTGCAGTGCATCCTAAGTGCTTCATACATGCATCATGTAGTTTGCGCATTGCACCTTGTTTGATTTCGTGCCTCGTGTGTTCTTGTGTTGAGTAGAGCCGGAAGCCGAGACCGAGTACAAGAACGAGGTTACTATCGAGGTTGAGAACGAGGAGCCGTCTTACGATCCCATCGACGACTCGACATGCAAGATGACCTGACCCAGATATCATTACTATCTTTGCCTATTGCTAGAAGTCTCGCTCTTTAGCTTATTGCTCGATGCCCATGTTTTGTCTGCCAGCCTCCTATTTTAACCATGAATCTGTCTAACCACCCAACCTATGCAAAACCTTTGATTGGCTACGTAGGCTTCGCTCAGCCCCTCTTATAGCATTGCTAGTTGCAGGAGAAGATTTGAAGATTCTTGCTTCATGTTGAAGCTTGTTGGGATATCACACTATATAAACTCTTTAATGAAATCATCTATATATTGGTAATGGGTGGAAGGCTAAGCCTCTTGCTTGGTGATTTGTTCCACTCATGCCGCCCTAGGAACCGTATAAACCGGTGTTATGTTCCTTGATTTTGCGTTCCTCACACGGTTGGGGTTATGGGACCCCCTCGATAACCCGCTTAGCGCTAAAACTCTTCCAGCGACGCCCGACATTGGTACTCCATTTGCCTAACAACAAAAACTTGCCGAGGGAGTAATTAACCCGAGGATTAATTAATCAACCCCCCTGGGCCAGTGCTCGATTTGAGTGTTGGTCCAAACTAGAGCCACTTGCGGTGCCACCCAGCTTGCCGGGGTCTTCGGTATCTGTATGTAGTGCTCATCCGGTCGTGGCCTGAGACTAGATGCGCGCGGCTACTGTCAGGGTGTCGGCACACCGGGAGGTCTTGCTGGATTAGTTTTACCTTAGTCGGAATATCTTGAGCACGGGATTCCGAGAATACTCGGGCCTTCCCACCTTGGAGTTGCGACTCCGCGGATCATGGGCTTGTAATGGGCCAAGTTGGAACACCCCTGCAGGGTTTTGAACTTTCGAAAGCCGTGCCCGCGGTTATGTGACAGATGGGAATTTGTTAATATCCGGTTGTAGAAAACTTGACACCATGTTCAGAACACACTACCAGCGTGAGTAATCGTGACGGTCATTTTCCGAAAGGGGTTCGGGAAGTGAACACGGTGGGGTTATGTTTGACGTGCTTAGATAGGATCACTTCGTGATCACTTTCTCGCTCGTGGCACTTCTCTTCTCGCTCTTATCACGTAAGCTAGTGCTAGTGCAGCTGCAGCCTTTTATTCTTTCTTCAGCCTTGTTCCACACCCAAGGCTTAGATAGTTGTGTTACCCGGGAACGGGATTGCTGAGTCCTCCGTGGCTCACAGATTCTACACCACACCAGATGCAGGTACCATGGTGAGCTACTCAGGTGACGGCACAGAGCTATACTGGGAGTACGATGAGGAACGTAGCCGTTACTACGTGCACTATCCCGATGATCAGTAGTGGTTTCTACTAGGGGCGATTCGAACCAGTGGCTTTATGTATATTTGGTATCTTTCATTTGGATCTTCACCCGTAGTCGGGTTGTGATGTTATTTGGATGATGCTTGATTATGTAATGAATTGTGTGACGTGGCGAGTGTAAGCCAACTATCTTTTTTTCCTTTTCATCCCTATTTTTACATGAGATGTGCAAAGATACCGAACTTAAGATCATTCCAGAATGGGCTTATACCTTTAAGTCGCGCCTCGACACGTAGGAGGTATAGTCCCATCCTAGGCATTACATCAAAACAAAGTACTACACGCATGCTCCTGATGTCTACTACACACCCTTCTTCTTGTAGACGTTGTTGGGCCTCCAAGTGCAGAGGTTTGTAGGACAGTAGCAAATTTCCCTCAAGTGGATGACCTAAGGTTTATCAATCCATGGGAGGCGTAGGATGAAGATGGTCTCTCTCAAGCAACCCTGCAACCAAATAACTAAGAGTCTCTTGTGTCCCCAACACACCCAATACAACGGTAAATTGTATAGGTGCACTAGTTCGGCGAGGAGATGGTGATACAAGTGTAATATGGATGGTAGATATTGGTTTTTGTAAAAGGAAAATATAAAAACAGCATGGTAGCAAGTGGTAAACATGAGCATAAACGGTGTTGCAATGATAGTAGGCAAGGCCTAGGGTTCATACTTTCACTAGTGCAAGTTCTCTCAACAAGGATAACATAATTAGATCATATTACTAGCCCTCAACATGCAACAAAGAGTCACTCCAAAGTCACTAATAGCGGAGAATAAACGAAGAGATTATGGTAGGGTACGAAACCACCTCAAAGTTATTCTTTCTGATCGATCTATTTAAGAGTCCGTATTAACGTTCAATCTATCATAGAGTTCGTACTAGAATAACACCTTAAGACACAAATCAATCAAAACCCTAATTCACCTAGATACTCCATTGTCACCTCAAGTATCCGCAGGCATGATTATACGATATGCATCACACAATCTCAGAAACATCTATTCAACCAACACATAGAACTTCAAAGAGTGCCCCAAAGTTTCTACCGGAGAGTCAAGACGAAAACGTGTGCCAACCCCTATGCATAGGTTCACAAGGTCACGGAACCCGCAAGTTGATCACCAAAACATACATCAAGTGGATCACATGATATCCCATGGTCACCATAGATAAACACGTGCAAGACATACATGAAGTGTTCTCAAATCCTTAAAGACTCAATCCGATAAGATAACTTCAAAGGGAAAACTCAATCCATTACAAGAGAGTAGAGGGGGAGAAGAAGATCCAACTAGAATAGCAAAGCTCGCGATACATCAAGATCGTGCCATCTCAAGAACACGAGAGAGAGAGAGAGATCAAACACATAGCTACTAATACATACCCTCAGCCCCGAGGGTCGACTACTCCCTCCTCGTCATGGAGAGCGCCGGGATGATGAAGATAGCCACCGCAGTGAGATTCCCCCCTCCGGCAGGGTGCCAGAATAGATGTAGATTGGTTTTTGGTGGCTACAGAGGCTTTCGGCGGCGGAACTCCCGATCTAGGTTTCTTTCTGGAGGTTTCAATATTTATAGGAATTTCGGAGTCGGTGCCAAGTAAAGGGGAGCTACGGGTCGTCCTCGAGATAGGGGGGCGCGCCCCCTTCCCAGGGCGCGCCGTCCACCCTCGAGGGCAGCCCGTGGCTCTCCTGGCCCACCTCTTTTGCTTTGTGGGCCTTTTTGGTCCAGAAAAAATCATAAAAAATTGGCTCGTCAATTGGACTCCGTTTGATATTCCTTTTCTGCGAAACTGAAAACAAGGAAAAACATAAACTGGCACTAGGCTCTGGGTTAATAGGTTAGTCCCAAAAATCATATAAAAGTGTATATAAAAGCCCATAAGACATCCTAGAAGGATAATATAATAGCATGGAACAATAAAAAATTATAGATACGTTGGAGACGTATCAAGCATCCTCAAGCTTAATTCCTGCTCGTCCTCGAGTAGGTAATTGATAAAAACAGAATTTTTGATGTGGAATGCTAACCAATATAGTTTTTTAATGTAATTCTCTAACTATGTCATGAATGTTTAGATCTGAAAGATTCAAGATAAAAGTCTATATTGACATAAGAAATAACAATACTTCGAGCACACTAACAAAGCAATCATGTCTTCTCAAAATACTATGGCTAAAGAAAGTTATCCCTACAAAATCATATAGTCTGGCTATGCTCCCTCTTCATCGCACAAAATATTCATATCATGCACAACCCCGATTTCAGCCAGGCACTTGTTTTCATACTCTATCTTTTCAAACCTTTCAATTTTCACGCAATACATGAGTGTGAGCCATGGATATAGCACTATGGGTGGAATAGAGGTGGTTGTGGAGAAGACAAAAAGGAGGAAGATAGTATCACATCGACTAGGCGTATCAACGGGCTATGGAGATGCCCATCAATAGATATCAATGTGAGTGAGTAGGGATTGCCATGCAACGGATGCACTAGAGCTAAATATGTATGAAAGCTCAACAATAGAAACTAGTGGGTGTGCATCCAACTTGCTTGCTCACGAAGACCTAGGGCATTTGAGGAAGCCCATCGTTGGAATATACAAGCCAAGTTCTATAATGAAAATTCCCACCAGTATATGGAAGTGACTAAACATGAGACTCTCTATCATGAAGAACATGGTGCTACTTTGAAGCACAAGTGTGGAAAAGGATAGTAGCATTGTCCATTCTCTCTATTCTCTCATTTTTTTGGAGGGGCTTCTCTTTTTTTTAGCCCCTCTCTATTTTTTTGGGCCATCCCTTTTTTTATTTGGCCTTTATCTTTTTTGTTTCCTCACACGGGACAATGCTCTAATAATGATGATCATCACACTTCTATTGATTTACAACTCGATATTACAACTCGATACTAGAACAAAGTATGACCCTATATGAATGCCTCCGGTGGTGTACCGTTATGTGCAATGAATCAAGAGTGACATATATGAAAAATTATGCATGGTGGCTTTGCCACAAATACGATGTCAACTACATGATCATGCAATGGCAATATGACAATATGATGTGTGTCATATGAACGGAACGGTGGGAAGTTGCATGGCAATATATCTCGGAATGGCTATGGAAATGCCATGATAGGTAGGTATGGTGGCTGTTTTGAGGAAGGATATATAGTGGGTGTATGGTACCGGCGAAAGTTGTGCGATACAAGAGATGCTAGCAATGGTGAAAGGGTGGGAGTGCGTATAATCCATGGACTCAACATTAGTCATAAGAACTCATATACTTATTGCAAAAATCTACGAGTCGTCCAAACAAAGCAATCAACGCATGCTCCTAGGGGGGAGGTTGGTAGGAGTTAACCATCGCGCGCCCCCGACCTCCACACAAAGGTTGGCACTCTACAAATACCTAATGCTCTAACTTCGTCACATAGCGGTTCACCATACGTGCATGATACGGGAATCACTAACCTTAACACAAGTATTTCTCAATTTCATAATAACTCCACTAGCATGACTCTAATATCACTATCCACATATCTCAAAACAATTATCAAGCATCCAACATCTCATTCTATTCAATGCACTTGGTGTGATTTTTTTTACTACATTGACATTGGATGTCTATCATGTGAAGACTAGTTTCTTTAGCCTAAACACATTACCAAGCTGTTTTAATAGACTCTCAAATATATATAAGTGAAGCCTGAGAGTTCAAAAATTTCTACAAAATTTTACCACCACCGTGCTCTAAAAGATATAAGTGAAGCACTAGAGCAAAAAACAAACTACTCTGAAAGATATAAGTGAAGTTCAATGAGTAGTTGAATAATTATGTAACTATGTGAAGACTCTCTAACATTTAAGAACTTCGGATCTTGGGATATTATTAAAACAGCAAGCAAAACAAAATAAACAAAATTGACGCTCCAAGCAAAACACGTATCATGTTGCGAATAAAAATATAGCTCCAAGTATAGTTACCGATAGATGAAGACGAAAGAGGGGATGCCTTCCCGGGGCATCCCCAAGCTTAGGCTTTTGATTATCTTGAATTTACTTGGAGTTCCATGGGCATCCCCAAGCTTAGGCCTTTGCTACTCCTTGTTCCATAGTCCAGCAAAGCAATACTTAAAACTTGAAAACTTCACAACACAAGACTTCGACAAAAATCTCGTGAGCTCCGTTAGTATAAGAAAACAAACCACTACTCAAAGGTACTGCAATGAAATCATTCTTTGTTTATATTGGTTTTAAACCTACTGTATTCCAACTTCTCTATGGTTCATACTTCCCAATACTACTCATAGATGCATTGAAATAAGCAAACAACACACGAAAAACAGAATCTGTCAAAGACAGAACAATATGTAGTAATCTGCAGGGTTAGCCTACTTCTGGAACTCCAAAAAGTTCAAACTAAATTGGTAAATTTGCGCAATTTTTCTACCAATCATCTGCAAAAAGAATCACCTAAATAGCACGCTCCAGTAAAATCTAAAGACCACTTTAGCGAGCGCTAACGATTCTGTTTTCACAGCAAGATCACATAAACTTCACACAAGTCTTCCCAAAGGTTCTACTTGGCACAAACACTAAGCAAAACATGAAATCACATCTAATCAGAGGATAGATGCAATATTTATTCCCTAACAGCAACAAAAACAAAAAAACAAAAATCAAGTTGGGTTACCTCCCAACAAGCGCTATCGTTTTACGCCCCTAGCTAGGCATAATGATGCTCACATAAAAGATAAGAATTGAAACATAAAGAGAGCATCATGAAGAATATGAATAGCACATTTAATTCTAACCCACTTCCTATGCATAGGGATTTTGTAAGCAAAAAACTTATGGGAACAATAATCAACTAGCATAGGAAGGCAAAACAAGCATAGCTTCAAGATTTTAAACACATAGAGAGGAAACTTGATATTATTGCAATATGTAGAAGCATATGTTCCTCCCCCATAATAATTTTCAGTAGCATCATGAATGAATTCAACAATATAACCAACACATAAAGCATTATTTTCATGATCTACTTGCATATAAATTTTACTACTCTCCACATAAGCAAAATTCTTCTCATTCATAGTAGTGGGAGCAAACTCACCAAAATAACTATCATGAGAAGCATAATCCAATTGAAAACTAAAATCCTGATGACAAGTTTCATGGTTATAATTATTTCTTAAAGCATACGTGTCATCACAATAATCAACATAGATAGCAACTTTGTTCTCATAATCAATTGGAACCTCTTCCGAAATAGTGGTTCATCACTAAATAAAGTCATGACCTCCCCAAATACACTTTCATCAATATAATCATCATAAATAGGAGGCATGCATTCATCATAATAAATTTGCTCATCAAAACTTGGGGTACTAAACATGTCATCTTCATCAAACATAGCTTCCCCAAGCTTGTGGCTTTGCATATCATTAGCATCATGGATATTCAAAGGATTCACACTAACAACATTGCAATCATGCTCATCATGCACATATTCTATGCCAAGCATTCTATGTAATTCTTCTTCTAGTACTTGAGCACAATTTTCCTTCCCATCATTTTCACGAAAGATAATTAAAAAGATGAAGCATATGAGGTAACCGTAATTCCATTTTTTGTAAATTTCTTTTATAAACGAAACTAGTGATAAAACAAGAAACTAAAAGATTCGATTGCAAGATCTAAAGATATACCTTCAAGCACTAACATCCCCGGCAACGGCGCCAGGAAAGAGCTTGATTGACGGGGTGTTAGTGCCGCTTTCCTCGCCTCCCCGGCAACGGCGCCAGAAAAGAGCTTGATGTCTACTACGCACCATTCTTCTTGTAGACGTTGTTGGGCCTCCAAGTGCAGAGGTTTGTAGGACAGTAGCAAATTTCCCTCAAGTGGATGACCTAAGGTTTGTCAACCCGTGGGAGGCGTAGGATGAAGATGGTCTCTCTCAAGCAACCCTACAACCAAATAACAAAGAGTCTCTTGTGTCCCCAACACACCCAATACAATGGTAAATTGTATAGGTGCACTAGTTCAGCGAAGATATGGTGATATTAGTGTAATATGGATGGTAGATGTTGGTTTTTGTAAAAGGAAAATATAAAAAAAGCAAGGTAGCAAGTGGTAAACGTGAGCATAAACGGTGTTGCAATGATAGTAGGCAAGGCCTAGAGTTCATACTTTCACTAGTGCAAGTTCTCTCAACAAGGATAACATAATTGGATCATATTACTAGCCCTCAACATGCAAAAAAGAGTCACTCCAAAGTCACCAATAGCAGAGAACAAACGAAGAGATTATGGTAGGGTACGAAACCACCTCAAAGTTATTCTTTCTGATCGATCTATTCAAGAGTCCGTATTAACGTTCAATCTATCATAGAGTTCGTACTAGAATAACACCTTAAGACACAAATCAATCAAAACCCTAATGTCACCTAGATACTACATTGTCACCTCAAGTATCCGCAGGCATGATTATACGATATGCATGACACAATCTCAGAAACATCTATTCAACCAACACATAGAACTTCAAAGAGTGCCCCAAAGTTTCTATCGGAGAGTCAAGACGAAAACGTGTGCCAACCCCTATGCATAGGTTCCCAAGGTCACGGAACCCGCAAGTTGATCACCAAACAATACATCTAGTGGATCACATAATATCCCATTGTCACCACAGATAAACACGTGCAAGACATACATCAAGTGTCGTGGAATTAACACGGCAGATGTCCGGTTTGACGGACTTGATGATGGAACCATCGCACGGGTTAGCTTGAAAGGGTTCATGGCGCACAAAGGACACAGAAGATTTTATACTAGTTCGGCCCCTTTGAGAAGGTAAAAGCCTACGTCTAGTTGGTTTGGTATTGCTTGGGCGTCGGTTTACAGGGAGCGGAATCGCTTGCCTGCGTCTCGACGTATCGATTGTTGCTTGTCCTTGAACCGGTGCCGGGCCGTCCCTTTTATATAGAGGTGACGCCTGGTCCGGTTTACAGAATCCCGAGGCCGGCTCATAATCGTGTCCGCCTCGGTCTCTGTCCTTTCTTTCTTATCTCCCAAGTTATATCTCCTTGGCGGTTTACAACCGTATTTCTATACATGGGCCTTGAAATCTCATAGGCCGTAATCTCTACTAAAATAATGAACCAAGTACAACATAACTAAACCGGTTTACAACATCCGGTTTATACTTACTAACCGTATCCCTGACATTAGGCCCCAGAATGATTTGAACTTGTTCATATCAGTCTTCATTGTCTTCCGCGACCTTTCTTCTGTCTTCATTTGTTCCTGTAAACCGGCTCTGACGTCATCTTCCGAAATCATTAAGGTCTGACAATGACATCAGCTCCGCATTTATCGCCGCGAGCTGTACTGTAGCTTATTTTTAATGGTTATCCCGAGAATCGAGGCGTTTCAACGGATCTTTATCCGATTTTCTTCCTTGATTACCGCACCTGTCGTTTCACATCCGCCTCTCCGTCTATAAATACCGCTCTACTCCATTCATTATCCCTCCTCGCGTCGTCTTCCTCCTTTCTCCTCCTGACCCTCTAGACCTCCATTGCTGCCTGAGCCCGAGAACACCGCCGTCGACCACCGGCTCTTCCGTCTTCGACCGGCCGCTGCATCAACCTGAACTTGACCAGATTTTCTGCACCGCCGATTCCTCACCGTCCCTGGTATGTTCTTCCTCCTCACTGTAGATCTTATCCTATTTGCCATTGCCTTGCCCGTGTTCTTCCGCCATTAGAACTCCCGATGAAGCTCCGTTCTTTGTAGATACTCATATCATAGGAAACTCGTCTCCCCTTAAGCTTTAACCTGTAGATCTCACTTAACACCAGATTGAATCTTGCTGTAATGCCTCTACTGCTTTTATCCGTTCCGCCATTAGGGTTCTTCACAAGCTTTACGCTGTTCATTCTCTGAATCCTGCAATTTCGTAATAGTCTTACCTTCCTGATCTTGCCGTAAATGCGTCTGATATTTTAGATCTTGCTGCGTGTATTTCTGTTGCTACCTGCTTTAAGTCTCCTCTTTATGCACATCCTGTAACCTTATCTGCTCTGAATTGATCCTCTGTATATTTCTTGTGTAATTTTTGTTTCTTTATCTCATTATGCTCAGATCTATTCTTCCTTAGTAACGCAGCAAAACTTGTTTTCCCTTCAATAAATCTGCTAAGTATGCTTCGGTTTAGATCACCATACCATAAACCGGAAATGATGTAAACTGATGCCATGACGTAGTTATTCCTCTTCAACTGCCATTTTTAAACCGGAAATGATACATCTTGTATTTATGATTGCCGGTTTAACTTTGCTAGATATTTCTTATCCCTCTTGCACAATACACATATATAGGTCCCAAATCTGTTGTATGTTCATAATTTGTTCTGTACCTTCTTCTCTTCAGCACTTTGTTCAAATGGCTGCCAAGCAATACGTTTCGTGTGACTGGGTTCGCTCAGCTGTAACTGAAGAAGACTTAGTCAAGCTGTCGAGTATCGGTACGTTAGGTCCTCGGGCCGAGTTGAAATGGCGCGCTCCGGGTAATGAACGCCTTCCTGCTCCCAGGTCCGGAGAGGTCATAGTCTTTATGGATCATATCTCCAGGGGTTTCTCTCCCCCCGGTTCAAAGTTTTTCCGGGACGTCCTTGCCACCTTCCAACTGCATCCACAAGACATCGGACCAAATTCCGTTTCCAACATTTGTGACTTTCAAGTTTTTTCTGAAGTGTATTTGCAAGAAGAACCTTCAGTCGATCTTTTCCGGGATTTCTTCCATGCGAACCGTCGCACTGAATTCACTAGTGGGCCTCACCAAGAACTTGGTGGTATCAGCATTCAGAAAAGGAGGGATGCAGTTTTCCCACACGCCGCTTTACACACTCACCCCAAGGAGTGGAACAAGTCTTGGTTCTATTGCATAGACACATCTCCTGAAGGTGAAAATCCACTGCCGGGTTATCGTGAGACTCGCATCCCGGCGAATCATCCTTTGCCGCAACGGTTAAGTGCCACTGAACGGATTCAATTTTCATCTCAACTTTCCAAACTGAGAGCCTTCATGGCTAATGGACTTCTTGGAACCGATTTTCTTCGCTGCTGGTTGTCATGGAGCATTCTCCCCTTAAGCCGGCGCTCTGATTTAATGTGCAATTATTCCGGTGAACCGGAAGATCCTCAGAGGTTTACTAAAGAGACACTTTCTGAATCGGAGGTGATAGAATCGGCCAAAAAGATCGTCAACCCTGCCTCAACAGATTGCTCCAAGGTTGGCTTGGCTCCATACTTTAAGAAGAACACACAGCCTGATGTAAGTTTTCCTTAACCCGTGTTTCATAAACCGTCCTTCTTTGAACCGTCCTTTACTTGCTGTTGCTTTTTATTCAGGCTGATAACCCCTTCTGGAGAAGGAAACTTCAGGACAAACCTGTAAAACAAACTCGCCGGAAAACTCCTGCAAACAAGAAAAGGAAGGCAGCCGTTGACGCCGGTTCTCCTTCTGAAGATGATGATCCGGACTCCGAGGTATACATTACTCCGGTTTACATTTGCTTTAATATATTTGTCCTTATCTCTAATGATGCCCTTTTCACAGGATCCACTTGAAGGTGATAACCCGGTGGAGATTGAGGTAACCCTTATTTCTTCCGATTCAGAACCCCCTCCTCAAAAGATCCGTCGGACTGTTAGAAAGTACCAATTTTCTCACCCTTATGCTAAGTTGGATCCCAATTTTGATTTGAAGAAGCAACAGCACGAAGCCTTGCGCCGGACCACTCGCCATTCCGGTTTAGCAGTGGAATCTTCTGGAATCTCCTTAACCCCGGCTCGGAAACGCCGTGCTGAGGTGATACTTTCTCCAACACTTCTTCATCCCAAGGCCGGCCTTATTAGAAAACCGCTTAAACCGACTGATCCTGATTATCAGGAAACTCCACTATCTTCATCGGGCGAGTCAACTGCGACACAGCTTCCACCCCTGAAGACAGCCCCAGGGTGATTCTCTTCCCCTTTTCCGGTTTAAATCCTTCCTTTTCCTTTATAATACTGACCTATCTTTGTTCGTTTCTCCAGTAAACCGAAACCCAGCAAAAAGGCTAAGGGTAAGAAGCCCGCTGTTGATCCTTCTGCTGATGAACCGGTAATCGAACCGTCGACAACTGTTCCTCCCGAAGGTACTCCTGTAACACCGGTTCAAGAACCTGTTACTGATGCTGCCCAAGATCCACCAAGCCCAGCCCGGGTTAGCTCTCCTCAAGCTAATCGGGGCTCTCCTGACCCGGCTCAAGATAAAACTATACCTCCCAATGCACCTTCTTCCCCTGACGTTATGGTTACTGGCACTGCCTATGTTGCGCCAGCCGAACCCACCGTTTTGGCAAAACATACTGCCAAAACGGAGAAGATAAATCAGGAAAAAGGGAATTTAAATGCGGATATCTCCAGCCTTTCCAGCCTGAGTCCCCAGGATATTTATTCCGGATATCTGAACCGGCTTCACAGCAGCCGTGACTATGAAGCTAGCCTGGTGAACCTCATGAGAGAGAAATACGAGGTAAATTTTCCTGTTCTGACCTTGCTTTTTTCAACGTATCTTTACCTTATAACAGCCCCCAAGTTCCGGTTTATCTGCTTTATAGTAGGTGATCCGGAACTTTTGTAGGCTTGAAC